>JARGCV010000123.1:1027500-1570319 GCA_034064705.1 Bothrops alternatus
TGTTAGAATTCTTTGAGGGTGTAAATTCTTTGAGGGTGTAAATAAATACATAGATAAAGGGGCCCCAGTTGATAATGTATATCTTGACTTTCAAAAGGCTTTTGACAAAGTCCCTCACCAAAGGCTCCTAAAAAAGCTCTCCAGCCACGGAATTAGAGGACAGGTCTTGTCCTGGATTGGTAACTGGCTAAATTGTAGGAAGCAAAGGGTGGCAATAAATGGACAAGTCTCTGGATGGAAAGAAGTGAGAAGTGGTGTACCCCAAGGTTCAGTTTTGGGACCTTTACTTTTTAATTTATTCATCAATGATCTGGATGTAGAAGTAAACAGTGAGGTAGCAAAGTTTGCTGATGACACTAAATTGTTCCAGGTAATGAAAAGTGAAACTGATTGTCGGGAGCTCCAGAAGGATCTCTCGAAATTGTGTGAGTGGGCAACAAAGTGGCAAATGCATTTTAACCTAAACAAGTGCAAAGTTATGCACATCGGGGCAAAGAACCCCAATTATACTTACCAACTGATGGGGACCAAACTTTCTGAGACAACCCAAGAAAGGGATCTTGGGGTTTTGGTGGACAGCTCGATGAAGATGTCAACCCAATGCGCAGCAGCAGTAAAAAAAAGCAAATTCCATGCTTGGCATGATTAGGAAGGGAATCGAAAATAAGTCAGCAAGTGTTGTATTGCCTCTGTACAAATCGATGGTGAGACCACACTTGGAGTACTGTGTACAGTTCTGGTCACCGCACCTCAAGAAGGATATAATGGAACTGGAAAAGGTGCAAAGAAGGGCAACAAGAATGATCAAGGAAATGGAGCGCCTCCCTTATGAAACCAGATTGCAACGCCTTGGTCTCTTCAGCCTTGAAAGACGGCGTTTAAGGGGTGACTTGATCGAAGTGTATAAAATCATGCATGGGATAGAAAAGGTGGATAGAGAAAAATTCTTTTCTCTATCACACAATACTAGGACAAGGGGGCACTCCCTAAAGCTCATAGGTAAGAAAGTGAGGACAAATAAAGGGAAATATTTCTTCACCCAGAGGGTCGTTGGTTTATGGAATTCACTTCCAGAAGAGGTCGTGACAGCTGTCAGCCTTGATTGCTTCAAGGCAGGGTTAGACAGATTCATGGATGCCAAGTGTATCGGTGGTTATTAAAACGGATGTCCATGTGCCGCCTCTAAAACGGATGTCCATGTGCCGCCTCTATGTTGGTTGAGGCAGGCAGGATTCCCTTGAGTACCATTTGTTGGGGGTCAAGGGAAAAGGAGGGTTTTGCCTTCTCTTTCTGCTCAAGATCCCCATGTACAATTGGTGGGCCACTGTGTGACACAGAATGCTGGACTCGATGGGCTTTGGCCTGATTCAGCATGGCTCTTCTTAGGTTCTTATGTTCTTATGTAACTCCCAGAATTCCTGAGCCAGCCTGCCTCAGCTTGGAAACTCTCCCTTTCCCCTTAGCATGGCTGGCTCAGGAATTCTGGGAATTGAAGTCCACGAGTCATAAAAGAGCCAAGGTGGCCTACCCCTGGTCTATGCCTAGGCCACTTTATGACTGGTGGACTTCAACTCCCAGAATTCCTGAGCCAGCATGGCTCAGCTTGGAAACCTCTCCCTTTCCCCTCAGCGTGGCTGACTCAGGAATTCTGGGAGCTGAAGTCCACCAGTCATAAAAGAGCCAAGATGGCCTACCCCTGGTCTATGCACTATCTGAGCACTATCTGTTTACAACCATTCCCGTTTAGCAAAATGTGGGAATGCTTTTAATTGGAACCCCACCTTTGGGCACGGCGCAGGTCAGAAGAGAAAAGATCCCCCCCAGGAGGAGACACAGCGACTGGCACTTCTTCCTTCCCAAGGATTGCATAAGGAAGACGCAAAGGATTCGGGCTGGGATTTCAACCGCCCCAAAGATGACCTGCGTCAGGTAGATATTCAGGCCGAAGCTGCCAATGTTCAGGCTTAATCCATAGTAGGCCAAACTATTGACAAACCTAAGAGAATGGAGGGAGGGAGGAATGAAGGAATGAATGGATGGATGGATGGATGGATGGATGGGGGAGGGAGGGAGGGAGAGAGGGAGGGAGGAAGGAAGGAAGGAAGGAAGGAAGGAAGGAAGGAAAGGAGGGGGAAGGAGAGACGGGGAAGGAGAGGGAGGGAGGGAGGGAGAGAGAAGGAAGGAAGGGGATAAAGAAAGGAATAAAAGAAAGGAATGGTGAAAAAAAGGAGGGGGGAATGAAAGAGGGAGGAAGAAAAAAGGGAAGAAAGGAGAAAAAAGGGAGGAGTAATGTAGGATGGAGGGAGGGGAGAAAGATAGAGGAATAAAAGGAACCACAGAAGAAATGAGAGGGGAAGGAAAAAGAGGGAGGAAAAAAGGAAGGGGAGGAAGGAGAAAAAAGGGAGGAAGAAGAGGAAGAAGAGGAAGAAGAAAGGAATAATGGAGGGAGGGAGGGAGGGAGGAAGGAAGGAGAAATTGTTACCATTAAAAGGAGAATACACAACATAAAGTTGATAAATACTACATTTTCTTTTCCTATTCCCCAAATCAATGCTATTTTTACAGGGATGTACGAAAAACTTGCAGGAGAGGCACTTCAATAGCTATGCACACAGTCCTTGACTTCTGATCACCCATTTAGCAACCATTTGAAGTTATGACCCCACTGAAAAAAAAGAGACATAGGACTTCTCCTCGCACTTATGACTCTTGTAGCATTTCTGTGGTCACTTGAATTACTTCAAGCACTTGGCAAACGCCGTTTGTACTTGTGTGTGTGTGTGTGTGTGTGTGAGTGAGATAGTTACAACATCCTGGAATCAGGCCGCTGCTCTCTGCAACCCTCCCAGCCAGCTTTCAACAAGAAAAGCCAACAGAGGAAGCCAGATTCATTTAATGACCGTGTGATTCGCTTAACCACTGCAGCGATTAGCTTAATAACTGCCGCAAAAAGTTCATAAAATCGGGTGTCATCCAGGATGTTGTAACTGTCACACACACACAAACACACACATACACACACACACACCAGTTGCCAAGTGCTTGAATTGCAATCAAGTGACCACAGAAATGCTACAAGAGTCATAAGTGCGAGGAGAAATCATATGTCTCTTTTTTCAGTGATGGAAGTTCCAATTTCAATTGTGGTTGTAAGTTGAGGACTGCTTACATGAATAGGAGGCTAAATAAGCAAATCTCCCTTTCTGTCTTATTTGGTAAAGTTACAGAGAGAGCTGACTTTGGGGAAAGTAGGGTAGGGGGCTATTAAAGAGGGTCTCACAAAGGAGCAATTTTTTCAGTTTTCAGCTATTAACACCCTACAACAATAATGTAGCATTTCCGGAATCCTTGCAATCTGTTCCTTGACTTTGGCCAACATCAAAGAAACGGTATCAATCTCTCTGAAATTCTCTCTTCTTCACATTAGTTTAAACAAAATCATAGGATTATTTTGACTTCCGTTTTCACACATGCCTTCTGTTTTCCACCGGTTGCAGTCTCTTATCCATGCTCCTTCTTAATAACAACTTAACAACTCTTTGATGCCTTCTCCAAGGCCACTTTAAATTCGTTTATTGAGTGAGAATTACACCAATGGGCCTGATTAGCCACGTTAGATTAATATATTTTTTTTCCCAGGGGGAAAAAAACTCTTGTTTGAGTTGGAAATTGTTACTTTTTTCAAAGCTTTTGAATTGTCTATGAAAGACACAACATACTTACCAGATTAGGGAAATTATCAGGGTCACTTTTGCTAATTGGGGATTCCTAACGAGATCCAAAAGTGTTGTTGAAGACTTGGCTTTCTTTTCAAGTTTTAGCTTTATTAAAAGATGAGAAAATGAAAGAATAAAAGTGTGAAGGAGAATGTCCCTTTTTCATCTTTACTATTCTGGGAACTTGTTTTCCACTTCTAGGCAGGCTTCTGGTTAGTCACCTCTCCAGATGTGTTGAACCATAACTACAGATAGTCCTTGACTTACAATAGTTCATTTAGTGACCGTTGAAGATGCAACAGCACTGAAAAAAGTGACTTTTTCACACTTAATGAACATTGCAGCCTCCTCCTAGTCACGTGGTCAAAATTCAGACATCGGCAACTGGTTCACATTTATGATGGGCTGCAGCACCCCGGGGGGGTTGTGTGATCCCCTTTTGCGACCTTCTGACAAGCAAAGTCAGTGGGAGAAGCCAGATTCACTTAACAACCGTGTGACTAACTTAACAACTGCAGTGATTTACTTAACAACTGTGGCGAGGAAGGTTGTAAAATGAGGCAAAACCCAATTAACAACTGTGTCTCTTAGCAACAGAAATTTTGGGCTCAATTGTGGTCGTAAGTTGAGGACTATCTCTATCTCTGTTTAATAGTATTTCAGGAAGGGAATGTCCGCTCTTCTCAAATGTTCATTAGATAAAAAATATTGTTATGTCTAACATCACTTGTGCACAATAACATTATTATGGAGATAATGTGATTTATTTATTCCGGATCCTTTTTTTTAAAAAAAAGGCTTAAAGATAATTTAAGCAACTAGATCAGGGGTAGGCCACCTTGGCTCTTTTATGACTCGTGGACTTCAACTCCCAGAATTCTTGAGCCAACATGGCTCAACTTGGAAACTCTCTCCATTTCTCCTCAGCATGGCTGGCTCAGGAATTCTGGGAGTTGAAGTCCACAAGTCATCAAAGAGCCAAGGTGGCCTACCCCTGGTCTAGGCCTAGGCCGCTTTATGACTCGTGGACTTCAACTCCCAGAATTCCTGAGCCAGCCTGGCTCAGCTTGGAAACCTCTCCCTTTCCCCTCAGCATGGCTGGCTCAGGCATTCTGGGAGTTGAAGTCCACCAGTCATAAAAGAGCCAAGGCTGAGGACTCCTGATATAGGGCAGGGGTGGCGAACCTTGGCTCTTTTATGACGCGTGGACTTCAACTCCCAGAATTCTTGAGCCAGCCATGCTGAGGAGAAATGGAGAGAGTTTCCAAGTTGAGCCATGTTGGCTCAGGAATTCTGGGAGTTGAAGTCCATGAGTCATAAAAGAGCCAAGGTGGCCTATCCCCGAAGTTGATAGTTTTATGCTAGTCTCTAAGTCTAGAACCCCAGAACCCATAAGGCTGGGACATAATCTCAGACTAACTAGAATATCATCTTGATCTGCAAAAGTCTTGACTTTCTGTAGAAGTGGCTCACCACGAAGGACAGCAAAAATACCCAGAGGCATCCATGGATGGAAGGAGTCAAGATGGTGGCCGTTCACATGAATGAAACCTCACTCCTGTTTTGACAGGTGGATTTTCTGAAGGAGATGTTTCACTTCTCTTCCAAGAAGCTTCCTCAGTTCTGGCTGCCATTCTACATGGGGTTGCCCTTGAAGAGCATCTGGAAGCTCCAGTTGGTTCAAAATGCAGGTTTTGTGCAGACCTCAGTGTGCACATGTGACACTTCTCCGGCAAATTGCTTCCAGGTGCTATTCAAAGTGCTGGTTATCACCTTTAAAGCCCTTTATGGCTTGGGACCAGCTTACCTGAAGGACTGTCTCTTGCAGATCACACCCACCTGTACCACTTGAGTGGGGAGGCAAGGAATGTTGGGGGTCCCCTGTCCCCTAAGGAGGTGCATCTGGTGAGACCAGAAGGGCCTTCTCCGTGGTGGCTCCCTCTCTCTTGAACATCATCACTCCAGAAATTAAACTGCCCCCTCCCACACACACACTGACACTCTTTTGTAAGGCCCTAAAGACGTGGTTCTGAGGAACCCAGAGCAGGATGGAGCCCATTGAGTAGCTGGTATGAGTGTGTATTGCTGCAGTGTGTGTGTTATTATTTTATTATTTTTTTCTAAACTGTGTTTTTATTGTCTGTAAGCAGCCTAGAGTTGCTGTGAGCAAGTATATAAATTCTCTAAAACAAATAAATTAAATGAGAAGCAAAATGAATTCTTTTTCCTCATGGGGAAAAAAAACATAGTCCAATGGTCTTTTTTTTTTTTTAAAGCATCCTTGAGACAACCATGACTTGGATGACTAAGAAGCTTCATAGATAAGAGAAGGAACTGTGGCCAAAAATTACTGAAGGGCCACAACCAGACCAGGGAGGCAGGGAATGTTATGGGCTCCTACCATTAAGGAGGTCCAACTAGAGCAGCGGTTCTCACGGGGGTCGCCAAACACCGCAGTCTGCCATTTTTTCCCCTTTTCCCCTCAGCCGGCGCAGGGGGCAGCACCGCGCATGCGCAGGGTAGCACCGCGCATGCACGATGCGGGCCGTCGCGCCGCGCATGCGTGATGCGGACCGTCGCACCGCACATGCGCGATGCGGGCCATCACGCCACGCATGCGTGGTGCAGGTCGGGGTCAGAGCCTGAAAAAGTTTGAGAACCGCTGAACTAGAGGGACTGAGAAGAAGGGCCTTCTCCGTGGTGGCTCCTTCCCTGTGGAACAACATCCCTGCAGAGATAAGAGTGGCCCCCACTTTGACCCCCTTCTGAAAGGCCCCAAAGACTTGGTTTGACCATCAGGTCCATCAAGTTGTGGATCTGATTGTTGTCGCCAGGGAGATGATTTTTATACAGGGCTTTTAATGTAAGCCACCGTGAGTGAGTAGGCTGGCCATATAAAATTTCTTAATAATAAATAAATGCATAAAATATAATGCAAAGGGCACTTGGATAATGCATGCCTGAGTGTGGCTTAATAAATAGAAATAGAGTCACAGGGTTGTTAGAAAGATGGGAGGTTTTCTAGCCCAACTTCCTGACTAAGGCAGGTGTCTTTATTGCCAGGGGTTCTCAACCTTGGCAACTTTAAGACTTGTGGACTTCAACTTCCAGAATTCCTCAGCCAGCTTTGCTGGCTGAGGAATTCTGGGAGTTGAAGTCCACAAGTCTTAAAGTTGCCAAGGTTGAGAACCCCTGCTTTATTCTATCCTGGGCAAATGGTTGTCCACTCTTTTCTTAAAAACCTCCTCCTCTCTGGACAATTTCCTTCATTCCCGAGTTGCTCCCAACTACATTTGATTTGGACTCTCTGCAAAAATAACTTTGCAGGAGCAGAAAACAAAACAAAACAAAAACTCACCTGCTCTAACAGTTTCGGAGGGATGGTTCGCTTGTTTACGGAGGCTGCTTTTTGGAGAAGTTTTTTAGCTTCCTCTGCTTTGCCTTTCATTGCAAGCCACCGAGCGGACTCAGGAAGGACCCTGAAAAATATTGGTGCGGCAAGCAAGCAAATAATTTCAAATTTTGGAGAGATGGCTTCTCTATCAAATGACACAAAATATCTCTCAAACTGACCACTTGAGGCAGAACTATAATAATAATAATAACAACAACAACAACAATAATAATAATAAAGTTGGAAGGGACCTTGGAGGTCATCAAGTCAAACCCCCTGCTCAGGCAGGAAACCCTACACCATTTCGGACAAATGGCTGTCCAGTCTCTTCTTAAAAACTTCCAGTGTTGGAGCATTCACCGCTTCTGGAGGCAGGTGGTTCCACTGGTTAATTGTTCTCACTGTCAGGAAGTTTCTCCTTAGTTCTAGGTTGCTTCTCTCCTTGATCAGTTTCCATCCATTGCTTCTTGTCCTGCCTTCAGGCGCCTTGGAGAATAGCTTGACTCCCTCTTCTTTGGGGCAGCCCCTGAGATACTGGAACACGGCTATCATGTCCCCCCTCGTCCTTCTCTTCATTAAACTAGACATACCCAATTCCTGCAACAGTTGTTTGTATATTTTAGAATCCAGTTCCCTAATCATTTTTGTTGCTCTTCTCTGTACTCTTTCTAGATAGAGGGTCAAAAGGGTCATGATGGGTCAAGGGGTCAAGCCTCCTTTTTCTTGTGTTCACATGCAATGCATGTAAAAAAAAAGCCAAGGCTTGCCACACTGCCATCTCGATTTTTTTGATTGACACCCCACTTTTCCTTGTCCTGTCCAAGAGGGCTAGCAGAAAAATAATAAATGACAGTTGTTTTACATGAAATTAATTTTAATTAACAGTTCATCTGTTTCTCTCTCCTGAGTTGTTTTCTTCTTTTTTCTTTTTCTTTCTTTCTTTTCTGGCAGATATATGCAGGTAGTCCTCACTTAACAACCATGATTAAAACCCGGAATTTTGATTGTAAGTTGTTGTGATCATTGTGCAAGTCATCATGTTACCTGACTCAATTTTACCATCATTTTTACAGTGATTGTAAAGTGAGTTACCACGGTCATTAAGAAAATCATGTGGCTGTTAATCAAACCAAATGGTCTTTAAGCAAATCCAGTATATCCAATGGGCATTTTTTAAATTGCTTTTGGCTGGAAAAAGGCAAAAAAAAACCTTTGCAAATCACAGCTGTAAATTTGAACCAGGTGCCTGAAATGTGATCATGAAATTGCAGGATGGATGTGCCGAATCTGTTAGTTGTTAAGTGATTGGTCATTAAGCAAGAAGTACCTGTAATATCACTACAGGCAGTCTTTGGCTTACAGTAGTTCGTTTAGTGACCGTGCAAAGTGACAACAGCACTGAAAAAGAGTGACTTATGACTGTTTTTCACACGACCGCTGTAGCATCCCCCTGGTCACATGATCAAAACTCAGATGCTTGGCAACTGACTTGTACTTATGACAGCTGCAGTACCCCGGGGTCATATGACCCCTTTCTGTGATTCCCTTCTAACAAGCAAAGTCAATGGGGAAGCCAGATTCACCAACAACTGTATAATTTTTTTTTAATATAAAATTCTTTTATTAAAACAATCAACATTGAACATAAAAAAAACATATTGTGCAGCAATCATCATGGCACCTGATATACAATACTAGGTATTAGTCACTGAAAAACGCCTGAGTTAGTAAGCCTTTTTCCCACCCCTCGCGTCTAGCCTCAACTATACTCCTGTTACACTTTGTTTGATTGGTGTTTCTCTTATCTGGTTCCATATTAATGTGGTCAACATTAAACCAAAGATCCTATTGCTAAACAATCATCCTAGAACATAGCATACAACATTAGGTATTAATCTTTGTAAACATCTGTTTTAGTAAACGTTCTTCCCTCCTCCCTTCCCTCTTCAAGTATACTCCGAGTACCTTTTGTTCAACAACTGTATAATTAACTGTATAATTAGCAACTGCACTGTTGCCAGAAAGGTCGTAAAATGGAGTAAAACTCACTTAACAAATGTTTCACTTAGCCACAGAAATTTTGGGCTCCGTTGTGGTCATAAGGACTACCCGTACATAATGTTTACACAATGCTTCTTAGTTACACAGCTTGGAAGATATTTGGTATCATGCTAAAAAAATCCATTTATACATCCAACCAAATCTTAAAAGGAGTCGACAGCAGGATTTGAATCCAGTACTTACCATATGTAGAAAAAGAAAAGAAAAATTGGGGCAGAACCAGCAATCTGAAGGTGCCGCCAATCCTGAAGGCCGTAAGCTAAACCAGGCAGGATCATTTGTCCCAAAGCAAAAGTCACATGACTAACGATCAGGGTGTGTGGACGATAGGCAACGCCCACCCACTCGGTGCCTGTGAAAGATCAGAGGGGGAAAAAAGCAGAGGTCAGCCTGCTATCTCGCCCCCTGCAAATCTGATGAGTTCCCCTTCGCTCTCTTCATCTAGATCAGTGGTGGCGAACCTTTTAGAGACCGAGTGCCCAAACTGCAACCCAAAACCCACTTATGCATCGTCAGGTGCCAGGTGGCCGTGGCCCATTGGGTGGGTGTGGCTGCGATGGGAGTGGCAGACTGGGTGGGACTAAAAAGTTCAATCAATCAATTCCAACTTTGCGAGATCTTTTCTTTTCCCCGCGAGAAGTTGAAATTGATTGATCGATTGAACCTTTTTCTTTTTGCACACGGCGGCGGAGGCCTAAAGCAAAAAGGTTTTATAAAACCCAGCTGAAGGCCTAGGACTGGGGTGACGGTGTGCGTGCCCACAGAGAGGGCTCTGAATGCCGCCTCTGGCACCCATGCCATAGGTTCGCCACCATGGATCTAAATTGTTTAAGACTTGGAATAACCGAATCATCAACATCAGCATAATCATCAAGGACAACAGCACTTAGCACTTACTTATATACTGCTTCACAGTTCTTTACAACCCTCTCTGAGCGGTTTACAGTCAGCCTATTGTCCCCCAACAATCTTTGCCCTCATTTAGATTCAGACAGATAGATAGATAGATAGATAGATAGATAGATAGATAGATAGATAGATAGATAGATAGATAGATAGATAGATAGATAGATAGATAGATAGATAGATAGATGGATGGATGGATGGATGGATGGATGGATGGATGGATGGATGGATGGATGGACGGACAGAATGGATGGATGGATGGATATAATGGATGGATGGAAACAGATTAGATAGATAGATAGATAGATAGATAGATAGATAGATAGATAGATAGATAGATAGATAGATGGATGGATGGATGGATGGATGGATGGATGGATGGATGGATGGATGGATGGATGGATGGACGGACAGGATGGATGGATATAATGGATGGATGGAAACAGATTAGATAGATAGATAGATAGATAGATAGATAGATAGATAGATAGATAGATAGATGGATGGATGGATGGATGGATGGATGGATGGATGGATGGATGGATGGACAGACAGAATGGATGGATGGATGGATATAATGGATGGATGGAAACAGATTAGATAGATAGATAGATAGATAGATAGATAGATAGATAGATAGATAGATAGATGGATGGATGGATGGATGGATGGATGGATGGATGGATGGATGGACAGACTGGATGGATGGATGGATGGATGCATGGATGGACAGACAGAATGGATGGATGGATGGATATAATGGATGGATAGAAACAGATTAGATAGATAGATAGATAGATAGATAGATAGATAGATAGATAGATAGATAGATAGATAGATAGATAGATAGATAGATAGATGGCTATACCAATACCAGTAGCACTCAAACTTATATACTGCTTTACAGTGCTTTACAGCCCTCCCTGAGAGGTTTACAATGTCAGCCTGTGGCCTCCAACAATGTGGGTCTTCATTTTACCAACCTCGGAAGGATGGAAGGCTAAGTCAACCTTGAGCCAGTCAGGATCGAACTGCTGGTTACGGGCAGAGTCAGCCTACAATGTTACATTCTAACCATTGCGCCAGCAGCACTCTTATAATCACCGTGTGTAAATGCACATCCCAGGGTTAGGTTAAGGACTTACAGAGAGCTACGCTGCTTATAGAGATCCCAGAAAGAGCTGTTCCCAGCAGAAATCGGAGTGCACAATAGAGGTAAAAACTGGGGGCAAAGGCTACAGCAACTCCAGCCACCCCTTCGAGAAACAGAGATAACAAGGCAATGGGTCGTCGGCCACACCTGAAGGAGAAGAATGTTTGGTTAAATTTGCCATTACAAGTAGACCCTGATTTACAGCCATGTTCAAACTTACAATAGCGCTGAAAAAAAAAGATGACTAAAAAACCGATCCTCACGCCACCATCACAGCATCCCCACAGTCACGTGATCAAAATTTAGATGCTTGGCAGCTGTCCTACATTTAGGACGGATGCAGCGATCACCCTTTGCAACCTTCCCAGTCAGCTTCTAACTGCAGAAAGCTGGATTTGGTTAACAGCCATGCGCTTTACTTAAGCGCAGTGACTCGTTTAACAACCATGGTGAAAAGGTCATAAAATCAAACTCAACTCACTTAACAACTGCTTTGCTTAACTACAAAAATTCCGCAGTAGCGGCAAATATTTCCAGCTCTGGTGTAGGATGAGGGTGGAGGTTTATCCAAGTTTATGGGCTGGTTTCCAAAAGGTTTGTTACCAGGCTAGGTAACATCATCATCAGAGTTTAGGGCAGGTGTAGGCCACCTTGGCTCTTTTATGACTGGTGGACTTCAACTCCCAACATGGCTCAGCTTGGAAACCTCTCCCTTTCCTCTCAGCATGGCTGGCTCAGGAATTCCGGGAGTTGAAGTCCACAAGTCATAAAAGAGCCAAGGTGGCCTACCTCTGGCCTAGGCCTAGGCCGCTTTATGACTCGTGGACTTCAACTCCCAGAATTCCTGAGCCAGCCTGGCTCAGCTTGGAAACTCTCCCTTTCCCCTCAGCATGGCTGGCTCAGGAATTCTGGGAGTTGAAGTCCACGAGTCATAAAAGAGCCAAGGTGGCCTACCCCTGACCTAGGCCATCTAACCTAAATAAATAAATATAAACCTAATAAATGGTATAGGGCAGGTGGTAGGCAACCCTGGCTCTTTTATTTATTTATTATTTATTATTCAGACTTATATGGCGCCCTTCTCCTAAGACCCAGGGCGGCTCACAACAACAATACAATGAAAATTTAAAAATTAACTACATTCATACAACATACAAACACAATCAACTCACAATCGCTGATGGAGGGACATTCCTAGGGCCCAGGGGCAGAGCACAGCTCATACGCCCCAAGCCTGTCGACAGTCACAAAAGAGCCAAGGTGGCCTACCCCTGGTCTAGGCCTAGGCCGCTTTATGACTGGTGGACTTCAACTCCCAGAATTCCTGAGCCAGCATGACTCAGCTTGGAAACTCTCCCTTTCCCCTCAGCATGGCTGGCTCAGGAATTCTGGGAGTTGAAGTCCACGAGTCATGAAAGAGCCAAGGTGGCCTAGCCCTGGTCTAGGCCTAGGCCACTTTATGACTGGTGGACTTCAACTCCCAGAATTCCTGAGCCAGCATGACTCAGCTTGGAAACTCTCCCTTTCCCCTCAGCATGGCTGGCTCAGGAATTCTGGGAGTTGAAGTCCACGAGTCATAAAAGGCCCATGTTTGAAGACCCTTGACCTAGCTGGTCATAAAGGATGCCTAGATTTTGGAAGCCACCCCTATGATCCCCTGGTTTGTCTTCCAAACCAGCCTCTTCTGCCCCATCCCAAGTTTCCTTCCAGCCATAAGTTGCTATCTTCCATCCATTATTTTGGTTGCCTTACCAATCGCTCAAGGGTCCTAACCCAATTGCTCCAACGAGGAGGCCTGACATGAAGACGGACTGTGAGATATCAATTAAATCCTTTCTGTCACACACCAGGGAGAACTTAAGGGAGGAAAGGAAAAAATATTTAATGAAAAGGAACCAGGCAGAGGAAATAACTTATTCCATGATTGTAGTACATGAATTACAAGAGGGACCACCAACAAGAAACAGGAGGTCCTAATCATGCTACATAGGACTTTAGGCAGACCCTGTTTGGAATATTGTGTCCAGTTCTGGAGACCTGGCTTAAAAAAAAGACATTGATAAGATTGAGCTAGTTCAGAGACAAGCAACGAAAATGGGGCAAGATCTGAGGAACAAAATGTATCAGGAAAGATTGGAGGAACTGAATAAGTAAAGCCTGGAGGACAGAAAGGAAAGTAATAATAATAATACTAATAATACTAATAATAATAATAATAGTAGTAGTAGTAGTAGTAGTAGTAATAATATCCAGTCTGAACATAATAATAATAATAATAAAGTTGGAAGGGACCTTGGAGGTCATCTAGTCCAACCCCCTGCTCAGGCAGGAAACCCTACACCATTTCAGACAAATGGTTGTCCAGTCTCTTCTTAAAAACTTCCAGTGTTGGAGTAAGTGTGTGTGTGTGTGGGACATAATTGAAACTTTTAAATACATATAGTCCTCAGCTTACAACTGTTCATTTAGTGACCGTTCAAAATTACAACGGCACTGAAAAAAGTAACTTATGACCATTTTTCACCCTTACGACCGTGGCAGCATCCCCATGGTCAGGTGATCAAAATTAGATGCTTGGCAACTGACTCATATTTATGACCATTGCAGTGTCCTGGGGTCACGTGATCCCCTTTTGCCACCTTCTGACAAGCAAAATCAATGGGAAAACCAAATTCACTTAACAAGCAGGTCACTAACTTAACAAATGCAATGACTTTACTTAACAACGATGGCAAAAAAAGTCGTAAAATGGGGCAAAACCCACATAACAAATGTTTCACTTAGCAACATAAATTTTGGGCTCAGCTGTGGTCATAACTTGAGGACTACCTGGTGTGTTAAGGGTGTGAATAAGGTTCTAGAACAGGGGTGTCAAACTCAATTTCACTGAGGGCCGCCTCAGCATTGTGGTTGCTCTGGGGGGCCTGGGTGGGTGTGGCCAGGGTGGCTGCGGCCTACTGGGTGGGTGTGGATGGGGTGGGTGTGGCCTATTGGGTGGGCGTGGCCAGCTCTACATCGTTCGCGACAAGGGTGCCTGTGGGGGCCTGGGCAGGAGTGGGACAGATCCCAGGGTCTCTGGCAGAAGGGGGGGACCGGGGCAAGTGCCAAGGCATGGTCCATTTCTTCATTCCTCACAAAGGGGGACACCTCCCCAGCAGGCACCCAGGGGGCGGTGCCGACACGGCAGGGGCTGGTTCTTCGCTATTTCCGGACGGCCTTGTGGAGCTAAGACTGAATGCATTTCAGCATAGGCCATGTATGCCACCACAAAATTGTACATTGGCTCCCAGCCGGCCTGGGCCAGGGCCAAGGCAGCGGGAGCCGTTCCCTCACTGTGTCCAGAATGGCTTCATGGGCCACATGAAACCACTTCGCGGGCCGCATCCAGCCCGCGGGCCTTGTATTTGACGTGTCTGGTCTAGAAGCCATTTTCAATATTAAACAAAAATCAAGAACACGAGGGCATCACTTCAAACTGGCAGGAACGAAGTTCAGAAGCCATGTTAGAAAGTCTGGCTTCAGGGAAATAGCAGAAGCCTGGAACCAACTTCCTGTGGAGGTAGGGGGTTCAATTGTCAGTAACTGATTTTAAACATGCTTGGGATAAACACATGTCCACTATCTGACATTTAAAAAAAATAAAAAAAAGCCTCGAAAGTCAGACTCAGTGGACCACTTTGGTCTTTTTCTACCGTCAGTTTTAACAGAAGAACAGAATTGGAAGGGACCTTGGAGGTCTTCTAGTCTGACCCCCTGCTCAAGCAGGAAACCCTATACCATTTCAGACAGATGGCTGTTCAGTCTCTTCTTTAAAAACTCCAGTGTTGGAGCATTCACCGCTTCTGGAGGCAGGTTGCTCCACTGGTTAATTGTTCTAACTGTCAGGAAATTTCTCCTTAGTTCTAGGTTGCTTCTCTCCTTGATTAGTTTCCATCCGTTGCTTCCTGTCCTGCCTTCACGGGCTTTGGAGAATAGCTTGACTCCCTCTTCTTTGGGGCAGCCCCTGAGATATTGGAAGACTGCTATCATGTCCCCCCTTGTCCTTCTCTTCATTAAACTAGACATCCCCAATTCCAGCAACCTTTCCTTATATGTTTTAGCCTCCAGTCCCAATAATCTTTGTTTTTCTGCTCCAATCTACTGCTTGAGCAAGAGACCATATATCATTCTGGACAAATGGCTGTCCGATCTCTTCTTACTTTTGATCCTTTCATTTGTATTTTTGTTGGACCTATAAGAAACAAGCTATTCTAAGATGGTAACGAGGCCAGCAAACCTCTGTATTCTGGTGAGCAGTTCAGGTATGGTTTCCCCCAAATAATAGTGTTGATCCTTAAGATCAGGGCTTTTCAACCAATGGTATGTGTACCACCTGTGGTACATTGGCACCTGGCAGGGGGTACACGACCATCTTAGAAAAGTAGCGGGGGAGGGGAATGAGCTGAACCGCACTGCACAAGCTTGAGCAAGAGATGGCTGAAGCTGGAGGGCTCAGCGGAAGCGCCAGGATCAGTGCCGTTTTCCAGCTGATCGGCGCTTCTTTGGGACTGTCAGGGCTCAGCTGGAGTTCGGCATTGATCCTGGCGCTTCTGCTGAGCCCAGAAGAAGCGCCGATCAGCTGGAATGTTGCAGCCTCTCCAGGGTCTTGTGATTTAGATTCAGATGCTTGGCAACTGATTCATATTTATGACGGTCACAGTGTCCCAGGGTCATGTGAAGTGACCAAAACCTGGTGCAACCACCCAGCAGACGGGGGGGAATAAAAACCAACCCCCACCCCACCTCACCTCCACTGCCAATCCTCAACAGAAATGCTCACTACAATGAAAACCTCGGACAGGAGGAAGAGTGTAGCCAGGCGTGCAGGCAGGTGTCTTGCTCGGCTGTGGCTTGTGGGGCACTTTTTTCAGGGCCATTGTAACTTCGAACAGTCACTAAGCGAACTGTTGTAAGTCAAGGACTACCTATACTTTATCACTTTTTCCTCTCTTTTTTTGGTCATCAAGTTTTTGACACCTTGCTGGGCAACTGGTGGCACTCGGATGTTGCCATATCCTAAAAGTGGTACAATGGGTGAAAAGGTTGAAAAGCCCTACTTAAGATGACACAGCATCGAGAGCCAGAACTATTGCACTGAACCAGTTCTCAAACCATGTCTCAAGTGCAGAAGAACCCTAGACATGATTTGAGAACTGGTTCAATGCAATATTTCTGGCCCTTGGCGCTGTGTCATCTTAAGCATCAGTACTTTGGGCAATTCACATTCTCTCTCCACATACCTTACAAATAAGACATAGGCAAGTTTTGTTTGGATTTTAGTCAGAACACCATGGAAGGAAAGAAAGGGTTAAAAAAAACCCATATTAAATAATTAGAGTGGGCCATTTCAAATTGCAAGAGGATAATTGCATGTTGAATAGGCAGCTATGTTGCAATGCCCCCTACTGGTAGAAAGGCAGCAGGACAGGAGTCATCCAACACTTGCTTCTTCTTGCAGGATCCAAATGTGAGTTGGTCACTGGGACCAGAGGCTTCATTCGTCTTCCAAATTTTCGGATTTGTGCTGGAGCACATCTTCAGCAGTTTTGTGTGTGCAGTTCTGTTCTGTCTCTTGTCCCGGTGACAGACCCAGATTGGATCCCGCAACATTATCCTGAGACAGGTATATTCGCCCTGCATCTTCTTGTCTACAGAACATTTCCTTCCCTTTATACCACATAAGCTGCAGGAAAGTTGCACTACATGATCTGTAAGCCAACATTCAGCAGTAAGAATTTCTTATTTCCTTTCTGTAGTTTTTTTCCCCTTTCTTTCCCAACCTGGAGGGAGTTTCTTAAGCCATTGGGCTATAGGTCTCCAACCATGGTTTTCATTAATCAGCTTCCAAGCAGCATGTATTTATTTATTCATTCCCCAGAGGATGAATATTTATCATTTATTGATTAATTTGCTGTCTAATCCAACCAACTATCCATCCTGCGACCTTGTGGTCATCCAGATTGCTTAGCTAGTGGAATTGGAGAGGCATAAAAAAAATCTGATAATAAATCTTTTAAAAAGTCAGATTTATTTTATTTATACCATAAAGCAGGGGTCCCCAACCCCCGGTCCATGGACCAGTATTGGGCTGCGGCATGCCAGCAACCGGTCCGCACAAACAAGCAAAGCCCCATCCATGGGATGCAGACAGCACATAAAACCATGCACCCTCCGGTCTGTGGCAAAACCTCTTTCCACAGAACCGGTCCCTGGTGCCAAAAGGTTGGGGACCTCTGCCATAGAAGACACCCTATGCAATCACACAAAGAAGCAAGGCATTTTGAAAGTGCCATGTGGAAAAATTTTCTGCTCATATTTAATAGTAAACAGCAGACATTCCTGGTGTTTAGAAGCACTTCTTCACATACTCCAAATCTTGTTTTTATTTTTCATGCAACCACAAACCCATGAAGTGGGTTGGGCTGAGGGAGAGAGGGACTAGCTCAGGGGTAGGCCACCTTGGCTCTTTCATGACTGGTGGACTTCAACTCCCAGAATTCCTGAGCCAGCCACGCTGAGGGGAAAGGGAGAGATTTCCAAGCTGAGCCAGGCTGGCTCAGGAATTCTGGGAGTTGAAGTCCACCAGTCATAAAGCGGCCTAGGCCTAGACCAGAGGTAGGCCACCTTGGCTCTTTTATGACTGGTGGACTTCAACTCCCAGAATTCCTGAGCCAGCCATGTTGAGGGGAAAGGGAGAGTTTCCAAGCTGAGCCATGCTGGCTTAGGAATTCTGGGAGTTGAAGTCTATGAGTCATAAAAGAGCCAAGGTTGCCTACCTCTGGACTAGCCCAAAGACACCTAGCCAGCTTTTGTGCCTGAGACATAATTAGAACGCACAGCTTCCAAGCTTTTAATCCAGCTTTTAATCCTAACCACAATATCAAAGTAGCTCATGGAGTGAGAGGGAAGGATTGGCCAAAACTCTCCTAGGGCAAAGTTCCCCAACTTTTTCAGCTTTGCCGGGCTGGGGGAAGGAATGGTCTCATGCATGCGACAGGCAAGCACACGCACAGCTCCATTTGCACAAGGGGTGGGCAAGTGTGCATAGGTCCACTTGTGTGAGTGGTGGGCACATGAGCCCACCACTCACACAAATGGAGCTCACGCACGTGCCGTCACCCACTGTTTGCATGATTGGGGATGTACATTTCCGCAGCCTGGTTCTGAAGGGCTCAAGGTCTGACGGTGGGCTTCAGCTCGGAGCTTGGGGACCCCTATCCTAGGTAGATTCTGAATTTGAGGAGAACTAGACTGAAAAGTCCAGGTGGAGGTGAAGAGAGAGACTGTTCCAAAGTCTCCTGGCTGGCTTGTGTGCCAGATAGACCAGGGCTTTTCAACCTTTTCACCCATTGTACCACTTTTAGGATATGGCAACCTCCGAATACCACCAGTCGCCTAGCAAGGTGTCAAAAACTTGATGACAAAAAAAAAGAAAGAAAAAAGAAAAAAGTGATAAAGTACAGGTAGTCCTCAACTTACAACATTTTGCTTAGTGACTGTTCGAAGTTACAGTGGCACTGAAAAAAGTGCCCCCCAAGCCACAGCCAAGCAAGACACCTGTCTGCCCACCCAGTGGCGCTCTTCCTCCTGTCTGAGGTTTTCATTGTTGTGAGCATTTCTGTTGGGGATTGGCAGTGGGGATGGGGTGGAGGGCTCTTTGGTTTTTATTCCCCCCGTCTGCTGGGTGGTTGCAGCAGATTTTGGTCACTTCACATGACTCTGGGACACTGTGACCGTCATAAATATGAATCAGTTGCCAAGTATCTGAATGTAAATCACAAGACCCTGGAGATGCTGCAACATTCCAGCTGATCGGCGCTTCTTCGGGGCTCAGCAGAAGCACCAGGATCAGCGCTGAGCTCCAGCTGGAGCCTGGCGCTGATCCTGGTGCTTCCGCTGAGCCTTGACAGCCCTGCAGCTCCAGCCGTCTCTCGCTCAGGCTTGTGCGCTGCTGCCACCGGTTCAGCTCATTCCCCTCCCCCACTACCACTTTTCTAGGATGGTTGCGTACCACCTGCCAGGTGCCAATGTACCACAGATGGTACCCGTACCACTGGTTGAAAAGCCCTGAGATAGACTACTGCTTGTAGGAGACACCACTAGATATCAAAAATTCAGTGTTTCTCAACCTTGACAATTTTAAGGCATGTGGACTTCAACTTCCAGAATTCCACAGCCAGCAATGCTGGCTGTGGAATTCTGGGAGTTGAAGTCCACATGCCTTAAAATTGTCAAGGTTGAGAAACACTGGGTTAGATGTTTTCTGTATCTCTTTGCTGCCATCTACAGGTCATCTGAATTTTAATAACTCAGATTGAGTAGCTCTAAAACCTAACATCCTTTGTAGGCAGTCAAACTGTAGAATGTATTGTAGCTGAATATACTAGAATGAATCTTTTCAGTCTTTCTTCTCATTTCCTATCAAATCTCTAACTGGCAAACTTTCAAATCTCCCAGTAAGTTTTTTTTTAATGTATCTAATTAACAATTCTTGGCAGTTTAAAAGCTTTCTCTTTTGCGATCTCGAGTTGGCCAAACAAATGCATTGCTGTCACACCGATTTTGAATTTTTTTTCTTATAGTCTACAACTTCTTTTTCTATTTAGGAAACTAATATATCCCCTAATCCTAACTGCTCTGAAGGGTTTACCAAACCCAAATATAATGCGGTGGATTCTCAACTTTGATCACTTTAAAATCTCTGGATGCATGCTGGTTAGGGAATTCTGTGTGTTGAAGTCCAGACATTTTAAAGTGGCCAAAACTTAATATAATGCAACTATGCAGGAGGAAAATGAAAACATTAAAAGACCCAGCCCAGATCGTTTTTTTAGGCTTCTCCACAGGTCATTGGAAAGGAACGTGAACAGAACAAGTACAGTGTTGATGAATCTAGTGAAACCAGATGAAGTGCATGGATGGAAGCCAAGGTTCCTTAGTGCTCTGTAAGCTTGGTTATTTTCTTGCAGATGTTTCATTACCAAACTAGGTAACATCATTAGTGCTTTGGGTAATGAAACATCTGCAAGAAAATAACCAAGTTCAGAGAGCACCAAGAGTCCTTCATTTCAACTCTGAGCTGCAAATATTCTCCTTTATTGGTTGGAATTCACTCTGAGATCTACATTCTATAGAACTATGGGTCCTTAACATGAACATGTCCATTGGACTTTCAAAGTAGCTAAAAATTGGGGCAATTGATGGGTACAATGTGATATGGTGTGTCTCTTCTAACAAAAACCCATCATCCCGTGTAGCAATCTGGAGTAGACCCCATGTCTGGTCTTTAAAGGGCTACTTGTAGGTGGGGGGAGATTTAATCTCCTTATTAATTGCAGGCAGTTGCCCAGAGACAACTTCTATTGCAAATATTATGCTTAGTTTTTCTCGTTTATTTTTGCCTTTTAACTCCTGGCAGAAATACCTCCCAGTTTTATACAAAAACTAAACATTTAATTCAGGAAGAAAAAGAGATTCCCAAACCTGGGTAACCAGAGAAGGTTTTGGCTTGGAAGGATAAACCCATCCATCTTGGCACTTCTCTGTTGAATTCAATCCAGACTGCAGGATGGTCTCCAGGTTGGTTTCCACAGGAGTATACATGAGACATTGTTCTAAGGTCCCGTCAGGTTTTCGGGGAATGGTCAAATTCAGCTTCTCCTCATTGGTCAAGTTCAAGCAGACAGTATCCAACCAATTAGTGTTGCAGTGATGAGACACTGGAAGGACCATGAATAATTGGCTGAACATATGAAAACCAATGAAGGGTGAAATTATAGTGATCATCAGTACCAGCCAATGCTGGAATCGGCCAAAATCATTAAGAGCTTTGATGATTCCCCCAATATCAGCCATGGCTGTTTTCTTTCTGCCTTTCTCTCTGCTACTATCTACCCTCAGTCTAATCTGCCTACTCAAATAGCCCTCTGGAATCCAACCACCTCTGGAATTAATGGTTAAACACAGAATAAACTTTGACATGACACTCAGTGATGCGCAGGAAAGGTATTCTTAGTAATAGCCTTAATACATGACATGTTACACTTTCACAGCCACCCTTTGTGTAAAAGATTAATTGCCAACTTTGCAGCTTACCAACCAAAGAGAGCAAAGCTCATAAGGAGCCATCAAACGTGAAGGGAAATGGAAAGATCGACAGCCTCAGAGGAAGAGAGGTGTCGTCTCACTTTCAAAATTTTTAATTAAGATATCTTTTGAAGAGAGAGGTCTATTTTTCACAGGGATGACCATCTGAAGAATTTAGTCGAAATCAGAGGAGTGGGTGATTGGATTTTTGAGGGACTTGGTTCTCTGAGGGGTTTATAGATTCACCCCCCAGGGTAATGGAAGGACAGATAGAAGTGTCCTTGGGAGGCATCACCCACAGCCACTCTGTCTTATCGGGGTTGAGCCTTAATCTGTTAACACCCATCCAAACCCTCACAGCCTCCAGACACCGGCACATCACCTCAACCGCTTCACTGATATGGCCAGGAGTGGAAATGTACAGCTGAGTATCATCAGCGTACTGATGGTATCTCACTCCGTGGCAGTGGATGATCTCACCCAGTGGCTTCATGTAAATGTTAAAAAGTAGGGGGGAGAGAACCGACCCCTGAGGCACCCCACATGGGAGTAACCTAGAGGTGGACCTCTGACCCCCCACAAACACCGACTGCGACCGACCAGTGAGATAGGAGAACCACTGCAACACAGTGCCCCCCACTCCCAATCCCTCCAGCCGGCGCAGAAGGATACCATGGTCGATGGTATTGAACGCCGCTGAGAGGTCAAGAAGCACCAGGACAGAGGACTGGCCTCTATCCCGGGCCCGCCAGAGATCATCCACCAGAGCGACCAAAGCAGTTTCGGTGCTGTAGCCGGGCCTGAACCCCGACTGCAGAGGGCCCAGATAATCGGCTTCCTCCAGAGACCGCTGGAGCTGATGCGCCACCACCTTCTCAACAACCTTCCCCACAAAGGGGAGGTTGGAGACCGGACGATAGTTGGTCAAAATTACTGGATCCAGGGAAGGCTTCTTGAGAAGGGGGCGCACAAGTGCCTCCTTTAAAGGAGCCGGAAAGGACCCCTCCCTCAAAGAAGCATTGACAATCTCCTGGATCCAGGTACGTGTCACCACCCTACTGGCTGAAACCAGCCAGGAGGGACACGGGTCCAACAAACAGGTGGCAGAACTTACAGCTCCAATGGCCCTGTCCACTTCTTCAGGCGTAACAGCCTCAAACTCACCCCAGATGACCGGACAAGAACATGTCCCTGTTCCCTCGACTGAATCATTATCAGTCGACTCTGCTACACAATTGGAGTCTTGGTCAGTCCGGATCTGAGCCACTTTGTCTGCGAAACAGTTGTTAAAGTCCTCGGCACTACCCTGCAAGGGAGGCCCCGGACCCCTCGGGTTAAGGAGGGATCGGGTCACCCTAAACATGGCGGCCGGACGAGATTCCACAGACGCGATCAAAGCAGAAAGATACAGAGATCTTGCCGCCTTAATCGCCTTCAGATAGGCTCTAATAAATGAGCTCAATCTGGTTCGATCAGATCCGGACTTACTTCGTCTCTATCGCTTCTCTAGACGTCTCTTATGGCGCTTCATCCCCGAGTTCCTCGGTAAACCAAGGAGACCTCCTGGGGCCAGCACCACGGAAAGGTCGCAAAGGGGCAATCCGGTCAATAGCCCCCTTCCCGGCCGTATTCCATGCCGTTACCAGGGACTCCGCCGGACTGTGAATGAGGGAGCTCGGTAATTCCCCAAGCGCCGTCTGAAAACCAATTGGATCCATCAGGCATCTGGGGCGGAACCACCTAATCGGTTCTGCCCCCCTGCGGGGAAGGATTGGGGCCGTAAAATTCAGTTGAAGCAGGAAATGATCGGTCCATGACAAAGGCAAAATATCTAAGCCGCTTAAAACCAGATCATTACTCAACTGCTCCGAAAGGAAAATCATATCCGGGGCGTGTCCACCCTCATGCATCAGACCCTGCACTACTTGGGTCAGGTCCATGGTTGTCATGGCGGCCATGAACTCCTGTGCCAATCCCGAGGACTCGCCAAGCGACGGCAGATTGAAGTCCCCCAAAACCATAAGCCTGGGGAACTCCACTGCCAGCCCAGCAACCTCCTCAAGTAGCACAGGCAGGGCTGATGCCACGCAGCTGGGAGGCAGGTACGTAAGCAATAAGCCCACCTGGTCACCGCATCTCAAGAAGGATATAATGGAACTGGAAAAGGTGCAAAAAAGGGCAACAAGAATGATCAAGGAAATGGAGCACCTCCCTTATGAAACCAGATTGCAACGCCTTGGTCTCTTCAGCCTTGAAAGACGGCGTTTAAGGGGTGACTTGATCAAGTGTATAAAATCATGCATGGGATAGAAAAGGTGGATAGAGAAAAATTCTTTTCTCTATCACACAATACTAGGACAAGGGGGCACTCCCTAAAGCTCATAGCTAAGAAAGTGAGGACAAATAAAGGGAAATATTTCTTCACCCAGAGGGTCGTTGATTTATGGAATTCACTTCCAGAAGGGGTCGTGACCGCTGTCAGCCTTGACAGCTTCAAGGCAGGGTTAGATAGATTCATGGATGCCAAGTGTATCGGTGGTTATTAAAACGGATGTCCATGTGCCGCCTCTATGTTGGTGGAGGCAGGCAGGATTCCCTTGAGTACCATTTGTTGGGGGTCAAGGGAAAGGGAGGGTTTTGCCTTCTCTTTCTGCTCAAGATCCCCATGTACAATTGGTGGGCCACTGTGTGACACAGAATGCTGGACTCGATGGGCTTTGGCCCGATTCAGCATGGCTCTTCTTATGTTCTTATGTAGGGGGCAATAATATAACTGATGATGTAATATGATTGATGGCATCCTAACCAGGGACAGCTTACATAATTCACACATTAATTATAAACCATGTTGTAGAAATCCTAAAGGCTATGTGCAAAACCATGCTAATATGGATTTGCACAATGTCTGATTTGGACACCTTATGTAAGAACCCAGTCCTCTGGAGAAGTAGAAGAGGACAACCAGGATCAACAGGGATGGCTCAGTTGCAAAAGCAATTGGTGCACCACGGAAATAACTGGAGAAGGTATATCTAGAAAAAAAAAACCAGAATAACAGAGTTGGAAAGGACTTTGGAGGCAGGAAGCCCTATTCCCTTTCAGATAAATTGTTGTCCAATCTCTTATTAAACTTGTCCAGTTATGGAGCATACACAACTTATGGAGGCAATTTGTTCCACTGATTGTTGTCAGAAAATTCCTCCTTAGTTCTAGGTTGCTTCTCTCCTTGATTAGTTTCCATCTGTTGCTTCTTGTCCTGCCTTCAGACGCTTTGGAGAATAGCTTGACTCCCTCTTCTTTGTGGCAGCCCCTGAGATATTGGAAGACTGCTATCGTGTCATCCCTAATCCTTCATTTCATTAAACTGGACATGGCCATGTGGCTAGAGTCAGCACCAACTTGATGGGGAACAATCAGTCAATCAATCTGTTGATGTGAAGATCCTGCTTTCTGGAGAAGTGTATCGTGCTGGGAAAGACGGAAAGAGGTCAGCCATCCGGAAGATGGGTGGATTTAGTTACAGTGTCAATGGGTGTGCTATAGGAAGAAATGAAGGACCAAGTTGAGGAACATCATTCTAGAGAAAGTGTGACTCTTAACACTAACTTGATGGCACATAATCAATAAGCCAACCAATCTATGCAAACACCCAGCACCCTGGTGGAGTCTATGATACTGGGATAGGTAGAAGGAAGAAAGGGGCAACCAGCAGCAAAGAGGAAGGATTCAGTTACAAATGTGATGGGTGCACTGTTGGAAGACTTGCTACAGATTGTCTTGGAGGGTCTGATACACTGATTGCTCAATCCATCTATCTTGTCTGAGCCCTGATTTGCTAATTATCTGCAAGATCCCAAAACAAATTCCCATGTCATGTTTTGGTCCTCACTTGATTGCAATTACCCTAGACAAGAAAAACTTGGGTGTTGAGGACACAGTTAGCTGAAGCTAATCAATTGCAATCCTCCAGAAAGACTTGCAAAGTGGTCTCTCTCCATCTTTCTTACGGGTCCTAGATGTTGGTGAGCATCCCTCTTCCTATTGCATTTTCAACCTTGGCCGGTTGATGAGGTGTGGACTTCCAATATGGACTGGGGAATTCTGGGAGTTGAAGTCCACACACCTTCAGGTGCCAAGGTTGAGAAACACCTATTGGATTGGGAAACCTGGGGAAGGATGTTATGACTGGCATCATTCCTCCAACCTGCATTCGTTAGGTCACAGTCTCTTCGGCTGTGAGGGAAGGATATCCTGTGAGGTAATTCTTTTGGACCAATGAAACTGAGTTACTGTGGTCAGGTAATTGAATGTCCACAATTCGAAGTGATATTTCTGAGGAAAATATAGCACAGGCAGTCCTCGTCTTACAACTACAATTAAGCCCAACATTTCTGTTGCTAAACAAGAAAGTTCTTAAGTGAGGCCTGCCCCATTTTACAACCTATCTTGCCACAGTTGTTCAGTGGATCACTGATGTTAAGTCAGTAACACAATTGTTTCAATGGCTTCCCCATTGACTTTGCTTGTCAGAAGGTCGCAACAGGGGATCACATGACCCTGAGGCAATGCAACCGCCATAAGTACATGCCAGTTGCCAAACATCCAAAGTCTGATCACGTGAGAATGGGAATGCTACAATGGTCGTAACTATGAAAACTATGATAAGTCACTTTTTTCAGTGCCATTGTAACCTCCAACAGTCACTAAAAGAATGGTTGTTAAGTTGAGGGCTACTTTTAATTGGTTCCGGCTTGGCAGAAACAGGCAATGAGAAATTTTAAATATTCTGATTTTAACTAATGCCGTATTTACAAGAACAACAGCACTTTTAAACAAAGAATTACAATTTAACTATTTATAACGCCACGTGCCTATTTCCCACATGTGAGTGTGTTATTGGTAAACCACTTGCGACATCTGCAGAAAAAAGAAAACAAAACTTTTAACACTCCCCAAAGTAATGGATATTTTTATTGATTAAAAATTAGAGAAATGACATGCAATAAAATACAAAGTCAAAGGGGGAAAAAAGGCTGAATATTTTACATCTTTCGTTAAAATCTACAATACACCAAATTGTGTAGAGGTTCCTTTTATATTAATACACCACCCCTCCTCAAGGCTATTAACTAAGTTTTTAAAAATACAAACCAATTTCTAGATTCAAGTTCAAAATTTACCCAAAATAAAAACCCTCTGATCCGCAAGGGTATAAAAGTTAGAAATAATTTCTAAACTACTAAACAACAACAACAGCAAAAATCATTGGCACTTTTTGAACCTCAAGAATAAAATAGTTGTCTAGCACTTCTAGTATCCAGAGGGGGGGGGGGAAGAAAAAAAGAAAAAGAAAATACTATTTATTAAGAGACAACAGCCAAGAAATATAGTAGCAAAGTAGTTCTGGATCATTGAAATAATCATTCTTATAATAATACACGGAAACAGCCATTAGGGATATTCTTGTCTGCTACACCTGGATTAGACAGAGACAGGAATGAAGGAGTGAGTATATAGATAGCTACTGCATCAAGATACAGTGGATTCGAAGGTACGCGCAACATGCAGGCCTAGTGATTTAATACTGTACCAGAATTATTTGGTCTCTGTAGCTGAAGATGGGATGAAGTAAAACGGATGGCTATTTTGTTCCTCACGCTGGTCATGTGCCATCTCAGGGTACCCCGATTCAGAGCCACCACACCACCCCCCATTTCAGCAAGAGATCCTCTTTCCGCGTGGTCACACCTGGGCATGGATATTGGGACTAAGGCTATGCCCTGCAGCGACAATAACATCACTGGTTCCAAAGAATTTCTGGCCAAACAGAAGAAGTTTGGGGAGACCATTGTTTCATGGAGCCTCTGAGAGACGCTTCCCTCATCCAGGTGAGGATCCAGCCGCCCCCCCCAAACAATTAACCAAGAACGGTTGACTTCTGTCCCTCCTGAAGGGTTTTAAATCAAGAAAATGACCTTGAGGATTCATTCAAGAATATACCGTAGCTTGCTTGTTCATAAGTCACCTAGCCCAAGGGTGGGAAAATTTGGAAGTTTTGGAGAGGTCACACAGAGACACACACACAGACACACTAACTCAGCCCAAGCAGTTCTCTTTTCAGCCTCCACCCCAATAACTGCTGTATAAACATTTCTGCTTTTCAAGCTCTTTCTTCAATAGGTGTCCACATCTGGAGCAGTTCTGCTAATGACCTATGAGCAGATCTAGCGACACAAAAATTAGAGGTGAACAATACATACATCAAGCAATAAAGGAAAACTAGCCCCCATGGCCGCTTGGAGAGGAAAAATGTATTGCATCAGAAGATCTGAGAACCCCAACCTCCACTCTCCACTCATCCATCTCAGGAGATTCAATGTGGACACAAATGAGTGTTAACAGCTCCCTCTCCCAATCTTCCACAACATGTTGTGAGGACATTTATTACTGTCCTAAACCTGAGTTTAGAAACCAGGTTTGGAAGCTTAAATGTCACGTTGGTTCAATCAACAATGAAACAAAAAGAGGAGCTATATAAAACAGGTCATAATCTCTTCACTGGGCCCCACACCCTATCTATCAAAAAGCTACATCCAGGGATGAGGCTTAATTCCATTGGTTTGCTATGCAAATTAATATTAAGGCGAAAACAATGTGGATGTTCAGAACACTTCAAAGCTAAGCAATGATACACAAAAACTGGAGGGGTCGAGTGGCTGCTATAGGATGGGAGAGAAATCCATACCATTTTATTGTTCACATAGTGCATTATAAATGTTTCTTTTCCCCCCAAACCAAGTATATAATTTATAGGTTAAAAATCCAAAACAACAGAAAGGAAAAAAAAAACAACCACACCAGATACTAATAATGTCTTAAAAAACAAACCAACACTAAATATGAGTTATAGTGGCTTCAGTTACTTTATATTGATCAAACTTTTGATATGTGAGCAGAGTTTTTTTTTTTTAAACCCACTATTGGCAAATTCCAAGCAGTGCAGCAAAGCATTGATTTGCCAGATATCTATCTATCTGGCAATTTCATTTATTGCTGTAAAAACTGAACGGGGGCAAGTTTCATGTTTACCACTCTAGGAAGGAAGGACGTAAGAAAGGTAAAAGGATTTTTAATGAAATGGGTAGGTTTTTTGGGGGGGGGATTAAAATGGGAATTAGGAAATCGTCTGCAGCGGTCATTGGTATAGAAAAGACTCATGTTTAAAGAGTTCCTAATTGCCAGTCCATATAATCAATTTCCGCTCCGTCCCATGTGCAAAGGACATCTGGTTTATGAATTGTCACATGCTGAACTACACCTGAAGGACTACTTCCAGCAGACTTGCAAGACAATCTCAATAGCCTACTTACACAGGAATCCCTTCGGCAAAAACCAACTGCAGAGACCACCTTTTGGATGAGAAAAATATGTAGACTGATGAGAGAGGAAATACGTCAGAATAAGGTAGGCTGCATGCTAGGTCTTCTGCAGAACCTCAGACTTTCTGAGGAGTCTGTCACCAGAATGCCACAATTTTAAGGAAGCTGGAAATTATTTCAGGATTATGAGCAGATTTCCCTTGGTGGAAAATCAATTTTCTCCTACTTTCCACTAGGGAACTTTTGAGGGATATTTGAGAAAGAGTGGAAACCCAACAACCAAATCTGATAAATCTGAAAGACTGAAATTTTGTTTTCTGAGGAAAGTTCAGGAATATTCATTCTGGCTGTGCCTCTCTCCCTTTTTTTGTCCAGATAAGCAACTGAGCATAAGCAAGTTTCAAAAGGAAACAAGAGTGTGATAATGAAAAGTACACAAGATGGATCTTTGGAATGGAACATCCTCTAGTCTAGTTTGTGTGCTGCAAAATCCTCTCCTTGGCCTGGTGGACGGCCGGCTTCTACGTGTGGCCCCTGCCTCTTGCACCAGAATTGCTCTTTTCTAGCCATTGTGCAATTGTCAAAGCTGATTAGATAACGATGAACAAAATATTATGGCACCAGATGTTTCAACCATTGGGTCTATATTGGCAGTCTACAAGAACAAGGGTGAGTGGGGAGAAGGCCCAGTGAGACAGCCAATGGAGGATGAAGAAAACACAGCTGCACGGAAACATGATGTTTCTTCACTGATAATTTGATTGCAAATAGAAGGGGGGAAATTAAGGCTAGTTTTATCTCAGGCCAAGCAATTCCTTCTGCGCCCTGAAGATAGAAAAGGTTGCTTAAACCAAGGGATTTCACTTATTCAAGATTTCATTCAGTTTTCTGCAGTAAATTCAGCCTGTATTCTGACACTCCGCAACAGCTTCCACTGTTATTGGTTTTTTTTTTTATTAAAAATACCTGCCTGGTTAGACGGACCATAAATCAAAATGTCTTTGCTCTTTACCAGTCAGGCAAAAATGATCCAACCCATCACATCAGGACAATTGTTAAGGAGCAGTGAAACCCTTCTTTCGTACTCAGTAGTAATGTTTCCATTTTTTGTTAGTTTTTAAATAGTTAAGGCAGACATTCCCAACCAGAGGTCTTCTGGTTACATCCCGACAACCCCTGGAATTCCCGGCCCTCTTAGCTATAAAGCCAAGAGTTGTAGGCACAGCCTACGGTAGTTGGTGAGCACTCAACTGGGGAAGGCTGAGTTAAGGCAATAATAAGTACAAGCATGCGGGGGGGGAGGGAATGGGAAGGAGGGAGGGAGGGAGGAAGGGAAGGAGGAAGTAGAGGAGCAAGAGAGGGAGGGAAGGAAGGAAAGGAAGTAAGTAGGGAAGGGAGGGAAGAAGGGACGGGGAAAGAAGGAAGAAAGGAAGGAAGTAGGGGAGGGAGGAAGGGAAGGGGAAAGAAGGAAAGAAGGAAGGAAAGAAGAAAGGAAGGAAATAAGTGAGGAACGGAGGGAGGGAAGGAGGAAGAAAGAAAGGAAATAAGTGAGGAACAGAGAGAGGGAGGGGAGAAGGAAGGAAGGAAGGAAGGAAAGAAGGAAGGAAAGAAGGGGAAGGAGGAAGGAAGTAGGGGAGGGAGGAAGGAAGTAGAAGAGAGAGGGAGGGAGGAAGGAAGGACGGAAGGAAAGGAAGTAAGTAGGGGAGGGAGGAAGGAAATAAGTGAGGAACAGAGAGAGGGAGGGGAGAAGGAAGGAAGGAAAGAAGGTGAAGGAGGAAGGAAGTAGGGGAGGGAGGAAGGAAGTAGAAGAGAGAGGGAGGGAGGAAGGAAGGGAAGGAAGGAAGGAAAGGAAGTAAGTAGGGGAGGGAGGAAGGAAATAAGTGAGGAACGGAGGGAGGGAAGGAGGAAGGAAGGAAGAAAAGAAGTAGGGGAGGGAGGAAGGAAGGAAAGGAAGTAAGTAGGGGACGGAGGGAGGAATAAGTGAGGAACAGAGGGAGGGAGGGAAGGAAGGAAGGAAGGAAGGAAGTAGGGGAGGGAGGAAGGAAAGAAGTAGGGGAGGGAGAAAGGAAGTAGAAGAGAGAGAGGGAGGGAGGGAGGAAAGAAGTGAGGAATGGAGGGAGGAAGAAGGATGGTTGGGAAGATGGGAGGGAAGGATGGTTGGAGAGAGGGAAGGGAGAGGGAAGGAGGGAGGCAAGGGGGGGGGTAAAAAAAAACAGTGGGTGGGTGGAACAGAAGCCAAATGCCTCCAAGGCAGTAGTGTTGTAGACCTCCTTGATGCTACTTGGGAAGAAATGAAGTTAAAGCTTCTAAGGGCCTGTAGTTTTCGTTCTTTGGCAGGAGTGGTTTTGCTTTTTTGGCCAACAGAAGTATTTGTATGTTGCACCTATGGATTGTGACCATAAGTGGGGATTGTTGTTTTAGTTGATGCTGAGCTGAGCAAATCCAATAAGTTTGCCGTCATCGGGTATTTCAGACACTTCCACGCCTGATGCCTGAAAGGCAAGGAAACAGAATCCACTGTTTTACCAGGACACGAAAAGGACTGAGGGGATGGCCTTGAGGGACAGGAGGCAAAGCTACGATCAAGACTAGAGTCAGATTTAAAAAGGAGAAAGAGAAAAAACTTGAGTCCAGAGCAGAAACGTAACCTGAGAAAATCTCTCTGACAAGTTCTTGCCTAGTTCTCATAAAGATAAAGGGAGGGAGGGATGACACACATTCACATTTGCAAGACTGCATAATTACAGGTAGTCCTCGACTTATGACAGTTAATTTAATGACCTTTCTTTTTGTAAAGTGAATCGCTGCAGTAGTTAGTAACACAGTTGTTAAGGGAACCTGGCTTCCCGTTGCCTTTGCTTGTCAGCAGTTCACAAAAGGGGATCACATGACCTGGGAACACGGCAACCGTCATAAATACATGCCAGTTGCCAAGTATCCAAATTTTAATCACGTGAACATGAGAATGCCGCAACCTTCACAGTGAAGAAATTTCTCCTTAGTTCTTGGTTGCTATGAAGAGCAGTTGCTAGAATTGGGTATGTTTAGTTTAACGAAGAGAAGGACGAGGGGGGACATGATAGCAGTCTTCCAGTATCTCAGGGGCTGCCCCAAAGAAGAGGGAGTCAAGCTATTCTCTAAGGCACCTGAAGGCAGGATAAGAAGCAATGGATGGAAACTAATCAAGGAGAGAAGGAACCTTAGAACTAAGGAGAAACTTCCTGACAGTGAGAACAATTAACCAGTGGAACCACCTGCCTCCAGAAGCTGTGAATGCCTCAACACTGGAGGTTTTTAAGAAGAGACTGGACAGCTATTTGTCCGAAATGATATAGGGTTTCCTGCCTGAGCAGGGGGTTGGACTAGATGACCTCCAAGGTCCCTTCCAGCTCTGTTATTCTGTTTTCTCCAACTTGGGCATTTTCCAGATCTGTGGACTTCAGCAATCTGAATCCCCAGCAGTGACGATGGTGGTTGAAACACCCTAAGGCAGTGGTTCTTAACCTGGGCGATATTGCCCCCCAGGGGGCGATTTCATTTTTCAGGGGGGCGAAGGAACGAAAAGGGGGCGATATGGGGGTGACGGAGCGAGACGTTTTGGAGACACTTTTGAGACTTTTTCGTACAGTGAATCGCTGTATATCTGTCGTACAAAAACATCCGATCGCTCGCTATTAGTGGATTGAATTGTGTTTTCAAATTTTCCTCCAGCTAGCTTCAGTACAGAACGCCGTACATATGTGAAGACGGACCACTTATCTTCACGCGCGTTGCGCAACAGCCTCAGAGACCCATACAGTGGCGCACCATTGGCCAGAATATGGGAGATAAGGGGAAAAGACTGGAAATAAATTATTTGCATCGATATGTCCTGATGACAATTTTAAAGAAAACAAAAAAAAAGTGTTTGCATAAATTGAAGAATTATTTTCTATGTTGTGATTGAGAAATTATGTTGGGGGAGGGGGGCGATGACAACTTCCTCATTGGCTCATGGGGGCGATTCGTTCAAAAAGGTTAAGAACCACTGTCCTAAGGCATGAAGTCCACAGATCTAAAATGCATCTAATAAATGAAAGCCGATCTACTTTTAAAAGCTAAAAACAATAACCAGCTCGACAAAAAAGATATAAAAACATGTCTGGCATTCAACTCAATCCAAGCACATTGGATATCCGGAAATAAACCAGCTTTAATCCAGTGCTTAATATTTGCAGAGCACAAACATTTTTTTGTTGAGCTGAATAAATGCAGCATTTGGCCAAAAGAGGTTGAAGCAACTTTTTAGAAAGATTTGAATAGTCAGGGGGGAAAAATATATAAATACCAGCTTGAAAGTGACCGATCGGTTCGTCTGAGGCTCTTCCACAATTTTTTGCAAGTTTGCAGCAACTGAAACAATAGAGAAGACACACTCAGTGATGGGCATCTAAGCTTTATGAACAAATCCACCCCCTCGCCCCCCCCCGGCATCAGCCAAGAATATACAGGCAAAAGGAAGGTCAGCTTATCCTGCTGTGTCTGAAAGCAAAATAAAGTAACACAAACTGGCATGGGGCTAAAAATCTCAGGGAATTTTTTTCTCTATAAGGCTTGCATTACCTATGACTAAATCTCTGCCATCCACCAGTCCAGCCGAGATGAGTTCTTGGGATACGCCATCTGCAGTGTCTGGAAAGAACCATAATTAGACAGATAAATCCATGCTAGATACCATCTAGATCAGCGGTTCTCAACCTGTGGGTCGCGACCCCATTTGGGGTCGAACGACCATTTCACGGGGGTCGCCAAGCACCGCAGTCCGCCATTTATTTGTCGGCCATTTTTTTTGGGTCGGCCATTTTTTCCCCCTATTGCAATGCAGGCCATCGCGCCACGCATGCGCGATGCAGGCCGTTGCGCCACGCATGCACGATGCGCCCTGTCGCGCATGTGCGGTGTGGGCCCGCCTTTTTTTTATTTTGGTCGGCCATTTTTTTTGGGTCGGCCATTTTTCCCCCCCTATTGCGATGCGGGCCGTCGTGCCGCGCATGCGCCATGCGCCCTGTCGCACCACGCATGCGCGATGCGGGCCGGGGTCGAGCCCCGGAAAAGGTTGAGAACCGCTGATCTAAATGCTATCTTTGATTCCACCACTTATACACTGGAGATATCTGATTCTTTCTAGTTTTTGTTTTACAGATAGTCTCCAACTTATAACCATTCATTTAGTGACTGTTCGAAGTTACAATGGTACTGAGAAAAGGGACTTATGACCGTTTTTCACACTTATGGCCATTGCTGCGTCCCCGTGGTCATGGGATCAGAATTCAGATACTTGGCAACTGGCATGTATTTACGACAGTGGCACTGTCCCGGGGTCACCTTTTGTGACCTTCCCAGCCAGCTTCCGACAAGCAAAGTCAATGGGGGAAGCCAGATTAGGTTAACAACTGCATATTCACTTAACAACTACACCTAAAATGGTCATAAATTGGAGCACAACTCACTTAACAATTGCCTTGCTTAGCAACAGAAAGTTTGGATTCAATTATGGTTGTCAAGGGTTACCTGTAGTCCTTGCGTAATGATGGTTATTGGGACTGGCAATTCTGTTGCTGAGCAATGTGGCAGTAATGTGGAACTCACATGACCTTGCTGGCTTATGACCATACTTTTAGTTGCTGTCATTAAGTGAGACATCACGTGATCACAACATGTATCCTTCTGCAGACTTTCCTATTGACTCTGCTGATTAGAGAATGGCAGTGAAGGTCACAATCTGGCAATCAAGTGACTATGAGACGTCGTGACTGTAAACTGCACAACAGCTACCAAGTGCCCAAATCACAATCATGTGACTGCAAGGATCCTGCAATGGCCGTAATTTTGAGGACCTGGTTGTAAGTCTCTTCAATCGGCACCATTGTAAGTTTGAACAGTTGCTGAAGAAACAGTCTTAATGACCCACTTGTTTAGTGGCTGTTGAAACTTACAATGACACTGAAGCCTATATACTGTATATTACCTTGCCTTTATTTTATTATTTTATTATAATCTATTTGGGACATCTTGTGGAAGGAAGCGAGAATGTGTTCCTTTTTTTTTTTTTTACCAGAATCACTGCAAAGGTTTGCAGTATTTCATGAGAGATTGAGCTACGATTGATTAGTTGAAAAGGTAAAGGATGCTACACAGCACTAGGTAATATCCACAGGATTGAGTTAAACAGTTCTCCATCTATAATTCCCATAATCCTCAACCAAAATGGGAAATGGTCACACAGGTAAGTCATCTGGAAGTCACAAGGCCCTTTATGATACTCTGAGAAGTTGCACATTCAGATTAAATCCCCAATCAAAGGCATCCGTATGACACATTGCGAAGATTTTAGTGCTTGAACAAACTGATTTGCTTTCAACTCCATCTTTCAAACATTTTGGGAGCCTCTATCTCAGTGGTTCTTAACCTTTTTCAGGCCGAGACCCTGACCTGCGCCGCGCATGCGCGGCGTGACAGCACGCATTGCACATGCGCGGTGTGACGGCCTGAATTGCGCATGCGTGGCACGCGCGCGACGGCCCGAATTGCGCATGCGTGGCACACGCACGATGGCCTGAATTGCGCATGCACAACGGGCCGCATCGTGCATGCGCGGCGCGCCGGGCCCGCACCACGCATGCGCGGTGCTGCCCCCCGCGCCGGCCGAGGGGAAAAGGGGGGGGGGGGAAATGGCGGACTGCGGCGTTTGGCGACCCCCATGAAATGGTCGTTCGACCCCAAATGGGGTTGCGACCCACAGGTTGAGAACCGCTGCTCTATCTAGAAAAGATCCAGCAAGCCTATGGATTCCTTTTCAAAAAAATTGGGAATTTTCTTATCTGCTCTATCATGGGACACGACTTTGCTTCATATTTAGGGAATCTCTTTTTAACTGGGACTTTTGACATGTACCCCCCCCCCAATCAGCATACAGCCACCAAACAAAATGTGGTCACTAACGGGCTGCAGAAGGTTTTCTCATCCTGCTCACCTCTTCCGGGTGTGAATTCAAATCGGATGTCATTCAGCTCCTTTTTTGAATTCCTGTTGGGGTGGAGAGACACAGTTAGATGTTATCAATATCTGTGCTACAGACGAACATTAAATCATATTCTGTAGGAAACATGAAACCATGGTTACTTCTGAGGCAGGCCTATTGAATCAGCATTTTAGGAACAGTCTACAATTAATTTTATCCAGCCCAACTCTCCTATGCTACATTACAGGTAGTCCTCGACCACAATTGAGCCCAAAATTTCTGTTGCTAAGTGAGGCAATTGTTACGTGAATTTTGCCTTATTTTACGACCGTTTTTGCCACAGTTGGGAAGTGAATCACTGCACTTGTTAAGTTAGAAACCCGGTTGTTAAGTAAATCTGGCTTCCCCATTGACTTTGCTTGTCAGAAGGTTACAAAAGGTGATGACATGAGTCTGGGACACTGCGACCGTCAGTTGCCAAGCATCCAAATTTTAATCACATGACCCTGAGGATGCTGCAATAATTACAAATGTGAAAAATGGTCATAAGTCACTTTTTCAGTGCCTCGTAACTTCAAACGGTCACTAAATGAATTGTTTTAAGTCGAGGAATACTTGTACAGTCAAGCTTTGTAAAATGTTTTTCCATAGCCTGGTTTGAAAAGGAAGGGGGGGGCATTAAATTACACAGAGGCAGAATCTAAGCTCCCATTCTGCAGTCACGTAGTCTTTAAAGGCAAAATCCAATGCCTGAATAAACAGAATTAATGTGGTTAATGTACGAAATAAATTATTGCACCTTCTGGAATGTGCAAGAAACACCCCCCCCCAAAAAAACTTCACTAAAGCTTGGAACAGAATAAGCCTACCAAACATGCTCCATAGATAAGTTTTCAAAAGACTGTGGCCTATCAGAATAGAAGTTAAAATATTAGAAGTTTCCTTTCCCCAAACTAATCGGAGGGAACTATAAAAAAATGATTAAGCATGCTTTTAAACTTTAGGCAGGCAGCCTACAAAAAGTCTACTAATTTCAGATTGGCTATTGCTTTTGTTATTTACTATAAGATTTTTGAAAAGTTTAAATACCTAAAAGAATTCTCAGCCCTTTGAATATTTTATATAAGGCTTTCTTATATAAAGAGTTTGGAGCTGTGTTGTGCTGTGTTACTGATGTTGGTAGTCAGATACACAGCCATTCATTTCATGCATATTATTCATAATCTGTTCAAGTCTTCAGAAGTGAAGTCACCTATAAGCCAAATTAATAAATAAATACATTTCTACTAAAGATAACGGGATGATTAGCAAAATCCTCAGCGTGGGTCACCTCTTGACTTATAAGTAGTCTTCGACTTGCAACTATAATTTAATAACCAGTTGAATTTACAACAGCACTGAAAAAGTGACCTATGTCTGTTTTCCACAGCTGCAACTTTTGCAGCATCCCCATCGTCACTGTGATCAAAATTCAGATGCTTGGTAACTGTTTCATATTTATGACAGTCGTAGTGTCGCAGTGATCACGTTTTACGACCTTCTGACAAGCAAAGTCAATGGGGAAGTACTTTGCAACCTTGCTATTAACTTAACAATTGCAATGATTCACTTAACAATTGTGGCAAGAAAGGTCGTAAAACGGGGAAAAACTCACTTAAGAACTGCCTCGCTTAGCAATAGAAATTTTGGGCTGAATTGTGGCTGTAAGTTGACAACAACTTAATTTTGTGGTCCAGATTGAATGATAGCAGAGGATGGGCTTATTCAAGCACTAGTTGACCCCTGTAGCAAGGAATTCAGAAGAACATGGAACAAAATATTTTGTTTTATCCTGAGCTCATAACAAAACCACAGAATCTTGTTCTGAGCTCAGAATGCACACATTTTGAGCTCTACACGTTTTATCCAGCATCAGAATGCTATAAATCTGTAGCATGTGAATAAAATAAAATATCAATAGAACATATTAACCTGAATAGTCTGACTGCAAAGTGGTTATTGGTCCAGCATGGATTGGTAGAACAGATTTTTTTTTGTTGTTGTTTAATTTCCCAGTTTTGTAAAAGAGGGGGTCTTGCTCCTGAGTCATCCAGTGAGCTTGTATGGCTTCAGGGAGGATAAAAACTATAGCTTCCTATGGCTGTGAAAGTTGGACCTTAAAAAATCAAGTGCTGGAAGAGGCTCCTGCATATTCCTCTGATAGCAAAGGTGAACTAACATGCAATCACTGGAGCACAGAACACCAGACATGTCACTGGAAGGCAAAATCACAAGTTTGTGTCTCACTTACTTTGGCCATGTTATGTAGAGGAATTCACGAGAGAAAGCAATTATGTTGTGAAAAGTTAGCAGGACAAGGAAAACAGGCCTCCCAAGAACAGGGTGGCTGGACACCATGAAAGCTGACACCAGCCAGAACAGGGGTAACAAACTGGTGGCCCACGGGCTGGATGCATCACGCACAGGCCATGCCCCACCCCAGCTCTGCAAAGTCAGAAAATGTCGCGATACGTCACAATACGTCACGTGATACGATCGAGTTTGACACCCGTGAGAACACAGAATAATTCAAAGAAGCAGTGCAAGATTGGAAGATGTGGAGAGACAAGGCCCATAGAACCACCAAGGGTTGGACATGACTGAATGGATAAAGTCATCATCAAAACATGGGTCTTCTTATGCTTACTCCAGCACCCCTAGACCAGGTTGGCTTTCTCTCATACCTACAGGTGGGTCCAGCCTGCTTACCTTAATCGTAGAACGAGGCTTATTGGAATTTTGGGCTCTTCTTGTGCTGTAGCTGCGGGAGGTGCCTTAACAAAAGAGAAAAAAAGATTTTTTTTTTTTTAATCCACGAACGCAAAGAGTTACACAGGCAGTCCTGCCCTTATGATCACAACTGAACCCAAAATTTCCATTGCTAAGCAAAACAGTCGTTAAGTGATTTATGTCCAGTTTTATGACCTTTATTGCCACGATTGTTAAGTGTATATTGCAGTTGTTAAGTGAATCATATTAGACAAATCTGGTTTTCCTCATTGACTTTGCTTGTTGAAAACCGCCTGGGAAGGTTGAGAATGATGATCATACGACTCTGTCATGATAGTTTCCAAGTGCCTGAATTCTGATCATGTGACCATGGGGATGCTGCAATGGTAGTAAGTGTGAAAAAACAATCATTGCCACTGTAACTTTGAACAGTCACTAAACAAATAGTCAAGGATTACCTATAATGATATATTTACTTTCTCAACGAACTAAAGAGACCAAGCTGATCACCTCAAAGGCAGGTTAAGAAATAAATCAGGTGGTCCTCAATTGAGCCCAAATGAAAACTTCCCTGACTTTAATGGTTTTTGCCCAGCGCCTGGTCAATCCATAAAATTAGGAAGAATATTCAGGAACGGATTTTTTTGTTGTGTCTTCTCAGCTTATCTGGATTTTGACTCTGATGCCTTATCAGCACACAGGACTTATTTAATATTTTATCCTTTCGCTGCAGTGTGTGATTTGACGCATTCTAACCTTTGGCAGTGAAAGAACCTTAAGTTGTTTTTTTTTTATTAATTTGGTTTTTAACAGATCCTTCAGAAGGCCCACTCAAAGTGAACAGAAAGTAGCAAGGCTGCTCAGAATCTATTAGTGCAGAGCAAAATAATAGTCAAGCTATGCCAGCTATCACAAAATGCCAGAAAGCTCTGCGTGAGCTGGGATCAATGGAAATTAGAATCCTAATTATCAATGGAACCTGATAGATGAGAGCCATTGAATGGTGTGATGCTAAAAAGGAGGTGAGGAGGAGAGGGGAGGAGTAGCAATTGTATACCATGTAATTAGAACTTTCTAGTCTTTTATAAAAATAATTAATTTTTGTTACTGATGTTGTTATTTGGAAAGTTGGTTTCATATCAGATAGTCCTTGACTTACAACCCTTTATTTACTGATTGTTAAGTTACAAAGCACTGAAAAAAATGATCTATGACCACTTCTCATATTTACGACCATTGCAGCATCCCCATGGTCACGTGATCAAAATTCAGACACAACTTGACTCACATTTATGACGGCTGCAGTGTCCAGGCTCATGTGATCTTCTTTTGCAACCTTCTAACAAGCCAAATCAGTGGGGAAGCCAGGTTCAATTAACAACCATGTGACTAACTTAACAACTTCAGTGCTTCATTTAACACCTGTGGCAAGAAAAGCCGTAAAATGGGGCAAAACGCACTTAACAACCGTCTTGCTTGACAACAGAAATTTTGGCCTCAATTGTAGTCATAAGTTGAGAACTGTCTTTATATTGCATTATGAACCATTTTGAATCTGGCAGGAGTTTGGAAAAGACAAATTTATTTATTATATTACTACTAATAGTTCCTTGATTAATAACCATTCATTTGGGGCCTGATTGAAGTTACGAAGGTATTGAAAAAAGGACTTGGGACTGATCTTTGCACTGACATCTTCCCCTTGGTCACATGATGAATTGGGCATTTAGCAATGGGTTGCACATTTACAACTGTCTACAACATTTCATGGTCACACGATCACCATTTGTGATCTTCCCAGGCAGTTTGTGATCATTTGTGATCTTCCCAGGCAGTTTCTAACAAGTACAGTCAATGGGGAAGCTGGCAGGAAGTTGCAAGTCCTGATCACATGATATCTTGCTTAATGATGGTAAATGATTAGTTAATGACCACAATCAGGAACACCATAGCTAAACCGGGTTGATGACGTAGTGTTTTGCTTAATGACCACTTCACTTAGCAATGGAGTTGCTGGTTTCAATTAGGGTTGTTAAGCAAGGATTACATGTAGTACTGCTACAAATATTACTACTACTACTACTACCAAATTTGTTCAATCAAAATCTGCAGGAATGGCCATCTTTAGCAGCTTGTGGCAGAAAAATATCACATCTTTTTTTGTTGGAAACTGGAAATAAATGCTAGTGACTGGCAGAAAAATTGCAAACAATGGTCACATGGTGCTATAAACAGCCATAAAGGTGAACTAGTGACTACGTGCCCAAAATGCGATAATGTGGCTATGGAGGAGTGTGGCCATCAAAACTTAAAAAATAGGTCGTAAACAGCTTTGAGAGGGAGTCCGTCGTAACTTTGAACAGTCGTTAAAAAACCGATTGTAAGTCGGGGTTTATCTGAAACAGTTTCTAAATGGAAGCTTGGAATTATTTAGAAGAAATTCATCCAGCAGATTTGAAACCAGTTTTCCCTTTCATTTGGGAAGCCATTACGTCAGTGGTCTTCAGCATCTTTAACCATTGAGCCATCGTGCCTTAATGACTTAATGCAGGGGTCTTCAAACTTGGCCCGTTTATGACTTGTGGACTTCAACTCCCAGAATTCCTCAGCCAGCGTGCTGAGGAATTCTGGGAGTTGAAGTCCACAAGTCATAAAAGGGCCAAGTTTGAAGACCCCTGCATTAAGTCACGATGGCTCAACGGTTAAAGATGCTGAGCTAGTCAGCTGACAGCCTGGGTTCAAGACCTGACTGTCACATGATGGGATGAGCTCCAAATACTTGTCCTAGCGTCTGCCCACCTAGCAATTTGAAAGCATACAAATGCGAGTAGATAAACAGGTACCACGACAATGAGAAAATTTACAGCATTCAGTGCACCTCGGCATTTAGCCATGCTGGCCACATGACCACGGAAGCGTCTTCAGACAATGCTGGCTCCCTCAGCTAAGAAATGGAGGTGACTACTGCATCCTAGAGTTGGACATGACTGGACAGGACCTTTGTCTTTTAAGCTTCCCCACTGGGCCTTACCTGTGCTGCTGAAGGAGCTGCTGCTGGGGTCTGAGAAGCTGGACCGGAGGCAGCAACAGGAGGTTGTGCAGGGACTTGACCTGCAGGCTGAGGTAGTTGAGCAGTAGGCTGGTCTTGGAGGTTGAGCAAAGGGCCAGTTGGCTCAGCTGATGGAAACAGCTGTAATAAAATACATGAATGAATGAGTGAGTGAGTGAGTGAGTGGATAAATAAAATACTACAACACAATATAGATAGTCCTCGACTTATGACCACAATTGAGCCCAAAATTTCTGTTGCTAAGCAAAACATTTGTTTAATGAGTTTTTGCCCCATTTTGCGACCTTTCTTGCCACAGTTATTAAGTGAATCACTGCAGTTGTTAAGTTAATCACATGGTGGTTAAGTGAGTCTGGCTTCCCCATTGACTTTGCTTGTCAGAAGGTTGCAAAAGAAGATCACATGACCCCGGGACACAGCAACTGTCATAAATATGAATCAGTTGCTAAATGGCCGAATTTTGATCACATGACCATGGAGATGCTGCAACAGTTGTTAAGTTTGAAAAACAATCATGTCTCTTTTTTCAATGGTCACTAAATGAACTGTTGAATGGTTACTAAATGAACTGTTGTAAGTCGAGGACTAGCTGCATAGGATACAAATAGTGGATCTTCACCAACTACCTGAAAAAAAAAAGTGAATCTGAAGCCAAATAGCATTTGTACAACCAGCAAAAGTGGGGGCATTGTCAAGAATTGCCAAATTCAAAAGGACATCTGCAACTCTCTGCAATGCGTAAGAAAACCAGTGAAGCATCAAAGACCCAGCTCTTTTGAAAAATCCACCATACTGGGGAGGACAGGAAGGAAGGAAGGAAAAAAGAGGAAGAAAGGATGACCAACAGTAAGGTAGACAAAGTCAACTAGGGGGAGGGCCTTCTCTGTTGTGGTGCCCACCCTCTGGAACCTACTGCCCCTTGAAGTCCGCGTTCCGAAAGAATCTTAAAACCTATCTTTGCCGGCAGGCCTGGGGATGATTGTGGATTGTTGTTTGAATGATGTATGTGTGTTGGGTTTTTATTTTTAATATTTTCTGATTTGGACTTAGATTGTTAGATGTTTTACATATGTTGTAAGCCGCTCCGAGTCTTCGGAGAGGAGCGGCATATAAGTCCAAATAAAATAAAATAATAAATAAATAAATAAACTAAAGCAGCCATAGTGCACCAGTGGAAAATCTGAAGCACCAGACTGTGAACAGAACATCTTGGATAAGGTCTATCTATGTGGTCACTAAGAGTCAACCCTAATTTGCTAGCACATGATCCACCAATGAATGCAAAGCTGCCTCTTGTTGGATATGTCTACAATGCTTGAATGAATGAATGGATGGATGGATGGATGGGGGGGGGAGAGAGGGAGGGAGGGAGGGAGGGAGGGAGGAAGGAAGGAAGGAAGGAAGGAAGGAAGGAAGCAGAAAGGTGGATGGACTCATCAGCAATGGAGGCTGGAAAGATCTGAAGAACCAAGTTAGAGACAGATCATGCTGGGGAAGTTCTCCTTATGTGGTTGCTAAACCTTGATACTAACTTGATGGCACATAATCAATCAATTTTGAAAACAATTCAGCTCCAAGTTATTCTATTATAAAACAGATGCATAATACTATAATGCAGGGGTTCCCAACCTTGGCAATGCGTGGACTTCAACTCACACAATTCTCCAGCCAGGAAATCCACACATCTTAAAACCCCTGCTTTAGTGGACATGTCTAATATGATGTACATAATTCACAAGTTACCTCAGAGTTCTGTAAGGATTCTTTCACTCTGGGAGACTAAAAGAGAAAAAAAGAGACTTGTAATTAGTGTACAACGTCATAACTGTTTAGGGCAGAATAGGACAGTGCAGTTTTTATGACAAGTTTCAATTTATCTTGGAGAAATAGAAACATCCTAGGCTACTCAGGGTGCCTTGGAAATCAATCTATGTGAAAGTGTCACTGAGCTGCATGGGGGTTAATATACTTTATTCTATAAATTGTTATCTGAAGATAGACAGGGCTGCTAATAACTCTGATTTATGGAATTTTTTTTAACCGAAAGTTGGAAATGTGCAGACAATATGTAAAGACATTCAAATTTAGTAACTGAAGCAGTGGGATTGTGCAGTGAGCCAGAACTCTCAGTTAGAGATGATTGACTGGGGAGGGCGGGCTCCTGCGTGAAGCAATCTGCGCTGTGATTGGTCGCTGTGGGTGTGGAGGGAGAGTTTCCCTTTTTTCCCTCCTTTTTTTTCCTGTATGATCTGCGATTTACCTCATGATGCTCCAGTTTGCCTGACTATCTTATTTGCTGCATATACTGATGCAAAATATATTTATATAAAACTATAAGTTCATGTCAGGGTTTCTGACTCTATTTGGACACTTTCTGCGCAATTCCCTGACAAATATAATAACACACAACTGCAATGTGCTTTTTGCTTCTATTATTTTTAAATGATCTGAAAAGTAAACATTGGATAATTTTGCAATGGTCACAATAGCATACTTTGACCAAGGAAAAATTTCTATTTGGGATATTTCCCAAAAAGGGACTTGAAACTGCTCTTTGGAAAGGGGGAAGTTTATCGCCAGGCTTCAGACCCTCAATAATATCCATCATCTCAATGATTCTTACAAAGCTTTACAGCTCTGAACAAAAGGAAATTCCTTGCCATGATTTCAAAAGTCTTGCAATGCAGGTAGTCCTCAAGTTATGATCAAGCTTGCCCATTAGGGTTATAAGTCATGATTGCTGTAAATCAGATCACCCATGTGACCAATCCAACTTTATGACCTAATTTGAGGTGGTCATTTGCAATCTTTAAGCAAACCCATAGTTCACTCAAACTCTCATAAACACGGTCACATGACCGTGGGTTTGTTGCTGAGTTCTCAAAGTGTGTCATGAGTCCATGGAAAGGTGTATGTGTGTGTGTGTGTGTGTGACCATCATAATTTTAAATCTGGATTGCAATTAGCTTTGGGGGGGGGGATCCATCGTAACTTTGAAAGTCACTAAGTGACCGGTCACAAATCAAGAACTACCTGTATTATAGGCAGGTATGATTATATCTTAAAATAAAAGAAGCAAGAATTGAGATGTTTGCCTGAAGCTCACAATCAGGTTCATAAGGGAAGCAAGATGTCAAGTGGACTTAGCGATATAGGCATAGTCTGGTCAAAAAAGTCAAGATGGCAGCCACAATAGCGCTGTTGAGGGCCTGCTCATCTTTTTATGTTCAATGGACATAAACAATGGACCTCCATGGCACTGATGTGGTCATTATCTTGACTTTTTTGGACCTCATCCTGTGGATGCCAACACATGGAATTTATTTGGGGGGGGGGTAATGCGGTATCTCAGTCACACTTTTACTAAATTTCGATTTCATTTGGTGAAATCCTGAGCAGAACACAGAAAGTCATCAGACACCCTTACAAAGGAATATCCTCGTGTGGGTAAAACCATTTAAAATCCATTATTTCTTCCTGAGGCAAGAAGAGATTCAAAGTGCTGAGTTCTGACAGCTTCACATACAGGAAATAAAGGGGGGAACTGGGAAGAAGGAGATAAACTGGCTTACTAATTGCTTTCAATAATTAATAATTTTAATAATTAATTATGAGAGTTTGCAGGATAAGCATGCCATGTCTATGAATACTAAATAGAAATCACTCTTTGAAAAAAGAAAAGAAAAGAGGGAGCTGCCTTTAGAAGATTTCAGGGCTTGTTTTACCCGATTAGAGAATAATATTGTGGTCAAAAGGACATCTGCTGAGGAGAAAGAAATCCCAAAGCATATCGCGTGAGAAAAAAATTGTGTATGTTATATGCATAGTATCCTGATAACCAACCCACAACAAAGATTGGACATTGTTAATTCTCTGATTTCTCAAAACAACTTTCATTTTGGTTCTAGATTACATCAATTAGGGAAGGTTGGCACAGTGGATTCACAAAGAATCTTTAGAAGCGTAGAAAGTTTTTCCATGCATCTCCATAAAAAATGAAGAATGGCCAGTATTTTCTATTGGCAAAAATATTAGACTCAAATGTTTATTTATTTAGCATATGGCATCTAGAGAGATCATGCAATCACTCACTGATATACAACACTAATGAAACGCATTATGCATACAAACTCAAATATAAATTTATAATAGGGAGACATTACAATACATGAGATAAAATATTAAAGAAATATTAAAACGGAATACTAAATGTAATATTAAAATATTACAGCAATTAGACTCAGTTGTTGAAAAGAACAGATAACTGAGAAGATGAAATCTATAAATCATGTAATTGGCATAAGTCCTACCTGCAGTTTCTAAATGTTCCTATTGCCTGAAAGATATGCATTAGATCAGGAAGAGAATAATACAAAGCGTTAATAAAGGAGAATATTTGTAGCTCAGGGCTGAAATGAGGGATGCTCTCTGAGCTTGGCTGTTTTCTTGCAGACGTTTCATTATCCAATAGATAACATCATCAGTGCTACCGTAGTAAGGAATAGGGTATGCATTTTTACTACTGATGATGTTACCCAGTTGCGTAATGAAATGTCTGCAAGAAAACAGCCACGCTCAGAGAGCACTGAGAACTCCTCCTACAAGACACGAATTCAATGAGGAACTGTACTTTGAATATTTCAAAAAGTGAAATTGACTCCCACCCTGTGCTGTGAAATTGCCGCTTTGCCCTCTTCGCTTTCTTCATCTAGTTCATCATCGCTCCATTCCCAGCCGCCATCTTCAGTCTTGTGAAGTCGTCCGCTGGAACCAGGGACTCTCCTGACCTGCACGCCAAGAAGAGCAAGACTCAAATGTGTGACAATGCAGTTCTGCTCAGGGTTGTGCAGGTAGCTCTCGAGTCATGGCCACAATTGTGAACAATTGTTAACAAGCACTGCGGTTGTTCATTGAGTCACACCTGATTTTATGACCTTTTTGGCCGTGATGGACGGTTGTTAAGTAAATCACATTGAGTGACTCCAGCTTCCTCCACTGATTTTGTTTATTGGAAGCTCCCTGGAAAGATCACAGATGATGATCTGAGATGCTGGATTGTAAATACAGGCAGTCCTCGACTTACAACAGTTCGTTTAGTGACCGTTCAAAGTTACAACAGCACTGAAAAATCACAATGGCACTGACTTATGACCACTCTTCACACTTAACGATCATTGCAGCATCCCCATGATCATGTGGTCAAAATTCAGATGCTTGGCAACTGGTTCATATTTATGACGGTCGCAGTGTCCTGGTGTCAGGCGATCCCCTTTTGCGACCTTCTGACAAGCAAAGTCAGCGGAGAAGCCAGATTCACTTAACAACCATGTTGCTAACTTCACAACTGCAGTGATTCACTTAACAACTGCGGCAAGAAATGTCGCAAAATGGGGCAAAATTCACTTAGCAACTGTCTCATTTAGCAACATAAATTTTAGGCTCAATTGTGTTCGCAAGTTGAGGACTGCTTGTATTTGCTGGTTGCCAAATGCCCAAATTTTGATTGTGTGACTGTGGAGACATTATAGCAATTGCAAGAGCGAGGACCTCAGCATCACTGTCATTTCAAATGGTTGTAAGTCAAGGACTGCCTGTACAGTCTCATTGCATCTCCTTTAAAGCTTTGATAAAGCCAAAATAAGGTGCACTTCCTACAAATTTTGCTATCTTGTGTAGAAACAACAAATAAAAACGCTGCATCTGACAAAACTATCCATTCAGAAATCAATGTGGCTATAAAAGCATTGCCATATAATTTTTTTATGCCTTCTATCCAACTAAGCAGGAAAAGAGGAAACAGAATGGCACTGAGAAAGCCATCAATATAGCCACAGCCTATATTTAAAACTAATTTATATACAGCTTGAATATTTTAGTCTTTGCAATAAACGATGTACTTCTATATCCATAGGACAATTTTTCATCCAGCAAATTAAGCCACACAATAAAACAAGCGAAAGGACACTGATTAATGTATGAAACTGTTTAACTATTGTTCCCATACAGTAAATGGGGGAAAATATGTAAATGGAAGACAGTTTGAAAACAGTTTTCAAAGAAAATACCACGAAAGTCCAGTTGCCTTTTGGAAAAAAAACAACTTTGGAAGAATACTGAATAGTTGCAGTTCACCTATCAAGTTAACAACAGAAGCCAATGTTTTGGTTTTTAACTCAACTGTCTCGCTTGTTATCAGAGACACACACCTGCCATTTCAGCTTGGATGTAACTATATCCCTACCAAGGATGCTGACTAGTTGCTTTTAAAGCAGGAGGAACTAAATTTCTTTAAGATGTGTGAACTCGGCCAGAATTATCTTCCCCGTTTCTCAGGCTGCAGGCAAGCTGTACACTATGAGAAGCTGCAAGAAATTTTATAGAACCATTTGTATGCGGATTTCCACTTTACTTTGTACCTTCCTGGCTCTTTCAGTGATAGTTGGGGCTCTCTGCAACATTTTTTCTTGTAAAAATTCTTTATTCTGCAAAAGAAAAAGGAACGGAACCATCAGTTCTTACAATTGCGCTCTTCAAAAGCTACTGTTCATTGTTATTTAGTGAATTGATCAGCCACCCAGCTCTACTGCACTCAAACTGCATATTCCCCCTACAGCTTTTTGCAAAGGAGAGAGAGAAACAAAATGTTTGAGTTATATGACACTAAATAAAAATGCCTTTGATACAAGAGCTAAGAAGGCAATGTATTAAAGAATAACATAATCTCCAGGTGAGTAGTGACATGCTCTGTCACTGGGCAGATGCAAAGACATGCAATTTTATTTTCTTTTTCCACTAGAGACCATAGTAAAAACTAAAGATGCACAAAACGAAACCATAAAGCAGTTGTATTTGGAGTGATTAAACAAACTGTTAATCTGGCTCAAAAATAACTCAAAGGAATCAAGGAACATGAACACCTTCACACTTAAAGGATTACCATTTTTGTGGGTAGCAAAATCAGAACAGATCTTAAATGAGAAGCAAATGTGTCATTGGGTGGATGGAAATTGGGGAAAACCTATGATAAATTATTAAAATTTGTATGTCGCCCATCTCACTATCAAGTGGCTATGGGCAGCTTACAACAATGTTAAAAAAATTATTAAGATTATTCCTTGTCTATAAATAAATTTCTCCAACATCCAAGTTGGTAGATGACTCCATCGGTCAAGGATCCTACCTTTGCTTTTTGGAAAAATTTGTGTCTTAGGAGTTCAGCTGCTGTAGGTCTATGGACAGAAAAAAAAGAGTTTCTTAAACCTATAGTATATTGCAGGAATTTTAAAAGAACCTTTTCTATTTCATATATAGGAGAGTCACCCACAATAAGAACACAAATCAGGACACATGTTGCTTTCCACAGTTTGTACATTTCAATTCACAGATTAGAGAAAAAGAAACAAGCGAGATATTAATTCTGAATAAAAATGGTGGGTTTTGGCAAAGTGAGGCCATGAGCAAGCTTGTGTGATCACGCACAATAGTGAGTTAAGCATTTCCTGCATAATATATACATTCTTATTTTATGTACTTGCACAGAATTTTACTTGAAGCAAATGTAAATATTTCAAAGTATTTGGATTCTGTTATTAGAACAATGCTTTAGCTTGTTTTATTCTGCTTGATCACGTGGCCCAGACTGATTTCACAAAATATCTTACTTTCCTTCACAACATCAGTTCTCAGAAAGTCTGAACCAGAGTCAAACAAACATTGAAAACTAACATACGCTAAAATATCAGTAAGGCAGTTATCAGTGGAGGTGAAACAATATCCTGTGGCAAGAAGTTCCAAATGCCAATCATAATCTATTTGTTTGTCTTACTCAATGCTTTCCTACTCTATAATCCTCTGGAGTTCCCATTTAAGACAAAAGCATTGTCCAATCTCTTCTAAAAATCTCTAGTGATGAAGCACCCACAACTTCTGCAGGCAAATCATTCCACTGATTAATTGTGCTGTCAGGAAATTGCTCCTTAATTCTAGGTCGCTCCTTGTCCTGCCTTCAGGTGCTTTGGAGAATAGGTTGACTCCCTCTTCTTTGGGGCAGCCTCTCAGATATTGGAAGACTGTTCTCATGTTATCCTAGTCCCTCTTTTCATTAAACTACACATACCCAATTCATGCAACTGTTCTTCATAGGTTTTAGCCTCCAGTCCCCTAATCATCTTTGTTGCTCTTCTCTGCACTCTTTCTAGAGTCTCAGCATTTTTTTTAAATTGTGGCAATCAAAATTGTATAAGGTATCAAACTTCCAGCTCTACCTTCATTTCCCTATTTCCCTATTGGGAGAATCCAAGGGCAACGGGTTCGTTCCCTAGGTTTGCAGTCAGAATACTAGCTCTAATGTGGGAATTTGCAGACCACAGACACTGACTGCCTGTCTTGGGATAAATTTCTTTAGATCAGGGCTTTTCAACCTTTTCACCCATTGTACCACTTTAGGGATATGGCAACATCCGAGGACCACCAGTCGCCTAGCAAGGTGTCAAAAACTTGACCAAAAAAAAAAAAAAGGAAAAAAGTGATGAAGTACAGGTAGTCCTCGACTTACAACATTTCGCTTAGTGACTGTTCGAAGTTACAATGGCACTGAAAAAAGTGCCCTCCAAGCCACAGCCGAGCAAGACACTTGCCTGTCCACCCAGTGACGCTCTTCCTCCTGTCCGAGGTTTTCATTGTTGTGAGCATTTCTGTTGGGGATTGGCAGCAGGGGTGGGATGGGGGGGTGTTTGGTTTTTATTCCCCCCGTCTGCTGGGTGGTTGCAGCAGGTTTTGGTCGCTTCACATGACGCTGGGACACGGTAACCGTCATAAATATGAATCAGTTGCCAAGCATCTGAATGTAAATCACAAGACCCTGGAGATGCTGCAACATTCCAGCTGATCGATGCTTCTTCAGGGCTCAGCAGAAGCACCAGGATCAGCGCTGAGCTCCAGCTGGATCCTGGCGCTGATCCTGGTGCTTCCGCTGAGCCCTGACAGCCCTGCAGCTCCAGCCATCTCTCGCTCAGGCTTCTGCAGTGCTGCCACCGGTTCAGTTCATTCCCCTCCCCCACTACCACTTTTCTAGGATGGTCGCGTACCACCTGCCAGGTGCCCATGTACCACAGGTGGTACCCGTACCACTGGTTGAAAAGCCTTACTTTAGATATTCTGCTCACAAGCAGGAGCTCTTTTAAAGAAGTCCTCACTTTTCAAGATCCTTTTGCCAGCTATACACGAGACTGTCCTCTAGGGTGCTCACAAATTATAGGTAGCCCTCAACTTATGATCACAATGAGCCCAAAATTATGTTGCTAATGAGAAATTTGTTAAGTGAGTTTTGCCCCATTTCATGACTTTTCTTGTCACAGTTGTTAAGTAAAGCACTGCAGTTGTTAAGTCAGTAACACGGTTTTTGAATCAGGCTTCCCCACTGACTGCTTGTCAGAAGATTGCAAAAAGGGATCACATGACTCTGGGACATTGCAACCGTCATACATGTGAACCAGTAGCCAAGCATCCGAATATAAATCACATGACCCCAAGGAAGCGGCAACGGTCATAAGGGTGAAAAACGGCCATAAGTCACTTTTTTCAGTGCAGTTGTAACTTCAAATGGTCACCAAATGAACTGTTGTAAGTCGAGGACTACATATATAAAAAATACATGTTGGACTCAAAGTCCAGTTGCTCGCTGCTTACAGGAAAGGATCTGTTTTGCCAGGTCTTTTCAATCAATTTTAACAAGGCATGTTAGCTGTTCCTATCAGATCTTAAACTTGTCCACGTATGTTCACATGTGGCAACTTGTGTGCATTTATATGCATCTATGGGCAGAAAAGGGAGGTGTAAATCATATAAATAAATTTTAAAAAGAGAGGGAGAGAGAAGGGAGAAGTTGAGATGGTCCTGCCTTGTACCTTTTTTCTGGGTCTTTCTGCAGGCATAATGAAATCATTTTCCTGAATGACTTCCCGTATTTTTTGAGCATCTCCTTGTCTTGCACTCCTGTCTCCAAGGAGGGGGGGTCATTTTGTAGCGTCAACATTAAGACCTGAAAAAAATGGCATCCGTTAGAAACACTGAGGAATGTTTTGAATTGGCCAACAAGAAAAATCACGGTGAAAACACCCACTTTTGAGATCTAGCTCTCCCTTGGCCTAAAGTCCTACGGCACTGGTCCCCAACTTTTGTGGCTTAGCATCCTGGCTGGGGTGGGGGAGAGGGGAACCGGGCTGTGGGAGTGAAAGATCGGCACACACGCTGATCCACTCACACAAGAGAGGAGAGACGCCTGTGAGGTCTTCAGGCTTCTCCACATCCAAAAGCTCTTGCAAAGGGACGGGAGGCAGCGAGAGGTAGCTCACCCAAAGCCTTTCGTCCATTCACAAAGGCTTTTGGCGCAGAAAAAAGAAACCTTTGGGGGTGCGGTCTCATGTTCCTTCAGTCTCACCCAGGCTGCCCGATGCCCCCCAAACGGATTAGGGATCCTGTGCAGGCAGCCTTGGTTAGTCAGTGAAGCTGAGCAGGGCACGTTCGTCCCACTCAGCCTCTGCTCTCACCGCTCCGCTTCTGGAGCATCGGGGGCAGGCAGCTTGGTGGCCACGCTGGGGGAGAGGGGAAACCGGGCCACGTGAGTGGCGGGCCAGTGTACACACACGTACAGTTCCACTCGTGCAGGAGTTGGGGACCCCTGTCCTACAACACTTGATAGACAACTGCCAGTTCTTGGCAAGCAACAACTGTTGCTTGTGAAGGGAATAGATCTCATGGGCTCAAAGAGGCAAATTGGCTTCCCTGCATCCCAAGGATTGTGTTGTTCCCATATCAGAAAGTCCACAATGGAGGGCAAAATGCCACACAGGTAATCCTCAACTCATGACCGCAACTGAGCCCAAAATTTCCATTGCTAAGCAAAGTAGTTGTTAAATGAGTTTTGCCCATGGATTTTACATCCTTTTTTGCCATAGTTGTTAAGTGAATCGCTGCAGTTATTCAGTGAATCACGTGGTTGTTAAGCGAATTCACTTTGCCATTGGCTTTGTCGGAAGCTGGCTGGGGAGGTCACAGATGGTGATCACATGACCCCAGGGCAGTGCAACTGTCATAAATACATGCCAGTTGCCAAGTGCCCAAATTTTGATCACATGATCGTTGTTGCAATAATCGTGTGAAGATCAGTCATAAGTCACTTTTTTCTGTGCCATTATAACTTGGAACGGTCAGTAAACAAATGGGCGTAAGTCAAGGACTATCTGTATTCTGCCAAGAATCTAGTTCTGCATTTATGTTCAGGTGTGCTATGGCTGCTGCTCTGTAAATCAATGAGAAGGTGGATGAAAGAGGTCTTCCTTGCCCTCACACCTCATTTCTGAGACGCTGAAGAATTACGCTTAGGAGAACTAGATCCTAAGGCCACAGGGCAGCCCCCTCCTCTCAGCACAGGGACCAATGTGGTGCAATGGGCAAGGTGCTTGGTTAGAAGCCAGGAGACGGTGAGTTCTAGTCCTGCCGTAAACATGAAACCATCTGGGTGACTTTGGACCAGCTCCTCCCTCTCTCTCTCTCTCTCTCTCCCTCCCTCTCTCTCTCCCTCCCTCCCTCTCTTCTCTCTCCCTCTCTCCCCCTCCCTCCCTCTCTCCCGCTTCTCTCTCTCCCTCCCTCCTCTCCCTCCCTCTCCCTTTCTCCCTCCCTTTGCCCCCTCTTCCTCTCTCCTCCCTCTTCCTCTCTCCTCCCTCTTCTCTCTCCCTCCCTCCCTCTCTCTCTCTCTCCTTCTATCTCCCTCTCCCCTCCTCTCTGTCATAGGAAGGAGAAGGCAAGCCCCCCCCCAACCCTGCCTTTATTATAAACAACTCAAGGTGGAAAACGTATCTAATACTCCTTCCTCCTCCTGTTTTCCCCACAGCACCAACTCTGTGAGGCACTTTGGGCTGAGAGATGGAGACTGCCAAAGTCACCCATTGGCTTTCGTGCCTAAAGTGAGACTAGAACTCACCACCTCATGTTCTTTAACCTGGCACCTTAGCCACTAGATAGACCAAACAGTCCATACAGATGTCAGGATCCAGGACTAACTCGGCTACAAAAAAGGGACAGCAGGCCTTTCCCACTTTTTTACCTCTCCATTGTATGAACCCAGATATACATATCTTACATCAGAGGCAACTGACGTAATTCTGAGCACAGTACAGCAAATGAAGGACACCAAGTTATTTTTTTATACTATTTTTTTGAGTAGTACCAGTTATGGTACGCTGAATGATTTGTCTGTCCTAAAGCACAATGAATGTTAATGAATCTCTTTATAATATATCAGGGGATTCCAGATACATATGGAAGAGGCTATGCGTCGGGAGGTGTTTGAGAACAGAGTTCAGGAGAATGAGACGGATTATTAAATGTTTTAAAATTACAAAATCAAGAAGCAAGGATGGGGAAGGTCAAATGTATGCAGCACGTCAACAGATAAAGCACTCCAAAATGTTCAGCAACACTTTCTTTAAAGCAGCGGTCCCCAATTTTTCCAGCTCTGCGGACCGGTGGCGGTGAGGGGGAGGGGTGGCGGAGAGGATAGTTCTACACAAGCACAGGTCCATTTACACAAGCACAGGCACACTGCTCACACAAATGGAGCTTCACACATGGAAACACTTGCCCACTGCTGATGCAAGTGGAGCTGCACACGCGCACACTCGCAGCCCGGGCCTGGACCACAGCCCAGAGGTTGGGGACTCCTGTTTTAAAAGGAAAACCTATTCAACATGATATTGAGGAACCTCTTAACTAATTTCTCAGAAACACGCTGGAATACAAATCGAGAATTAATGATTTATTATATGGGTGTGGTAGTTCTGCATTCTATCTCCAGGATTTTGTCTTTTGTTACATGCTTCTTTCTTAAACATCCAAACAATCCCCAGATTTCCTTGCATGTTGTCAAAGGGAGGACATGCCAACTTTTCAGTTACACCAGAAATGACGTTTTCTAGGTGGGTCAATCCAGTTTTTCAGACTGTATGCAGGCACTTCATGTCAAATTGGTTATCTGCACTGGTAAATCTGTAACTTACCTTCATGGGTGGGTATTTGTGATAAGGAGCAGCTCCGGTAGCCAATTCAATTGCTGTAATTCCAAAACTCCAAATATCTGCTTTGAAATCATACCCCCGCACCTGCATTGTAAGAAAAGTTCGTTTCAAAACGGGCTTTTCTATCATAGGAGCTGTTCCAATTCCATGCCTTATCTTGCCTGAATCATGCTTGGGAGCTAACCTTCCTTCACCAATCCCTTCCAGGCATTTATTTATGATCTGGCACCTAAAACAGATTTCTAATTTCCCACCCAACTCCTGGAAATACCACAATTTGTATTCTTCTTCACATGAGTAAAAATATTACAAGGACTTTAGTCAAATGAGAGGAATAAACTAACGCTTGGATGTATTGGAAAATCATGTACTTTGCAAATTTCACTGAATCCTGCTGTCTTGTTAACTCAGAATTGCACTTGAAGCTGAACCAATTCTTCCAAAGCAAAGAGATTTTAGCTTCCCAGAATACAAGTAGTCCTCAACTTGTCACAATTGGGAACAGAGTTCCAGTCGTTAAGTGAAGTGGTTGCAATGTGAGATGTCACATGACCACATTACCTGGCAACCACAAAGGTTATTTCCATTTTGAACAGGGAGGAACCAAGAACCAAATCCGTATCTTTATTGTAAAGTTAGACTGAGCTTCCTGAACAAATTCCAGGACTGGTTCTTACAGAAATAGTTAAGGTACATAGTGAATGAATGACAGAAAATGTTAAGTTCATAATGATGGTTGGAAAATTCACACAGCTACTGTGATTTCCTGAAAATGAGACCGGGTCTTATATTAAGTTTTGCTCCAAAAGACAGATTAGGGCTTATTTTCCAGTTAGGGTTCATATTCAGAGAATTACGGTACTAAATGGCTGACCATCTTAAATGGGGCTTATTTTGTGGGTGGGGCTTATATTATGAGCATCCTGAAAAATCATGCTGTGGCTTATTTTCCAGCTGGGACTTACTGTATTTTCAGGGAAAGACGATATTCAGGCTCCCGTTTAGTGCATGCATCTTGTTCTAAATTCAGGTTTGCAGCAAGCTATCATGAACGGTTGTCTGAAATATGGCTCTCCTAGTCTGGGCTGATTCATTACAGCCCAGGGTTGGTTCTGTAAACCCTCCTGGATGCTGGATGACTATGGCATCCAGCACCTCTGTGGCTGAGGGCAATGACAATTATGGTCAAATACGAGTAGTTCTCAACTTACGACAATTGAACCCCAAATTTCTGTTACTAAACAAGACAGTTGTTAAGTGAATTTTGCCTGATTTTACGACCTTTTTTGTCACAGTTATTAAATGAATCACCATAGTTATGTTAGTAACAGGGTCGTGAAGTGAATCCGGCTTCCCTATTGACTTTGCTTGTCATAAGGTCGCAAAAGGGGATCACATGACCCTGGGACACCGCAACTGTCATAAACATGAGTCAGTTGCCAAGCATCTGAATTTTGATCACAGGACCGTGGGGATGCTGTAATGGTCGCAGGGGTGAAAAATGATCAGTGCCATTTTTCAGTGCCGTTGTAACTTCAAACGGTCACTAAATGAACTGTTGTAAGTCGAGGACTACCTGTACATACAGAAAACATCCAGTTGAGGAAGTTGGAGCACAAACTTTCTATAGCTAGCTAGTTCTTAGCTTAAGACCATGATGGTTAGAAAGTGGGTCGACTTTACAACCTGTTTTGTAGTGGACGCTACGGGGGCTCTAGACCGGATTGCGCCGTTGCGACCTCTCTGTGGTAGCAGACCCAGGAGATCTCCTTGGTTTACCGAGGAACTCAGGGGGATGAAGCGCCAGAAGAGACGTTTAGAGAAGCAATGGAGGGAAAGTAGATCCGAATCTGATCGAACCAAATTGAGAGCTTATATTAAGACCTATTTGGAAGCGATCACTACGGCAAGATCTCAGTATCTTTCCGCATTGATCGCATCTGCGGAATCTCGTCCGGCTGCCCTGTTTAGGGTGACTCGCTCTCTCCTGGATACGGGGAGGAGGGAGGAACCTTTGCAGGGCAATGCCGAAGAATTTAACATCTTTTTTGCAGACAAGGTCGCTCAGATCCGGGCCGACTTGGACTCCAATTGGAATGCAGTGTCGGCTGACAATGAGTCAGTCGAGATGACAGAGGCCCGTCTTAGTCCTGTTAAATGGGAGGAGTTTGACCTGGTAACTCCTGATGATGTGGACAAGGCCATTGGAGCTGTGAGTTCGGCCACCTGTTTACTGGACCCGTGTCCCTCCTGGCTGGTTTCAGCTAGCAGGGAGGTGACACGGAGCTGAGTCCAGGCTGTTGCTAACGCTTCACTGAGGGAAGGGTCCTTTCCGGCTCCCTTAAAGGAGGCACTCGTGCGCCCCCTCCTCAAGAAGCCTTCCCTGGACCCGGCAGTTTTAAATAATTATCGGCCAGTTTCTAACCTTCCCTTTTTAGGGAAGGTTGTTGAGAAGGTGGTGGCACTCCAACTCCAACGGTCCTTGAATGAAACTGATTATCTGGGCCCTCAGCAGTCTGGGTTCACGTCCGGTTACAGCACGGAAACTGCTTTGGTCGCGCTGACCGATGATCTCTGGCAGGCCCGGGATAGAGGCTACTCCACTATCCTGGTGCTTCTTGACCTCTCAGCGGCATTCGATACCATCGACCATGGTATCCTTCTGCGCCGGTTGGAGGGGCTTGGAGTGCGGTGGTTCACCTACCTCTCTGGCCGGTCGCAGTCGGTGTTCGCAGGAGGTCAGAGATCGGCTCCGAGGCCTCTTCCATGTGGAGTTCCTCAGGGGTCTGTTCTCTCACCTCTGCTTTTTAACATCTACATGAAGCCGTTGGGTGAGATCATCCATCGACACGGGGTGAATTATCATCAATATGCTGATGATACTCAGCTTTATATCTCTACCCCGCATCATTACAGCGAAGCAGTGGAAGTGATGAACCGGTGCCTGGAGGCTGTTGAGGTCTGGATGGGTGCCAACAGGCTCGGACTCAATCCCGACAAGATGGAGTGACCATGGGTTCTGCCTCCCAAGGACAATTCCAACTGTCCTTCCATTACCCTGGGGGGAGAGGTTTTGTCCCCCTTGGAGAGGGTTCGCAACTTGGGTGTCTTCCTCGATCCACAGCTAAGTCTAGAACATCATTTTTCGGCTGTGGCGAGGGGGGCTTTCGCCCAGGTTCGCCTGGTGCGCCAGTTGCGGCCCTATTTGGACCGGGAGTCACTCCTCACAGTCACCTATGGGGCAACCTTTGAAGAATGTCCAGAGACTGCAAGTAGTCCAGAATGCAGCCGCGCGAGCCGTCTTGGGTCTCCCAAGACATGCTCATATCACTCCAGCTCTCTGTGAGCTGCACTGGCTACCAATTGGTCTCCGAACACAATTCAAAGTGTTGGTTATGACCTATAAAGTCCTTTATGGCAATGGACCAGGATACTTGCGGAACCGTCTTCTGCCTCATGAATCCCAGCGACCTGTTAGGGCGCATAGGATTGGTCTCCTACGGGTCCCGTCTGTCAGGCAATGTCATCTGGCAGGGCCTAGGGCAAGGGCCTTCTCCGTTGCTGCCCCAGCCCTCTGGAATCAGCTTCCCTCAGAGGTTCGTACTGCTTCCTCCCTCCTAGCTTTCTGGAAATTGTTAAAGTCACATTTATGCCGACAGGCTTGGGGCGCATGAGCTGTGCTCTGCCCCTGGGTCCTTGGAAGGTCCCTCCATCAGTGACTGTGAGCTGACTGTGCTTGTTTGCTGTATGAATGTGATTAATTTTATTGTATAATTTTATTGTATTTTTGTAAGCCGCCCTGGGTCCTAGGAGAAGGGCGGCATATAAGTTTAAGTAAGCAATAAATAAATAAATAAACAAATAAATAAATAAATAAATAAATAAATACAACAGCTCTGAAAAAAGTGACTTATGACCGTTTTCACACTGACAAACGTTGCAGCATCTCTGTGGTCATGGGATCAAAATTAGAACGCTTGGCAACTGACATGTACTCATGACAGTTGCCATGTCCCCTGGGTCGAGTGATCCCCTTTTGTGACCTTCTGATAAGCAAAGTCAATGGGGGAAAGCCAGATTCATTTAACAACCTTGTTATTAACTTAACAACTTCAGTGATTCACTTAGGAATTGTGGCAAGAAATGGGGCAAAACTCACTTGACAAATTTCCATGGCTGGCTGAGGAATTCTGGGAGTTGAAATCCACAAGTCTTAAAGTGGCCAAGTTTGAGGACCCCCGCCCTAGGATATCAAACCACGTAGATAGCTGTATTGCTGTTATCCTTCTCATCTTTCCTATTACCTATTCCTTTAGCATGACTATCACTTTGTGTTTATAGCTATGATCTGTGATTATTGTATTTTATGATTGCGATCATGATTTATCACTTGATGCTTGTATGTACAGCAAGAGCTGGTGCACCAAAGACAAATTCCTTGTGTGTGTGTGTGTGCGTCCAACCACACCTGGCCAATAAAGAATATTCTATTCTATTCTCTTTATTCTTACCTGCTCCATCACTTCGGGGGCCATCCAGCAAGGGGTGCCCACAAAGGTTTTCCTCACTTTGTTCCGTGTTATGTCCCCACCGGTAGCTAAGAAAGCACTTACGCCGAAATCTGAACACCAAAACACAAAAGAGGAAAAGAAGAGGTTAAAAAAGAAACATTCTCTATTGGCATGGGGTTTGTTTGTTTGTTTTTTGTTCAAAAAAGCAAAAGCTACGACTTAGAACAGAGGTGGGGAACTATAAGCCCCTATATGACTTGTGGACTTCAGCTCCCAGAATTCCTCTGGGCGTTGAAGTCCACAAATTATAAAAAGGCCATCCATATTCCCCACCCGTGACTTAGAATCATGAAACTAAAACTGAAAATTAAGAAAATAAACCATAAATAGTTTACAAGTCAACAAGACCAAGGCCGTTAGCATATACCACCGGTGTAGAAATGTCCTTGTGATTGCACAGATTGAAATGCTTGCTGGAAGGCACCCAATGGCCAAATGTAAGACTGCTGATCTGGGTGTAATTTCTTATTCCTACCTAGGCCTAGCCAATAACAAGTACAACATTCTTCAAGTTACCACCGTAATGGAGCCTAACTGTGGGGAGAGGAAGATCACTGTTGAAACTTATGCCCCTTTTTCATACTTACAACCATTGCAACATCTCCACAGTCACATGATCAAAATTCAACTGGCAACTGGCAGGTATTAATACAGTTGCAGTGTCTCAGGGTTATGTGATCCCCTTTGGTGACCTTCTGACAAGCGAAGTCACTGGGGAAGCCAGATTCGCTTAACGCCCGTTACTAACTACACAACTGCCGTGAATTCACTTAACAACTATGGCAAGAAAGGTCGTAAAACATGGCAGCACTCAGTTAACAACTATCTCACTTAGCTATGGACTCAATTGTGGCTGTAAGTTGAGGACTACCTATACTACAAAAGCTTTCATAAAATTTGCAGAATTAGTGCAAGTGTCTACATGTCCTTCATTTCCACCCTGACTGAACGAGAAATTAGTTGGGAGCCATGCATGTCCTCTAGGCATCCAGTCACAAGGTTTCTGCAATGTCACATTTTCTCAGATTATGTACAAAATTATGAAGATGTTATTGTTCCAACGAAAAGAAAAAGTCAACTCTGTTATCTGCCACACATACAAGGCGTACAATTTAAGTTATTACGTGAAGTTACCGCAGCACACTGATTACAATGAACTTCAGTTTTCCTTTATGGACTTTTAGAAGATAAAAAGAAGTGCCGGATCTGTCACAATGTAAACCTCTAAATAAAAATTATCCTTGGCTCCATTTGTTGAGAAAGGTTTAGTTTAGTTTATCAGAGATCAAATGTACTGCAATAGTTCAAAACCAGAAATAAAAACCACGTGCCCAAATTCCTAAGTTCTACTTTTCTCTCCCTTAACGGTCTCCCATTGCCCAGTGTAATCAACCAGGTTCAGGAAATACGTTTTCCTTTTTTTAAAATAATATTTTATTAAGTTTTTTCAGGGTAGGGAGGGACAAGGATCATTATGGGTAGTGGGATTCAGGGTAGGGTTCAGGGAAGGGATTAGGGTGGGAATGGATACAATAATGGGGTTGCCCCCCATAACATTTCATGCTTTAGCAAGCAAACTATCGTCCAGATACAAGTATTCAGTAGGGCTAATATAATAATCAGTAACTGTAATCAACAAGAATAACAGAAATTATAAAACATATCAATTAATCAAAAGAAAAAAAATCAATCATCTTAATAAATTTCAATTTCGTTATCTCATTTTGCTAACCATTGATAAAAGTTTTCCCACGTTTTATAATAGACTGAGTTTTCTTTCTCTTTAATCTCTAACGTTAATCTAGCCATTTCTGCACATTCTAAAATTTTCCTAATTATAATCTCGTCAGATGGTATACCTTCATTTTTCCAGTATTGGGCAAATGCTATTCTCGCAGCTGTCAATATATGTAATAGTAAATACTCGTTCTCTTTCCCATAATTAGCTCCTAATATTCCTAGCAGAAACAATTCTGGCCTAAATTCTGTATATATTTTAGTTATCTTTTCCAGCCATTCCTAACGATCAGTTCAAGTAGAGGTTGGTATGTGGGCCCCTCCTTTCCCAGCTGGATGACCTTGAGGCAGCTTCTCAAGGAGATACAGCTCCTACTTTCGTTTCCCAAGCATTCCCCCTTCCTTCCCCCTCCCCAGTTCATGGCAGTCTGTCACCGCATAGCGAAGTACAAGCAAGCATAAGGAGGCAGCTGACATGAAGAACATGCTAGTGAAGATAAATGGCATAAGACAATGGTAGCGAACCTATGGCTTGGGTGCCAGAGGCGGCACTCAGAGCCCTCTCTGTGGGCACGTGCGCCATGCCCCGGAGATGGCAACCGTCTCTCTTCAACCAGCCACCCGCTAACTCACCGACCGTCCCACATGGCTGGATGCATCCTAGCATAGCTGGTTTCCCTCCCTCCGTCCCCTCCCTCCTGGCCTCGCATGCTCTCCTTTTCCTGGGCACGACCCACTGCATCTATACTTCTCTGAACTGCTGGCGGCGGTCTGCGGAGCCCCAGAGTGCACTGGTTGAGGGGCCGGCAGGCTGTGGCTGCTGACGGACACCGTTGGCCCCCATGCGTTCACTGGCCTCTGTGTGAGGGGGCCAATGGTGTCAGGCAGCAGCTGCCCCGGCCTCGGCCCCTGCCCCGCCTTGCCCTGCGGCAATGGCACCCCCACCCTGGCTTGCCTTGCCTTGCCTCACCCCGCAGGACGAGCCTCCTGCCCACCGTCCCACCTGCAAGTGACCCCCCTGGACCTCCCCCAACCCTGCCCGGCCCACCACAGGCATCCCTCCCCCAAGCAAATCGAGGTGACCAAGCCCACCAGTCTGCCATGACCACCACAGCCACACCCAGTGGGCCATGCCCACCTGGCACCCAGCAATAAATAAGTGGGTTTTGGGTAGCAGTTTGGGCACTCGGTCTCTAAAAGGTTCGCCATCACTGGCATAAGAGTTTGCAGAGACATTTCGAAAAAAATATATATCGGCATTTAGAGAAATCTCAGAGAATTATTTCAGCCATGAAAGAGGGCCTGAATTGAAAATTACTCTCTGGATTGGCTTTGCTACTTTCCATATTTGTCTGACTACAATTCCCATCATTTCCCAGTTGTTTTTAACTATAATTACCATTACTTTGTAGCATAACTAAAACTTTCAAGCCACCGCTGGGGAGAGTTTACCACGGGTTCTCTGCCTTACGTCAGGTATATTTCCACATTTATATATGTATTGGCTAGATTTATATCCTGCCTCTTCGTTCAGGAGCCCTGGCTATGCCTTTAGGTAGTCCTCACTTACGACCACAACTGAGCCCAACATTTTTATTGCTAAGCAAGATGGTTGATAAGTGAGCTTTGCCCCATTTTACAACGTTTCTTGCCAGATTTGTTAAGTAACACGGTTGTTAAGTAAATCAGGCTTCCTCATTGACTTTGCTTGTCAGAAGGGGATCACATGATCCCAGGGACACTGCGACCATCATAAATATGAATCAGTTGCCAAGCATCTGAATTTTGATCTTATGACCCTGGAGGTGTTGCATTGGTATGAGAAACGGTGATACCGTAAGTCACTTTTCTCAGTGCCAAGTATAACTTCGGTCACTAAATGAACTGTTGTTAAGTCAAGGACTACTTGTGTAATACTTCCTTCTGCCCCCTTTTCCCCCCCACAAAAAATATAAATGGGGAGGAAAGTGCCAGGCACAGAATCCCCCTGGGAACCTCTCAGGATGAGGGGGAACTCGAACCCAGATCTCCCCACTCCTAACCCAGCATCTTCCCCCACTAGGCCATGTGATTTCTTTCATGGAATCAGATGCCTGTTCAGTTGCAACTATCTCACAACTGCGTAATCATCAGTACACACTACACCAAAGAACACGTATGTCGAGAGAAAAAGGACATAAAACCAGTCACCAAGAGTACAGAATGATCATTTCACGGGGGTCGCTAAACAACGCAGTCCACCATTTTTTTCCCTTTTCCTTAGCTGTGATACTCCCTCTTATTCTATTGGCTTTTGAAAGCCAATAGAATAGACTCTCTTGAGTAGAGTCTAATTCGATTGGCTTTCAAAAGCCAATAGGAATTGTCCAGGCTGTCCCTGCCCTGCTGAGCCCACCAAAAGTCTCAGTTGCCAAGCGTTGCTGCAAGTTGTCTGCAGCGAAGGCGAGCTATGTAGAAGTTTCCACCCCTCCCTGCTGAGCAACTACTAAAAATGTAAGTAAAAGAAGGCCAGGGGTGGGAGGGCCGCCCAGGCCTGCCTGCCGCCGCCCCAAACGGGCGGTGGCCAAGGTAAGGCTAGCGGGGCAGCGGAGGGCACTGAGAGGGTAGCTGGCACGCGTGGGGCCCGGTGAGTGGCTTACCTCCCTTGGGCTGGGCCAGCAGATGGCCCAGCCGGTGGTCGGCCTGCACCGTTGCTGCTGCTTGCCATGGCCGCCCAGGAGTGCCTGGGCCTGCCTGCCGCCGCCCCGAACGGGCGGTGGCCAAGGTAAGGCTAGCGGGGCAGCGGAGGGCACTGAGAGGGTAGCTGGCACGCGTGGGGCCCGGTGAGTGGCTTACCTCCCTTGGGCTGGGCCAGCTGGTGGCCCAGCCGGTGGTTGGCCTGCACCGTCGCTGCTGCTTACCATGGCCGCCCAGGAGTGCCTGGGCCTGCCTGCCGCCACCCCGAACGGGCGGTGGCCAAGGTAAGGCTAGCGGAGAAGCGGCGGGCGCTGGGAGGGCAGCTGGCGTGCATGGGGCCAACTCTCAGGTGGCTGTCGGGAGCCAGGTGGTGTGTAGCAGCCCCGCCGGTTCCCCACTGATGTCCGGACTCCGACCCAACTCCCAGCTGACTGTCGGGAATCGGGCTGTGCTCCTGGGAGCCATGCGGACATCGGCCGGCTGCTGGCTGCGTCCTCCCCGTCTCCCAGCTCATGGCAAGCTCAGGGGTTTGAAACGCGCCGATGCCGCCCTGGGCCGACTCAGCTGCATGGGCGGCCGGTCTGAGCTGAGCCAGGTCTGGGCCGCTACCTCCACACCACGCCGGAGCTTTCCCCCACACTGCCCGGCCCACCTCCCTCACCGTCGGAGGCCGCCTTGGCCCTCTGGCGCCCGGTGCGGCCCTGGGGTTGGTGGGCAGGAGCAGCTCCTTCCTGGCTTGTCGGGCTCCGGGCCTTGGAAGCGGCCAGGCAGCAGGGAAGAGGGCGATGCCCGCATGTGCGTCGGAGGCCGGCCGGGAGGGGAGAAGCGGCGCCTTCCGAGCAGGAGCTGGCACTCCGGCTGCGCCCCTCTAGCATCTGATGAATGGGGAAAGGCTTTGGCGGTGAAGGGCTGCGCAGCATGGAAAGGGGCTCCCACGATCCCGTCGCTACGATGGTAATCAGGAGGTTGGAGGGATGGGTAAGTCCCGGAGGGGGCGGCTGGGAGAGGGCAAGAGGTGCCGTGATGAGGATGGGGGACTCCAGACTACCATCCCCAGCAGCCCTAAAAAGCACTGTGGAAGAGTGGGGAATGCTAGGAGTTGCAGTTCATCACCATTTGGGAAAACACGACTCTCCCAAAATCAATCCTCCCTTCCTTCCTTCCATCCATCTCCTTCCCTTCCCCTTCAATCTCTCCTTCCTTCCTTCCTTCCCCCTTCAATCTCTTTCCTTCTTTCCATCTCCAACTCCATCCCTTCACCTTCAATCTCCCTCTCCTTCCTTCCTTCCTTCTTTCCTTCCTCCTTCAATCTCCTTCCTTTCCCCTTCAATCTTCCTTCCTTCCTTCCATCTCCCTCCCTTCCCCTTCAATCTCTCTTCTTCCTTCCTTCCTTCTTCAATCTCCTTCCTTCTCCATCTCCTTCCTTCCTTCTTTCCTTCCATCCATCTCCATCCCTTCACCTTCAATCTCCCTCTCCTTCCTTCCTTCCTTCTTTCCTTCCTCCATCAATCACCTTCCTTCTCCATCTCCTTCCTTTCCCCTTCAATCTTCCTTTCTTCCATCTCCATCCCTTCCCCTTCAATCTCTCTCCTTCCTTCCTTCCTTCCTCCTTCAATCTCCTTCCTTCTCCATCTCCTTCCTTTCCCCTTCAATCTTCCTTCCTTCCTTCCATCTCCATCCCTTCCCCTTCAATCTCCTTCCTTCCTTCCTTTCCCCTTCAATCGCCTTCCTTCTCCATCTCCTTCCTTTCCCCTTCAATCTTCCTTCCTTCCTTCCTTCCTTCCATCTCCATCCCTTCCCCTTTAATCTCTCTCTCCTTCCTTCCTTTCCCCTTCAATCTCCTTCTCCATCTCCTTCCTTTCCCCTTCAATCTTCCTTCCTTCCCTCCCTCCCAACATTTTTGAGCAAGGAAGAGTAAACTTCTCCAGTGAGCATTGCTATTTTGTTTTTGTAATTAATCACTATGCTTTAATTATATTCAATTTGTAATAATGAAAATACACCCTGCATATCAGATATTTACATTACGATTCAAAACAGTAGCAAAATTACAGTTATGAAGTAGCAACGAAAATAATTTTATGGTTGGGGGTCACCACAACATGAGGAACTGTATTAAGGGGTCACGGCATTAGAAAGGTTGAGAACCACTGAATTAGAGGATTTGGGTTTAGCAATTTGAACCATTGTGCAGAACATATTCTGGATGCTTGAAAATTGCTAAATGCAGGCCGAGATTTGTGACCTCTGAATTTCATCAATTAAGCCTCTGGGGTTTTCTTTTCTTTCTTGTTTTTTTCATCTTAAGCAAGAAAATATCACCAAATTGATAAATATCTTCCCGTCAACCTTTGCTTATTCTCCATAGCCTAAAGAGAGTTTGTGATTGCAAAGGACAGTAAATCTTTTTAGATGAGTGTCTTGGGGTATTTTGAGGGTGAAAATACAGCTAAATCACATTTTTAACAAAACCAGGGATCTTTAACAAGTTTACCCATCAGTTAAGACTTGGAGCATAACTAAATGAAAACATTTACGTTCCTCGACTTACGACCATAATGGAACCTGGATTTATGCTTATAAGTTTTGCCAATGTTAGGCAGATCACCACGTGACAGCGCCCAATTTAACAAGCTCCTTTCTGTCAGTCATTAAGCAAACCCATTTTAGACAATGGAAGATTTTTTGCAGAAACTGGAAATAAATGTCAGTTTACAGCAAAAAAATTATAAATTGCAGCCACGTAACTGCAAGACACTCCAGACAGGGTTGAATGTGGGTCAGTTGCCAAGCCTTCAAATATGATCACATATTTACAAGGGGAAAGACCGGTTGTTTGGGACAATCACCAGAAGACAGTGAATTCTAGTCTTGCCTTAAGCATGAAAGTCAGCTGGGTGACTTTGGGCCAATCATCAGGAGATGGCGAGTTCTAGTCCTGCCTTAGGCATGAAAGCCAGCTAGGTGACTTTGTGCAGTCCTTCTCTCTTAGCCCAACCCACAGAGTTGTGGTGGGGAAAACAGCAGGAGGAGGAAGGATTAGGTATGTTCACTGCCTTGAGTTATTTGTAAAATAATAAAATAATATATTGGGTTTTTCCCCGCGTAGAATTTGAAGTGTCTTGGCGACGTTTATATATAACAAAACAATATTCTGACTGTTCTGAAACCCTTGCTTTTGTGTTGCTTTAGTTGTTGTCGAATCTGCTCCACCTGTTGATGGGAAGAGAGAAATCTAAACCACAAGATATGAAAAGAATGCAAGTATTGTATTTCTCTTCCCAAGCTTGTTTTTACATCTGTCCTGGATGGATTTCCAGGAAATTGAGAGACTGACCCAAGCTGGTGATCTTACAAATTCTTCCAGTTTTTATCTGGGAAAAAAAAAATGCAGTTCCATCTGAAATACGAGCAAGCAAACAGGAAAATGATTGCGAAACAGAGATCAGAATGTCCGGAGGGAGACCAAGGTTCTACCTTGTTTCCTGTTAAATTTTTATGGGCCTACCTTGGAATATTCAGACATGCAACAGGGCAACTGGCCTGTTTTAACCATGTTTTTTTGAATAAGCCACGAGGATCTAAATCCAAATTGTTTTGAGCTCAGCAACCTTAAGATGTGTGGACTTCAACTCCCAGAATTCTGCAGAGAGGTTGCTGGGAGTTGAATTCTGAGAATTGAAGTCCACACATCTTAACATGGTTGAGGGTCCAAGTCACACAAAACAGGACATTGCAAACAATGATTGGCAAATCCCAATGGCTGGGTTCGGACAGGACTCTAAGGTGACATGAGATTTTGTACTTCTACTTGAGCATGAAATAGGATCATTTATTCAGAGGAAAGGAAGAAGTCCAACAGGCAATTCTGTTTTTTCCTGCAGGCAGCCCTTGACTTTCAACTGACCGCTTAATAGCGTCCGAAGTTCTTACTCATCTACCTTGGGGCTATTTACAATCAGGTTCTGAGGTTCTGACACTCAAGCCCCTCTGCAGTCACAGGACCAAACTTCACAACCACAGGGGTCACCCTTTGCAGCAGTCACAATGACAATTTTGTCAAAAACCGACATTTCTAGTTTTCAGCAAAACCAGGCCCACAGGGAGTCACTGGTTTTGCTTGCTGTACCGGCTTAACAGCCGGTAAGACCACCTAATGACTGCCACAAACAAGGTTTTGAAATTGGGTGATCCTATGACTGACCCATTTTATGACAGTCACAACATATGACTGTTATAGGCAGATTCCATTAGGATCCTATGTTGAGGACTACCTGTATTTTGGTCATTGGAAACACATTCCACCATCTTCCTACCTCCAGAAAACAAGAATCATGCGTAAGTGCATTTATACTATAGGACAGTGGTTCTCAACCTCTGGGTCGCGACCCCATTTGGGGTCGAACAACCATTTCACGGGGGTCGCCAAACACCGCAGTCCGCCATTTTTTTTGTCAGCCATTTTTTCCCCCTTTGCGATGCAGGCCGTCGTGCCGCGCATGCCTGATGCGGGCCCGCCATTTATTTATTTTTGTCGGCCATTTTTTGGGGGGGTTGGCCATTTTTTCCCCTTTGCGATGCGGGCCATCGCGCCACGCATGCGCGATGCGGGCCCGCCATTTTTTTTTTATTTTGGTCGGCCATATTTTTTTTTGGTTGGCCATTTTTTCCCCTTTGCAATGCGGGCTGTTGCGCCGCGCATGTGCGATGCACCCCATCGCGCCACGAATGCGCGATGCAGGCCGGGGTCGAGCCCTGGAAAAGGTTGAGAACCGCTGCTATAGGATCTTTAAACACAACTCCCCAAGTCTTCATATGGGCGTTTTGCCATATTCCGTGTGTCTATTAAAATAACACTGAACTGATCTGCCAAGCCAAAAACAAAATCTGAATTTCGGAGAGAAGCTAAAACACATTTGCAAGGTCTTTTTAATTCAGTACAGGCAGTCCTTGAGTTACGTCCACAACTGAGTCCAGAGTTTATGTTGCCAAATGATAAATTTGTTAAGTGAATTTTGCCCTATTTTTTTTTTTTACTTTTCCTGCCACATTTGTTAAGTGAACCTCTGCAACTGTTAAATTAGTAACAGAGTCTGGCTTCCTCATTGACTCTGCTTTGTCAGAAGGTCGCAAAAGGAGATCATATGACCCTGGGACACTGCAACCGTCATCAATACATGCCAGTTGCCAAGCCTCTGAATTTTGATCAGGTGACCATGGGGATGCTGCAATGGTTGTAAGTATAAAAAATGGTCATAAGTCAGAAAATTATGTATTGCGCAGAACTGGATAGGATAACTAAAAGATTAAAAAATCAGGAAGAAACAGAATTTTATTGAATATGGAATAAATTTTATAGATGGAGGGGGGAAAATGAAGGTCACAAATAAAAAGATAAGTTAAATTAGAGACCAGAATTGTATAGTTTGTATATAGATATATTATATGTAATTAATGTACAATATGGACTGTGATGTAATTTACCATGTTCAATGTTTTTAATTCTTTTTTTTTCTTTGTATTCAATAAAAACTTTAAAAAAAAAAGGTTTTCCCATTTCAGTTGGATTTTTGCTCAAGCATCCTGCATCCACACAGCCAAACATCAGCAGGGCTCCTTCTCTAACAAACCTTGTTTAAATCAGCATTCCCCAACCTTTGCTGCTTGGCGCCCGGGCTGGGAGGAGAGGCACAGCAGGCTAGAGCACGTATGCATGCAGTTCATCTCAAGTGAGCGGTGGGACGGCCCGCACGCAAATGCACACACAGCTGGAGTGCAGGTTGAGCTACATGCACGGGCACATCGGCCCACTGCTCACACGAGTCAAGCTGCATGCAAGCATGTGCACTGGCTCACTGCTCACATGCTCAGCTGCAATAAGTCATGGCCCGATAGTGGGCCACGGTCTGGGGGTTGGGGACCCCGGTTTAAATGACAGAGAGCGAGAGTGGAAAGCCAGGAACTACGGGCCTCTGATAGAAATAAAGAGTTGTGTGTGGCCTATAAATTAGTATAGCAGAACCTGACAAGAAAAGTGCAGTCCTCCACACCAACTGAAGAAAACACGAGTGCACAAAATCCCTCAACCTATTCCAAATTCACCAAAGGGAAACTGAGGCACAAATGGATTGTAGAAAAAGGAGAAAAGACAAAAGGGCTATGGCAAATATGTTTCTCTAGGTGATGTCCTGCTAACAAAGCACAGTCTCAAAATAACCCACCGCTGATTTTAGATTGAGTGATTGGGAATTTTTACATGGAAAATCCCTTCATGATGCCCAACTCTGGTAAATTCTCTCCTCCTCCTCCTCCCCCCCAAGTTGGAAAGGAGACAAGTGTTAAAGGGAATCTACTTAGTCACACAAACCAGAGCTCTACTTTTGTTTGGGCTCACCTCCAAAGATTTGGTAGATACTCACCGGCAATCTGGACTGACCCATCTTCTCCCAGTAGGATATTGCCAGCTTTCACATCCCTAGGGAAAGAAAGAAAGAAAGAAAGAAAGAAAGAAAGAAAGAAAGAAAGAAAGAAAGAAAGAAAGAAGAGAAAGAAAGAAAGAAAGAAAGAAAGAAAGAAAGAAAGAAGAAGAAAGAAAGAAAGAAAGAAAGAAAAGAAAGAAAGAAGAAAGAAAGAAAGAAAGAAAGAAAGAAAGAAAGAGGGAGGGAGGAAAAAATATAGCCATGAATATGAGATGCAGATTCTATGTTTCCTTCCCATCATGTCAATCAAAAGCAATGTGTTCTTAAATCAAAGTCAGCCAGAACTTATGACTGCTCTATGCATTTATGACCATTGCAGCGTCAAAATGTAGGTGTTTGGTAAGTGGGTGTAAGTTGAGGCAGCCCTCAGCTTACAACCATTTGTTCAGTGACCATCTGAAGTTACAACAGCACTGAAAAAAAGTCATATTTATGACGGTTGCCATATCCCTGGTCATGTGACCATCTTTTGCAACCTCTGACAAGAAAAGTCAATGGGGAAGCCGGATTCACTTAACAACTGGGTTGCTAACTTGCATTCACTTCACAATTGTGGCGAGTAAATGGGACTAAAGTCACTTAACAATTGTCTTGCTTAGCAATGGAAATTTTGGGTTCAACGGTGATCATAAAACGAGGTCTAGCTATACCTTCAAGAAGAGTCCAAGGCGACAAAAAAAAAGAATGGATTTGTGGCAAATGCGTTGTCTCTGAAGATGATTCTTGATCCGAGCTTACTGCCAAATGGACGTTTCTACATCTTGGAAAAACTCTAGGACTTGTCCAGCTGCTGCCAAAACAAGGATCCAAGCACAATGTTCTCTAGGTATTAAGTAACACCCCAGCCTTTGACAGAAAAATGCCTTGGAAAAGGCTACGCTTGAAAACCCCGAGTTGGGCCAAGGTCCAGAGTTCAATGATGAATGGGTCAGTTGTCTTAACAACTAAATTTGCTACTGCAGTTGCAAATGCAAGCTGGAGGGTCATCTTTGAAACAAGCTACAGGTCATCCTCGATGTACGACACAACTGAGCCCAAAATTTATGTTGCTAAGTGAAAAATGTATTGAGTTTTGCTCATTTTACGTCTTTTCTTGCCACATCTGCCAAGTGAAACACTTCAGTTGTTGAATCAGTTGTTGTTGTTAAGTGAATCTGGCTGACTTTGCTTGTCAGAATGTTGCAAAAGAGAATCACACCTGACCCTGGGACGCTGCCTCCGTCATAAATGTAAACCACCTGTCAAACATCCAAATCTAAATCACGTGACCACAGGGATGCTGCAAAGGTCGTAAGTGTGAAAAATGGCCATAACGAACGGTTACTAAACACACTGTTGTAAGTCAAGGACTACCTTTATAGCAAAAGGCTATTAGAAAACAGACATAAACACACATACAACTAATGGGTCACTGAATGTATCTCCTCTCTTCAGACAGTTGGCCACCGACTCCTATTTATGACAGTTGCGGTGTCCTGGGACTCCTCTAACCATCGTGTTACTATCTACAGAACTGCAGTGATAACTGTGGCAAGAAAGGTTGTAAAAAGGGGGCAAAATTCATTCAACGCTTAGCAACGGAAACTTCAGACTCAATTGTGGCCATAAGTTGAGGACTACCTGTACTAGAGGCAATACCTGTTTTTAAGCTTTAAAAAAAAAATCTGGATTTTTGTCTGCAGATTTAATGATACGACTGATGTTTCCCAACGTTACTAGAGCAGAGGTGTGAAAGAAGACTGCTAACCTCAGCATTCAGCTTCCTTGGACCTCAACAAATGGCCGGACCTAGCTGACCTTGACTAATTTTTAATTAAGCAGGATTAAACCTGGTTAATACTTGGATAAAAGACTACAAGGAAATCAATCAATCAGAATAGAGCTGGAAGGTACCTTTTGAGGTCTTCTAGTCCAACCCCCTGCTCATGCAGGAGATCCTATACCATTTCATTTAAAAAAAAAAAAATTCTTAAAACTTTCCAGTGATGAAGCACCCACAAATTCCAGAGGCAAGTCGTTCCACTGACCAATTGTTCTTACTGTTAGGAAGTTTTAGAAATCAAATGAACACCCTGGAAGAAGAGAACGGCCAATCATTTTTATACTGTCGCCAATGAAATTACATTAACTAATTACATGAAGCTGGCAATAATCAAACTAAGAAACATTAAGGAAGTCAGATCTGGTGACTAAGGGACGGGAAACCACCCAGATATCTGAGGGTTGTAGGCTAGAATGGGAAGGAGGCAGATGCAAACCAATTTCTTGGCAAATCATTTCTAAGAAAAGTATGGTGGTATGTCAATGAAGTTACCAGGAATTGAGCTTTTTCCAAAAAAAGTTTGACTTAAGCTTCCATGAATGCCCCTTATGGCAGCCATACTGACTTACACTGAAAAGAGTGATCTTCACTTAATCCAGCGGTTCTCAACCTGTGGGTCGCGACCCCATCTGGGGTCGAATGACCATTTCACGGGGTCGCCAAGCACCGCAGTCCGCCATATTTTTTTTTGGCCGGCCATTTTTTTTGGGTTGGCCATTTTTTTCCCCTATCACGATGCGGGCCGTCGCGCCACGCATGCGCGGTGCGGCCCCACCATTTTTTTTAAATTTTGGTTGACCATTTTTTTTTGGGTCGGCCATTTTTTCCCCCTATCGCGATGCAGGCCGTTGTGCTGCGCATGCGCGATGTGCCCCGTCGCGCCGCGCATGCGCGATGCAGGCCGATGTCGAGCCCCGGAAAAGGTTGAGAACCGCTGACTTAATCCTTTATGTTCTCAGTATCAGCTATGCAGGTCATTTCGTGACCGTTCAACATTACAACCGCACTGAAAAAAAAGTGACTTATGACTGTTTTTCACACTTATGACCGTTGCGACACCCTCCTGGTCATGTGATTTATATTCGGATGCTTGACAACTGGCTCATATTTATGATGGTTGTAGTGTCTGGAAATCATGTGATCACCTTTTGTGATCTTCTGGCAAAGCAAAGTCAGTGGGGAAGCCAGATTCACTTGACAACGGTGTTACTAATTTAACAACTGCAGTGATTCACTTAACACATGTGGTCAGAAAAGTTGTAAAATGGGGCAGAACTCACTTAACAATATCTCACTTAGCAACGTACATTTTTGGCTCAATTGTGGCTGAAGCTGGAGGACTAGCTTTACACTGCAGGGGAAGGCGTTAACGGGCTGGGAAGGTCACCAAGGGCAATCACATGGCCCCACGACGTAAATGCATGCTAGTTGCCAAACATCCAATTCTGATCAGGTGACCCTGGGGATGGATGCTGCAACAGTTGGTCAGAGATCACTTTTTGCAATGCCACTGTTACTTTGAACGTTGCTAAAGAAATGGTTGTAACCCAAGGACTACCTGTATTAAATTACGACACATTCAAGATTCTCTTGAAAATTAATGAGAGGAGAGTGTTTGAGGGCCAATTTTTCCTGGATCAAAGGAGGAAAATAGCTCAGGGTTGAACTGTGTGGTCTGTTGGTGCTCTCTGAGCTTGGTTGTTTTCTTGCGGATGTTTCATGACCCAGTTAGGTAACATCATCAATGCTAGTGTGTGTCGGTTTGCTACATGTTTTCATAGTTTGCTCTGGCAGTTTTCAGGGCAGACAATCCTCGACTTATAACAGCTCATTTAGTGACTGTTCAAAGTTAGAACAGCATTGACAAAAGTGACATGACTGTTTTTTATTCCCTTCCCACCCTAGGCACTTCTCCAACGGAAAGTTATGCCATCATCATAATCCTTACGGCCTCTGCAACAAAGAAGCTTTACTTCCATCCAGCGGAACGGTTTTTTTTACACTGAGTAACCCACGAAATCACATCTTTCTCATACAGGTATCAAAATTATATGAGCACCATTTGAGCCAACTCCTGTGCTGTCTCCAAATGCACCCTTTTCCTTCTCTTCTAAGTAAGCATTAGCATTATAATAAGGATAACATTTCCTGGTGTACTCAGAACACTAGAGATGTAAAAACCAACATGGCCCTTACAAAAAGAGGGAGCCACAGTGCTGCTTTTGGTACCCTGCTGCGTCGGGAAAACGGTTCATCCAGAAAGAGAGAAGATGTGTGAAGTGTTGGACAGGAGCTCTAAAAGTCTTTAGGCAACACAGATCATAGAATCACAGAATTGGAAGGGATCTTTAAGGTCATCTAGGCAACCCTCAGCTGAGCAGGAGAGTCTATACCATTCAGACAAATGGCTGTCCAGTCTTTCTTAAAAACCTCCAGTGTTGGAGCCCCCACAACTTCTGAAGACAAGCCGTTCCACTGGTTAATTGTTCTCGCTGTAAGAAGTTTCTCCTTAGTTGTAGTTTATTGATTGCAAAGTTTTCCTTGGGTTTTCCTATCCCTTCCTGGGCTACTAAAATCACATTGGCAAGGTCTGTACCGAACACCTGGCTGCAAACTACTCAAACCCTTTTGATATCTAAAAGGAAGATAACACTGCATATATTCTTTTTACTATATATATATATCATAAAGGTAAAAAAGGATATATGCAGTGTTATCTTCATTTTAGATGTCAAAAGGGTCTCTCTCTCTCTCTCCCTCCCTCTCTCTTTTTCTGCCCTTGGTCTGCGAGTCCTCTTCTCCCACTCTCTTTCTTTCTTTCTCTCTCTCTCTCTCTCTTTCCTCTCTCCCTCCCTCCCTCCCTCCCTCCCTCTCTCTCTTTCTCTCTCTCTCTCTCCCTCTCTCTCTCTCTCTTTCTCTCCCCCCCTCTCCAATCTTCTGCTCACCTGGCAAGCTGGCTTCAAGCTGTTCTCCAACAGGCTCAGGGTAGGCAACCTCAGCTCTTTTATGACTCATGGACTTCAACTCCCTGAATTCCTGAGTCAGCATAGCTGGGCTAGCTAGCTCTCTCCTGCCCTTCCTACTTCTGCAAAGGGAGGAGCTCCGTCCAAAATGCTTTTCAGCTTGTCAGAGAACATGGTGAGTCCACTCTTTTACACACACACACACACACACACACAGAGAGAGAGAGAGAGAGAGAGAGAGAGAGAGAGAGAGAGAGAGAGAGAGAGAGAGAGAGAGAGAGAGAGAGAGAGAGAGAGAGAGAGAGAGAGAGAGAGAGAGAGAGAGAGAGAGAGAGAGAGAGAGAGAGAGAGAGAGAGAGAGAGAGAGAGAGAGAGAAGCAGGGAAGCGCAAGTGCCTCTCTCTATCTGTGTCTCTCTCTGCAAATGGCAGAGGAGGCTGGGAGCCACAGGGGAAGGCTCAAAGAGCTGGAAGTAAGAGGATGTAGTAACAGGAGAGAACTGCAAAATGGATTTGTTATTTATTCTTGCCTTTAACAGCAATAACTGTTGTTTGACGACTTTGCTAACACTTGCAGGCTGTGAACTTTCCTTCCCCCCCCACCCATTCCAAGCTTGGAAACTTGTATCCACATCTGAGCTAGCAAACTGCCAATCATACCTGGGCTTGGGGAGAAGGCCCTATCCTTCCTCTGTGGATAAAAAATCCCCAAACCTGGAATGTGGTATGTGCACGCGCACACATGGGCTTGGCTGCTAGCAGTCTGGGAAGGCGAGGAGTTTGTGGTGCCCCAAGTTGTCCCCACATCGAGTTAGCCAGTGCGACTTGTTCCGTTCTGACCCAGCTGTCTCAAATCAGCTGTGTCCAGTGAGTGGCGTCGAGCAGGCCACGCCCACCTGCTAGGCGACTGGTGGTACTCAAATACTGCTATATCCTAAAAGTGGTACAATCTCTGAAAGGTTGAAAAGCCCTGGTTTAGAAGACCTCCCCCCCAAAAGGCCACAAATGGTACACATCAATTCAATTTATGTTCTAACTCAAGATGTAGTTTCTTGGGAAGTTGGTGCAATGTGCAAATCAAGGCATTTAATGGTTTATTCAACAAATGGGGTTAGAATCTGTTCTTGGCTTAGGGCTGTCAGTGAAGATGGTCTCTTTGCTGATTGGGAACTTTCAAGACAGACTTTTCCCATCTTCTGTGATGTTTAAGAGGCAACACTTTGAAGCTTTTCTAAGGAACACAGTGTTGGTTCCTTTGTTGGCAGAATAGCCAACATCTAGAAGATAGGCTCAAGATACAGACTTGGGCCCTATCTAACGAAATGAAATTCAATGCAAAGAAAAATAAGATTCTACATTTAGGCAAGAAAAACCAAATCCAGGGGTATAGAATAGATGGTACCTGGCTCAATAGTGATAACTGCATGAGGGATGTTAAGAGTCCTAGTGGACAATCACTTAAATATGAGCCTGCCGTGTGCTGCAGCTGCCAAAAAAGCCGGCACAGTTCTGCATTAACAGAGGGATAGAATCAAGATCAGGTGAAGTATTAATACCACTTTATCATGCCTTGATAAGACCACACTTGGAATACTGTATCCAGTTTGGTCGCCACAATATAAAAAAAAATGTTGATAATGCAGAAAAGAGCAACCAAGATGATTGGAGGGCTGAAGGCTAAACGTTTCAAGAATGGTTGCAAGAATTGTGTTATGTCTGGTTTAATGAAAAGAAGGACTAGGGGTGACATGATAGCCATCTTCCAATATCTGAGGGGCTGCCACAAAGAAGAGGGAGTCGGCCTATTCTTTAAAGCACCAGATGGAAGAACAAGAAGCAATGGATGGTAGATTATCAAAGAGAAATCCAACACAGAATTAAGGAGAAATTTCCTAACAGTGAGAACAATTACCTAACCAGTGGAACAACCTGCCTCCAGAAGCTGTGAGTGGTGCAAACACTGGAAGTTTTTAAGAAGAGACTGGACAGCCATTGGTCTGAAATGGTATAGGGTTTCCTGCCTGAGCAGGGGGTTGGACTAGATGACCTCCAAGGTCCCTTCCAACTCTGTTATTCCATTATTCTGTTACTTTATTACAGGAGCTCAATTTCAGAGAGATGCTCAACTCTAAAGAAGAGGGAATTCAGAACTGAGATAAAGAAGAATGTCATTCTCACCTAACAGGGAAACCTGTTCATATAGGATCACAGTTTGGAAAGAAGTGATCCCTTGTTCCTCTAAACCAGTGTTTCTCAACTTTGACAATTTTATGGCATGTGGACTTCAACTCCCAGAATTCCACAGCCAGCAATGCTGGCTGTGGAATTCTGGGAGTTGAAGTCCACATGCCTTAAAATTGTCACGGTTGAGAAACACTGCTCTAAACCTCATAATCACATTAAGTGCTTTAACTGTGCCAATTTTAGATTTCACTTTTTGGCAACAGCAGTGCTGTCAATCAATATCAGGTTTCAATTCAGTTCCAGCATGTTATGGTCTTGAATCAGTAGCAAGAGAGCTCTGATGTCTTAATCTTCTCTTGGCACATTTTATTCATCTGGATTTCTCCTTTTATGATCCCCAAAGCAAGTGAGGAAGTAAGCAAGTTAATAATCTACTGATGGAAGACAAGCAGAAAAAGACAAATACCACATAGCAGGTAATGAATGACACACAACAGTTAACAACAATGGCAAGGCAATTGTTGTTGTTGTTAACAATCTTATGGCAAGGCAACAAAAACATCTGTGATCCATCTTGTCAACATCTCAAGACCAAGAAATACTAGTTTCAATCTTAGAAGAAACAGATTCTATTCCTAGATTTGCAAAACAACAATCTAGAAAAAACATCTAAAAAAAATTTTGGATAGATTTTATGATAGTTTCAATTGGGAAACTGTGAGCATCTTAGACCAAGCTAAGTCCAAAAATGCTACAGAATTTCTGGATGCTGTCAAACAAATCAGCCCTTAACAGGCACATAGAGATAAATAACATTTATATACTATTTAAAAGAGACAATCAAAAAAAGTGAACAAAAGACCACACTGATTGACCAACCACACTCAAAGTGCAGTCTTAATGGAACCGCATCTACATGGAGGGAAGTGTGTAGTGGGGTGCCACAGGGCTCTGTTCTGGGCCCAGTGCTCTTCAACATCTTCACCAACGATTTGGATGAGGGGATAGATGGGGAAAATCATCAAATCTGCAGACGACGCCAAGCTGGCAGGAATAGCCAACACTCCAGAAGACAGGCTTAAGATACAGGAGGATCTTGACAGATTTGAACATTGGGCGCTATCTAACAAATGAAATTCAGTGGTGAAAAAAGTAAGGTTCTACATTTAGGAAAGGAAAAAAAAAAAGCCCACACAGATATAGCATAGGTGGTGCTTGGCTTAATAGTAGCAACTGTTGAGAGGATCTTGAAGTCCTAGTGACAATCACTTAAATATGAGCCAGCCGTGTGCTGCAGCTGCCACAAAAGGCCAACATAGTCCAAGGCTGCATTAACAGAGGGATAGAATCAAGATCACATGATGTCGGTAGCAATAGCCCTTAAACTTATGGTTCACAATGCCTTACAGTGCTTCACATGCAGAAGAGAGTGCTTTACAGCCTTCTCTAAGCGGTTTGCAGAGTCGCACCTTGCCCCCCCCAAACAATCTGGGTCCTCATTTTACCAATCTTGAAGGATGGAAGGCTGAGTCAACCTTGAGCCCCATTGAGCTCAAGGGAGCCCCTTGAGCCCCATCAGGATCGAACTGCTGGCAGTGAGCAGTGAGTAAGTCTGCAATAATGCCTTCTAACCACTGCCCCACCAAGGCTCCACTCTTGGTAAGAACATACTTGAAATATTGCATCATGTTTTGGCCACCACCATATAAAAAGGTATTAAGACTTTAAAAAGAGTATAGAGAAGGGGCGTTGTCTTACCTGAACGCCGTTTCTCAGCACGGAGATGGATAATCCACTAATGGGTTAATTTAATCCTCCTGCCCAATCAGATCAAGTCAGCCAAACTTGCCACGCCTGTCCTGGGCCTGACTCCCCAGTTTTCGACGAGGGCGCAGCTACTGACTTGACAGCATGACGTGTTGGCTCACAGAACTAACCCTAGCCTAAGGACCTAATCGGAACGGTGTGGATTATCCATCTCCGTGCTGAGAAACAGCGTTCAGGTAAGACAACGCCCAGCACTGAGATGGATAATCACTAATGGGACATACCAAAGCCCACTGTCCTTACAAGAGGGAAGCAGGCAAGTTTGGAACCGTGTCACGGGGCACCACCTGTGGAGGACCCTCCTGCCAAAGGATGCCTTGGCGGATGCGTACCTGTCCAGCTTTATAATGCCGTATAAACGGCAAAGGGGAAGACCATGTGGCCGCCCTACATAATTCCTCGATGGAAGCCTGCGTAGTCCAAGCCACAGAGGTGGCCGCACTGCCCGTGGAATGGGCCGTGACACGGCGTGGAACCAGCAAGGAATTGGACTGGTACGCTCCCGCAATGCAAGCTCTTATCCATCGGCCGATCATGGAGGCCGAAATCTCTGACCCTTGGAAGAAGGGTGGAAGGAGACAAACAGTGCCTCGGAGCTGCGGAAGGCGGCCGTCCGTTTAATGTAGTAATGGAGAGCCTGGCGGACATCCAGAGAATGTCACTGACGTTCCAGATCATGGAAGGATTAGAGCAGAAATCAGGAAGGATGCTGTCCTGGGCCCTATGAAAAAGAGAATTAACTTTGGGAACAAGGTGGGGTCTAAGCGAAGGGTGACCCGGTCACGGTGAAAGACACACAGGTCCTCTCTGACTGAGAGAGCCTCCATCTCAGAATACGCTGGACCGAAGTAATGGCCGCCAAGAAGGCGACCTTAAGGGATCACACAAACTGAGGGGCTCGAAAAAGAGCCTTGGTAAGAGCCTGAAGGACTCTAGGTAATTCCCCACGAGGGATACCTGTGGACCACAGGTGGCTTGATATTAGTAGCTCCCTTGAGGAAAGAACGGATCAAGGGGTGCTTCCCCAGAGAGCTAACAGCATCACAAGAAAGCAAGGTAGAAAGGGCCGCCACCTGTCTATGCAATGTATTAGATGCCAATCCCTTATTCAGCCCCTCCAGTAAATAGTCTAGAATATGTGGGACAGTCAGTCCCAATAATGTTAGTTGATGAGTGGAACACCAGCGGCAAAAGTTCTGCCATGTGGCATCGTAGATACGGTTAGTAGCCAGTCTACGGATGCCTGAATTACGTCAATGACCCCTGGCGAACAGGACTCCTGGGTTAGGATCTGGCATTCAAGTGCCAAACGGCTAACTGAGCCATTGAGGGTCCGGGTGAGTCTGGTCCCCTTGGGTCAATGAAACCCTGTCTGGAGGGATTTTCCAAGGGCGCGATTGGGAAAGACGATGAGGTTGGCAAACCAAGGTCTCCGCGGCCAGAAAGAGGCTACCAGGAGAACCTCTGCCCTCTCCTGCAGAAGCTTGCAGATGACCGCTGGAAGGAGGGGAAGAGGGGTAAAGGCATAGAGTAAGCCTTCCGGCCATGGAGCCCGAAGGGCATCTATTCTCTCTGCCCCCTGAACTGGAAATCGCGAAAGGAACCGCGGGAGTTGCACGTTTGTCTTGGAGGCAAACACATCTATGATGGGAAGACCAAATCTGTGGGTGATTTCCCTGAATATCCTTGGGTGTAGCCGCCATTCCAAGTGATCCACGGTTGACCTGCTCAGGAAGTCTGCCCTCTTGTTTGCCTCCCCCGAGATGTGGTCCTCCCTGAGCGAGGCGAGGTTGGTCTCTGCCCAGGAGCGCAGCTGCTGGGCCTTGGACATGATGTGCACGGAAAGGGTGCCCCCGTCGGTTCACGTGGACCTTCGCTGCCACGTTGTCTGTAAGGACGAGCACATGTTGTTTTGCTATGCTGTGGGAAAAGTCTAGATGTATGGCCCTGAGTTCCAGCCAGTTGATATTGTGTCTCAGATCCAACCGAGACCGCCATCCTTGGGCCCATTGAGACTGATAGTGTGCTCCCCAAACAAACAGGCTGGCATCCGTCGTGATCGTGAGTCGACCGGGCTCCTTGAAGAGAGACCCTCTGGTCATGGCTGGAGAGAGCCACCATCTGAGGGAACGTAAGATGTGTGGTTGGAATCCTTACCTCTCGGGTGGAAGTGCTTGTTCCCTGCTTCTGATAGGGAAGCAGAAGCCACTGAAGGGCCCGCGAGGGCCCAGGGAATGATTGAAATGCACGATATCATCTTTCCCAGGAGCCGGGAGAGACTGGAAGGAGACAGAGTGTTTTCTCTGCAGACCTTGAGAACCAGGTCCCGTATACTGTCTCTGCGTTCCTGGGACAGATAAACCCGACACTCTACCGTGTCTATGATGGCCCCTAGGTGGAGCAATCTGGTCGATGAGACTGTCCTGACTTTTCTTGAAATTGACCGAAAAGCTGTAACTCTGTAGGACTCCGATCACCAGTCTCAGGTCTGTCAGAGCCCCCTACCCTGTCGTCCAGGTAGCATTGCACCCTAACCGGCATCAATCTCAGGTGTGCCGCAAGAACCACCAGGACCTTGGAAAAGACCCTTGGGGCCGATGACAGGCTGAATGGAAGTGCCCTGTACTGGTAATGATGCCCCATGTAGCTGAACCTGAGAAACTGGCGATGGCTGGGGATGATGGAATGTGAAGGTATGCCTCTGTGAGGTCCACTGAAATGAGGAAGTCCCCCTTTCGGATGCTGCCTAGGATGGACTGAAGTGTCTGCATTTTGAACCTTCGGAATGCCAAATAAAGGCTCAGGTGTTTTAGGTCTAAGATTGACCTCCATCCTCCTGAGCTCTTGGAACTACAAAGAGGATGGAGTAGAATCCGCGCCCCCATTGAGCGGCAGGCACCGGTTCTATCGCTCTGATGTCTAATAAGTGACGGATGGCCTCCTGCATGAGACCTCTCCTTGGAGACTTTTTTGTTTGGGGACAAGCAATGAACCGTCTTGGTGGACTGGAAATGAATTCCAGAGACAGGCCATGACGAATGGTGTCCAGGACCCAGGCATCTGTGGTGGTGACCTCCCATTGAGTGGCAAAGAGGGAAAGCCTTCCCCCTATGGGAGGATCCCTGGGGGGGTCACTTCCGTGGAAGGGATGACCTCCGCCTCGAAAGGGACGTTTGGGACTGGAATTGCTGCCTGGGCCATGGGGCCGGTCTGTCAGCTGGACGGTCCTGCCTGGGAGTGAAGGATCGAGAAGGTTGTGTGTAGAAGTAGTGGCAGACCAAAAGAATTTTCTATGATTGTAAGGAGTAGACCGTCTATCGCAGCGCGTTCTCAACCTGTGGGTCGCAACCCCATTTGGGGTTGAACGACCATTTCACGGGGGTCGCCAAACAACGCAGTCCGCCTTTTTTTCCCTCTTTTCCTTAGCTGTCCTACTCCCTCTTATTCTATTGGTTTTTGAAAGCCAATAGAATAGACTCTCTTGAATAGAGTCTAATTCTATTGGCTTTCAAAAGCCAATAGGAATTGTCCAGGCTGTCTCAGCCCTGCTGAGCCCGCCAAAAGTCCCAGTCTGCAAACGGTGCTGCAAGTTGTCTGCAGCGAAGGCGAGCTCTCAGAAGTTTCCATCCATCCCTGCTGAGCAACTACTAAAACCGTAAGTAAAAGAAGGCCAGGGGTGGGAGATGGAGGCTGGCGGGCGCAGGGAGGGTTTTTGGCGCGCGTAGGGCCCGGCGGGTTTTTTACCTCCCTTGGGCTGGGCCAGCTGGTGGCCCAGCCCGTGGTTGCCCTGCATCGTCGCTGCTGCGGCCGCCCAGGAGCGCCTGGGCCTGCCTGCCGCCGCCCCAAACGGGCGGCAGCGAAGGTAAGGCTAGCGGGGCAGCGGCGGGCGCAGGGAAGGTTGTTGGTGCACGTGGGGTCCAGCAGGTGGCTGCGCTGTCGCTGCTGCGGCCACCCAGGAGCGCTTGGGCCTGCCTACCGCCACCTCGAACGGGTGGCGGCAAAGGTAAGGCTAGTGGGGCAGCGGCAGGCGCAGGGAAAGTTTTTGGCACGCGTGGGGCCCGGCAGGTGGCTTACCTCCCTTGGGCTGGGCCAGCTGGTGTCCCAGCCTGTGATCGCCCTGTGCTGTTGCTGCTGCGGCCGCCCAGGCGCGCCTGGGCCTGCCTGCCGCCGCTCCGAACGGGCAGCGGTGAAGGTAAGGCTAGCGGGGCAGCGGCGGGCGCAGGGAAGGTTTTTGGCGCGCGTGGGGCCCGGGTGGGTGGCTTACTTCCCTTGGGCTGGGCCAGCTGGCAGCCCAGCCAATGATCGCTGTGTGCCGTCGCCACCGCGGCCACCCAGGAGCACCTGAGCACCTGGGTTTGCCTGCCGCCGCCCATTCGGCCAGCGCAGGGGGCAGCACCATGCATGCGCGGTGCAGGGGGCAGCACCACCTCTGAGCAGTCTCAGCCCTGGCCTGTTTTTGAGCCTTTGAAAACTCCTTTTCCATTGCCTGGTGTCTCCTGCTGGCCTGTTTTTCAGCCAATTTGAGGTTTTCCACTCAGAGGCAGTCTTGGGTTTGACCTTGGCCGCGATCCTACCAGCGGCCTTTTGGAAGGGGATCTGTGCCTTTTCCGGCCTGAGGAAGGAGGAGAGGCAACCTTGGGTTGGGGAGGCCATGTTATCCTCCATGCTAGTATGAAATCTTCAGGTGCACGAGAGAGTGCACCTGGGAAAGGATCAATTGGCTGATAAGGGTGTAGGGCAAAGGCTGAATTAGACTGCCCTACACCCCCCCCCCGGCCATCGAACCAGTGGTATTCAAAAACCGGTTCTACTTGCAGTCGCTATTGCTTCCACCTGAAGTGGACTGCGGCATGCTAGTAAGGCTTGCTATATTGCCAGGCCAGCAATCTAAAAGGTGGCAACAGTACAGTGTCAGAGGCTAGGAACTACTGTAGTGATTAGCAAGCCAAGGTGACCAGGACTTGAGACACCAGAAAGCCCAATAAAAAACTCTTGGGCTATGCCAAGGATAAAAGGATAATTCCAAATGTCACAAGGGAAACTCCAAGGATGACCTAAGAGAACTTATTGCCCCCCTCCAGACAACCTTGGCTGCTACAACTCAGGAAGGCCCTTTGCCCAAGGAAGTCTCAGTGAGGCCTTAAATGGGGCACAAGACTGTTGCGAGAATGGCGGCCTTGGCAGTAGGCCGAAGTCTCCAAGATGGAGGTCGCGGGCAGCGGGGCCCCTGTGTAGATCTAGGCCTTCAATAAGGCCGATGAAAACCTCAGGGACTGAGAAGAAGGAAAACACCACTACCTAACTAATCGCTGCCAAATTGGGTGGAAATGTCTCTTTCCACCCCCCCTCCCTTGCAGTCCACAAGGCTTAGGGACCACGCGGTCGCAAAATGGCGGCCGCGACTCAGATCGATCACCCCCTCCGGCTCCACAACGGGTAGGATTCACCCAGCCTGTTACACCCTTCTCGGGGGGGGGGGGACAGGGCCGAAAACGCATCTCCCATTAGTGGATTATCCATCTCCAGTGCTGGAGAAGAGCAACAAAGATGATTAGGAGACTGGAGGCTAAAACATATGAAGAACGGTTGCAAGAATTGCAATTATGTCTTCTTCTTCTTGTGCCATATACGTTATTGGATGTTGGCGATCACATTGGCGATCCTGTTTTTATCAGCAGCCACACGAAAAAGTGCTGCTGAGTTTTGTCCAAACCAGTCCCTTAGATTTTGAAGCCACGATGTTCTTCTTCTGCCTGGACCTCGTTTGCCTGGAGGATTAATTGGAGTATGCCGTATTTTTCTGGGTGCCGCATCACATGTCCAAAATATTCTAACTTTTGTTTTTTAATTATTTTGATGATTTCCCTTGGCTTTCCCAGGCGGCTTATCACCCCTCATTTCTGATCTTGTCAATCCAAGCTTATATGTAGCAGCCACCTTTAAATCCACATTTCAGATGCTTCTAGTCTCTTCAGGTGGCCTTCTGTCAGAGACCAACTCTCTACTCCAGCGGTTCTCAACCTGTGGGTCGCGACCCCATTTGGGGTCGAACGACCATTTCATGGGGTCGCCAAACACCGCAGTCCGCCATTATTTTTCCCCTTTTCCCCTCAGCTGGCGCAGGGGGCAGCATATGCCGCGCATGCGCGATTCGGGCTGTCGCGCCGCGCATGTGCGATTCGGGCTGTCGCGCACCGCACATACGTGATTCGGGTCGTTGCACTGCGCATGCGCGCTGCGGGCCGTCGCGCGCTGCGCATGCACGATTTGGGCCGTTGCGCCGCGCATGCGCGATTTGGGCCATCGTGCGTGCGCCGCACATGCGCGATGTGGGCCATCGTGCGCCGCCACGCATGTGCTATTCGGACTGTTGCGCCACGCATGCGCAATGTGGGCCGTCGCACCGCGCATGCGCGGTGCAGGTTGGGGGCGCACCGCACATGCGCGGCGCAGGTCAGGATCTCAGCCTGAAAAAGGTTGAGAACCGCTGCTCTACTCCATAGAGCAAGATAGAAAAAATATAGCATCTGACAATCTTAGGTTTATGTCGTGACTGCAGAAGACTTTTTCATTTTGAAGAATGCTGTTCGAGCTTTCTCTGTCTTTGTCTTTACTTCAGCGGTCATGTCCCAGATTTCATGTAAATTAGAACCGAGGTGCCTGATCCTTTCAATTTTTTCTAATGGTATTCCTTCCGAATTTATTGGTGGTAAATTAGCGGGTTGTTTGCTGACAACCATGCTCTTGGTTTTTGAGGTGTTGAGCTTCAAGCTGTATTTTTCAGATATTTCTGTGACTCTGTCTACTTTAATGAAAAGATTAGGGGCGACATGATAGCAGTGTTCCAATATCTAAGGGGCTGCCACAAAGAAGAGGGAGTCAAGCTATTCTCCAAGTGTGTGTGTGCAGAGGGGGAAGGCAGGAAAAGCAGCAATGAATGGAAGTTGACAAAGGCGAGAACCAACCTAGAACTAAAAAGAAATTTCCCGACAGTGTCTCCAGAAACTATAGGTGCTCCAACAACGGAAGTTCTTAAGAAGAACTAGGGCAACCATTTGTCTGAAATGGTACAGGATCTCCTGCTTTAAGGAATCATTTTCCTTTTTTCCAATGAAGGAAGTTCACAGCCCCAAGATTTTCCAGCCTCCCTAGCAACCCAAACCATGTAGTTTTCAGACTGAGAGAGGCTGCTGCAAGGCACAGTTTTAAACCTCATTCTTTCTTAAGCTTGCCAGACTTAAGGTTCAGCCATGCTAATCATGAAAAGGGACCACTTGCTTCCTGATAAGTCAGTCGTGAATCCCACAACTGGCAGCCAAGCAGAAATGCATCCGATGGAGAATACTGCAACCTCAAGAAATTGTGTGTTCTTTTCATACAACGTGTTAATGAGAAAAGTTTATTATCAGATCCTTCCTGATATTTTTGCAACCAGAGATTAACAAAAGGCTCTTTGTCTGGCAGCTGTCAATCTTGCCTGAGTTCCTGTTCCCTTACTGGCAGAAGTCATTCGATGTCTTCCGTCATAAATAAACACATAGAAATAAACCACGTTCACACACCATTCAAAGGAGGCAATTAAAAACCTAGAAAGGAAGCAAAAAGACTAGAACACATTGTCTCCAGCAACCAATGCCCAGATAAGCAGGGATTAACACCAGACAAACAGAGAAACGTGTGGGGGAGATTGCAGATGGGAACTCAGAGCTCTGATTCTTCATGGTTAGGAAAAACATGGAAGCATCAACCATCTGAAGCAACGCATCAGAAACCCACCTGTGGATTTGCCCATTTTTATGCAGGTACTCCAATCCTTCCAAAACCTCTTTGAGGATTGTGGCTATTACAGGCTCATCCAAAACTCCATTCTTATGTTCCCCTTTGGCTACAATGTGCTTGATCACATCCAGAACAGAACCTGTGTAGATAAGAAGAAAAGGCTTTAATAAGTGGAAGAAGAAGATTCTCCTGATAATTTTTCTCTACTGATGTCAAATTTAATGCTGCTGCTGCTGATAGGTTATACACCACCCTAAACCTTGATTTTAACTATATTTATTGAAGCAGATACTTGGCTTGCACACAACTCTAAAAATCAAACTGTGGTTTATAAACTACAGGTAGTCCTCAATTTGTTCAGCGACCATTAGAAGTTACAACAGCACTGAAAAGTGACACAAAAGCAGACCTCTCACTTAAGACCTTCATAGCACACACACCCAGTTGAGTAATCAAAATTTGGTTTAGAATCCGCATGCATTTATTAGTTATGGTGTCCTGCAGTCATGTGATTGTCATTTGCAACCTTTTCAGCCAACTTCTGATTAGTAAAGTCAGTGAGTGAAGCTGGATTCTCTTAATTCCCATACGACTGACTTAACAGTATAACAGAGTTGGAAGGGACCATGGAGATCTTCTAGTCCAACCCCCTGCTCAGGCAGGAAACTCTGTAACATTTCAGACAAATGGCTGTCCAGTCTTTTCTTACAAACTTCCAGTGATGGAGAATCCACAACTTCTGGAGGCAAACTGTTCCACTAATTAATTGTTCTCACATCATAAATTTCTCTTTATATCTAGGTTGCTTCTCTCCTTGATTAGTTTCCATCCGCTGCTTCTTGTCCTCCCTCAAGGGCTTTGGAGAATAGCTTGACTCCCTCTTCTTTGTGGCAGCCCCTCACATATTGGAAGACTGATATCATGTCCCCCCTTGTCCTTCTCTTCATTAAACTAGACATACCCAATTCCTGCAACTGCTCTTTATAATGTGTTAGTCTCCAGTCCCCTAATCATCTTTGTTGTTCCTCTCTGCACTCTTTTTAGTCATGTCACCCCTAGTCCTTTTTCTCATTAAACTACTACAGTCTAATTACTAGACATACCAAATTTCTGCCACCATTCTTCACGTTTTAGTCTCCAGTCCCGTAATCAAAAAGATCAGAGAATCAGGGCATGACTCAGTTAGCAACCACCTTGCTTGGCCTTGGAAATTCTGATCCCAATGGTGGTCATAAGTCAAGGACTATCTGTTCAACAGCTGGATTCATGGTTTTTCCTAAACCAGAATCAAACAAGCCAAGTGATTAGCTTAGTAAAGATACGGGTAACATGGATCTCAAGTTGCAAAGACCTCAAACCTACATTTGCTCCTTATATAAGGAATCAGAAACATTTGAAAACTGCATTGTAAGGCTTCACCCAGCATTTACTCTCAAAGCGCTGGACAGCAGAGGAGGCGGGAATGTTTAGATGAATGCCAGGTTGGAAAAGGAAAATATCCTTCTCAATGTGAAATTTAAATATTTCTAGTCCAGAGAGATTAGGCAACATTCACTAATTTACTAAACCTTTCACCTTTTTCTAATATTTAGGGATGACACAGCTTGCATTGTTTAGACATAGCACGGGCTGTAATCTGATTATTTTGGCATAATTAATTTTTACTACTCCTAAATCAAACGTTCTTAATAGCAAACAGGTTTGCTAAAAGATTCTGGAAGCTGAATCACCATCTTCAAAACTGGTTTATTTTATTTTATTTTTATATTAAAGCCCTAAACTCAAAACCAGAAAACTTGCAACCACGGCCAAATTCAGAAGAAAAGGTACAGATTTTACTTTGTTGAGGTAGTCAGTTAAAGCCGCAGGCTTGTTATAGGTGACCTGACAGCTAAAATCCACTCAACTATGCCTTATTGAAAATTAAGACTTAAAAGTATTTATCTTGATGGCTGCTTAAGCTCAAGTGACAGCCTAAGAATACCCAATTGAAAATAGACCTATTACAAGGATATTTTGCATAGTTTAAAATTATACCCAATTGAAAATAGACCTATTACAAGGATAGTTTGCATGGTTTAAAATTATTTCCTGACTTACCTTCCAAAAATTGTACTTTCAAGACCTTTTCCACTACAGATTAATTTGCTTCATAAAAACACTGACCAGGTTAATTAACCTACTCCTCCCTCAAAACAAACTGATGTATATCAGCTCTAAAAATCGCACATATACAGATAGTCCTCGGCTTACAACAGTTCATTTAGTGACCATTCAAAGTTACAGTGGCACTGAAAAAAGTGACTTATGACCGTTTTTCACACTTACAACCTTTGCAGCGTTCCTATGGTCACATGATCAAAATTCAGACACTTGGCAGGTGACTCATATTTATGACCGTTGCAGTGTCCCGGGGTTACATGATCATCTTTTGCGACCTTCTGACAAACAAAGTCAATGGGGAAGCCAGATTCACTTAACAACCGTGTTACTAACTTAGTAGCTCCAGTGATTCACTAAACAATTGTGGCAAGAAAAGTCATTAAATGGGGCAAAAATTCACTTAGCAAGTGTTTCACTTAGCAACACAAATTTTGAGCACAACTGTGGTCATAACTTGAGGACTACCCTTATTAATGGAACAAAAGTGGGTGCAAAAGGGACTTGAGAACACAGGTAGTCCTCAATTTATGACTGCTCATTTAATGACTTTTTAAAGTTATGCCAGAAAATTCTAACCGCTGACCTCTCTCTGGTGACCTGATTGTATTTTGGGTGCTCCGCAATTGGCTCATGTTTACAGCTGAATCATATGACTGTGACTTACAATGTTTTTTTGTCAAAAACCAGCATTTACCTCCAGTTTCCAGCAAAAACTGTAGGGATTAATGGATGCACTTAACAGCCAGTGTTTGCTTAATGACAGCAGCTAAAAAACATTGCAAAATCAGGTCAGTCACATGATGACCTGCTTTAGGACCATCATGGGTTATGACAGTAATTGCTCACTTATAGTCGAAAGGCGAGGACTACCTACAGTAAGTACTTTGTGGCTGCTACAAAAAGTAGCTGATTTCCTCCCAGGGTTATTTGGGAGCTTAAAATAACAATGCCAGCAAAGTCTCTTCCCTTATATAAATCTATATATCAGTTAGACCAAACTTAGAATCTGATGCATGCTTCTAATTATTACATTTCAAAATAATATAGAGGAGCTGGAAAAACAGCTAAACAAAAAATGGCATTATGACAATGTTTCCCAACCTTGGCAATTTTAAGATGAGCGGCTATCATCTTCCGGAATTCCTCTGGCTGAGAAATTCTGGGAGTTGAAGTCCACACATCTTAAAAGTTGCCATGGCTCAGATACTGATTTGCATCAGCATTAAAAGAATCACATCACTTCCTTTGTGCAAGGAGATGATTATCCATCCAGTGTTTCCCCAATTTGCCCACTTCTGGATGTGTAGACTTTAACTCCCAGAATTCTCCTGCCAGAATCTTTGCTGCCGGGAATTCTGGGGGGGGGGGGTTGAAGTCACTGAATGAAGCCATTCTTTAACCCAGCCACTATCTCTGTGTGCCTCTGGATATTTATAATATAAATATTTTTGCAGATCCTGTCTAATGTAAGGACCCACCTCACTTTACATCTTAAGAAGACAGAACTCTTGGAATATCTCTTCCAACAGGCATATTTATTAAGAGAAAATGATTGCAGGCGTGCTAGACAGGATCTGAGAAATTCTCTCCCATCCTTCAATGTTTTAAGCGTTCCCAAGCAGCCCCCCACCCCACAGTTCTTCCAGGCGACGATCCTTGTCCCCCCCTTTTTCCTTACTGCCAGCAAAAGGGAGACTTCAGAGAGAGTAGATGAAAGGCGATGGCCATATTGTTATGGTCAGTCCTCTTGGTGAGAATCAACATCCAGTCCTTTTGAAGTTTTAATGAAGGAAGTGAGAGCCATAAAAAAAACCCTGCTCACCCCCCTTCCCCTTCATAATATGACAGAATCCAGAGAGAGCAGAAATGTGTTTTTTCCATAGTAGATAACTAGAAATGAAATATAACTGGATTCTGACATTGTGCCTGTTTTTCTTTATAATTTTCTTTACTGCTGATGGGTGCTCTTTGTAATTTAGTTTTGCTATTTTAAGCTTCTTCAGAAGGGAATGCAAGCTGGCCCGAGTCTCTCTGGATGAGAGTGACATACAAACCCTCGTTTAAAAAAAAACAACAGTTTCTGAAGGAGCAGAGGCTTTAACCTGGCAAGATACACAAGAACCACTTAGAGTTGGTCATCTATGTGCTGTACTGGAAAGAGATGAAGTGTCTCCAGAAATTGCCAACAGGCTCAGTAATATGTTATTAAAACCAACTCTAGATTATTTCAGATATTTTCAAGCATCCAGTTTAAGATGCTGGAAGAGTAAATAAGCTGTTGCAAATGTGCTCTTTAGAAGGTTTTTAGCATACACATAAACACATACATATATATTAAAGCAGGGGTGTCAAACTCAATTTCATTGAGGGCCGCATCAGCATTGCAGTTGCCAGGGTGGGTGCGGCCTACTGGGTAGGTGTGGATGGAGTGGGAGCAGCTCTACATTCGCGTCAAGGGTGCCTGTGGATGCCTGGGCAGGAGTGGGACAGATCTGAGGGTCTCTGGCAGAAGGGGGTGGGACCAGGGCAGAGCCCATCAAGCCCGATATGTGAAGTAGGCGAGGGCCATTTGCTGGCCACTTCCAGGCGATGGTGCATTTCTTCATTCCTCACAAAGGGGGACACCTCCCCAGCAGGCACCCAGGGGGCAGGGCCAACGCGGCAGGGGCTGGTTCCTCGCTGTTTCTGGACGGCCTTGTGGAGCTAAGACTGAATGCATTTCAGCCTAGATGGCCACCACAAAATTGTACATTGGCTCCTAGCTGGCCTGGGCCAGGGCCAAGGCAGCAGGGGCCATTCCCTCACTGTTTCCAGAATGGCTTCGCGGGCCACATGAAACCACTTTGCGGGCCATATCCGGCCCCCGGGCCTTGTGTTTGACATGTCTGTATTAAAGGAATTATTAGTCCCAAAGCATCAAACATATTCTGAAGCTGTAAAAAGAGAAAAAGTTCAAATCCCTTCTTTCTTTCCTTCCTTCCTTGCCCTTTTCCTTCCTTCCTTCCTTCCTTCCTTCCTTCCTTCCTTCCTTCCTTCCTTCCTTCCTTCCTTCCTTCCTTCCTTCCTTCCTTCCGCCATCATTTTGTTTCTCACATGCTGTGTGAATAACCAGCATTGACAGAGAGAGAAATGTTTACACTTCTGACTCCCGTAAGAATCCCTTAAAAGGCCAATTCATTCAATCTGATGCATTAATAAAATTGCTAATTAGGCTTCAGTTTTGAAATGGAGGGAAGCAAAGCTAATCGTGCATCACTTTAGAAAGAAAGCAAAGCAGGGGGCAGTGTTTACAACAGTGTCAGACCCAGAACTTTTGGGTCAGAAGGAGATCATGCCAAAAACACCAATAACAGCCTCAACTTCAATTATAGATATATATATATATATTCAGCCCAAAAGCCTGCTTGCCAGTTGTAAAGGGAGCCGTGCGGGACTGTTTCTACTCCCCCCCAACCAGCCTTTCCAGCTTCGTGACCTCCAGACGTGATGGGCTTCAAGAGCCAAAATCCCATCATCACCCAACTTCTAAATTTCTAGAAATGGGAATTGAACATCGCTGGAGCATGCTAAGATAGAGGCAGCTGGCCAAAATACATAATACAACTGAGCTAAAAAGCACGTTTTACAAGCCTAAGTCGCAATTTACCTTCCATTAATCAAGTTTATTAGCTTAGTGTGTTATATGAGAATAAATTCCGTATAGCTACACACACTGCATACACTGTTTGTCTTCCATCAGACTTTTCTCTCCAAAAACCCCTGATCCAACTTCATAAAGCCCACTCACTATCCAGAGTTTATTTTTAACTGAAATTATAATTTATTCATTAACTTCCATGGAGATCTGGTCTCAAAACGGCTCAAAGCTTTAAAAAAGGTAAAGATAAAAGCCTTCCCTGGTCCAGTCGTGTCTGGCTCTAGGGAACACTGCTCATCTCTGTTTCTTAGCCGAGGGAGCCAGGGTTATTTAAAGACGTTCCCGTGGTTATGTGACCAGCATGGCTATGCGCCGAGGTGCATGGAACGCCATTACCTTCCCAACAAAGTGGTGCCTATTTATCTACTCACATTTGCATGCTTTTGCACTTAAAGAACTACCTAATTTCTGACCTGTGCTGATAACAGTCCTATATCTTACTTTAGAACAGCGGTTCTCAACCTGTGGGTCGCGACCCCATTTGGGGTCGAACGACCATTTCACGGGGGTCGCCAAGCACCGCAGTCTGCCATTTTTTTTTGGTCGGCCATTTTTTCCCCTATTGCGATGCGGGCCATCGCGCCGTGCATGCGCGATGCGGGCCCGCCATTTTTTTTGTTCGGCCATTTTTTGGGGGGGGTTGGCCATTTTTTTTGGTCGGGGTCGCGCCGCACATGGGCGGCGCAGGTGGGGTCTCGGCCTGAAAAAGGTTGAGAACCGCTGCTTTAGAAACTAATACCTCCCTTTGTTTACTGAGTACTCAAAAGTTACAACGGCACTGAAAAAAGGGACTTATGAGCGTTTTTCAGACTGAACGACCGTTGCAACATCCCTATGGTCACTCATCAAAATTCAGATGCTTGGCAACTGGCTCATATTATGACTGTCTCACCCCACTGGGATTGGCCCGTACCACTCATGCCTGTAGAGGAGACACACACACACACACACACAAAAATCCATGCTGGATTTATTCAGTGGAGTAGAGCTGCTAACTGAAGCTTTCTTTATGATCCATAAGTTCCATGTGGTAAATTCAGTTTTAGTGGGGTTAAGAACCAGCTTACACAAAAACAGTTTAGGCATGGGTTGAATTTCAGTTCCCATAATCCCTTACCAGCTGCTAAGGATTGTGGGAGTTGACGTCCAACACAACCAAAAAGTACCAGTTTGAAGAAGTGTGATGTGTAGTTTTGCAGTTAGCACTTATCTTAGTATAGTAGAGTCTTGCAGAAACATTGCAGTGTTTTAATGGGGGGGGAGGTAGAATTTTAATGGGGGGGTGTTATGTGGGGTGGTGAACTCATACATTCATATCTATATATCTACAATGAATATATAAGATATATAAAACCATAAATTTTAATGCTTCCTTGGACATGGATGCTAACTGATTTTGGACCAGTACCTGCTTCAGCCCAACCCACTTTACAGGATTGTTGTGGAAAAAATAGGAGAAGGGAAGTACAGGCCACCCTCGTTTAGTGAGTGTTTGAAGTTATGACAGACCTCTCCAGAGCTACGTGCCTTTTGAAATTCCTCACCCATACGCACGTATATCCCATGGTCATGTAATCCCATTTCGGATACTTGATAACCAGCTCATGTTTATGGCCATTTGCAGTGTCCTATAGTCACATGGCTGCAAATTTTGGTGTGGGGGGAGTTTCTGGTGTTTAACCCTGTTTTTTTTTTTTTTAGCAAAATACACCCATTAAATAAAATTGATTTGCTTAACGGTTGCAGTATTGGCTGAATTCAGAATGACTGCCACAGAAAAGATTGTAAAATCGAATGCTGTCACTTGGTGATCTGCTTAACAACTCCCACAACTTACCACAACTCTGTGCTCAATCACGGTTGTAAGTTGAGGACTACCTGTATTATGTGTGCTGCCTTGAGTAAAAAAGAAAGAAAGAAAGAAAGAAATTTGGCATATAAATCAAGTAAATATTGGTGTGTGGGGGATATTTCCATGTGGTAACCATTCTTGGGCCATTTTTTCCATCTGTGCCAATTATTCAGGCGTTCCCTTTACTGGAACTGAATTTTAAAAGTTTTGTAAAACCATTAAGAGGGTAAACAAAGAAATGGCATAGGAGAACAGGGTTGTTTTTCAGAGCAAACATATTATAGCACATTCCTCGGGTTCCTATTTATCTGGGAAAAAGTTATTTCTGTGGTCTCCCAAGCCCTTTTCTGCAACCTGCCAATGAAGCAGGTTTTAAAAATAGAAACACGGAGACTGCAAGCCAGTGAATGAGTTTATAAGGAGGAGGAAGTGGGTGGAATTCTAAACCAAGCTACAGCCTCAGCCCTGCGGTCTCACCTCGTTAACTTTGTCCGAATTGCATTTTCTTCTTACCTAATTTCACTCCTATTAGCTTTTTTCCCACAGGGTATCAAGGTGTGTCTCTTCCTTGGCTCAGCCAAGAATGTTGCTTCAAAGTGTCTGATGTTGGCTCAAAGAAGGGAAACGTGGCCCCAACTGAAATTAAAGTTGAATATATCTGTTTTATTAGCCAGGTTGCTTCTGGGGACAAAAGTCCCGTTTGGGAAAGGGAGGCTAACTTTTAAGAAATGGATTTTTGAGACTCAGAAATGAAGGAGCAGTTAGTGTCTGCTGATTTTTTTTTTCACTGTAGGAATTTAGGGAGGGTCCTACAGCAAATACCAGCTTTGTTTCTAATGGAGCTAGTTTGTATGCCAACAGCCAATTTTTGCTCTCCTCCACCGCCTCCTCTTGACAGTAGACATTTTTTTTCCTTTTTTAAAAAACTATTTCGATGAAGGAAAAAATTCTTGAAACATGAACACTCTCAATACAGTTTGGCACCCATGAGTTGGTTTCATAAAGATAGTGTCTCAAATAGCTTAGGTTTTTATGTATATTCTTTCTTCTGGCTCTTCTTCTCCACAACCGTTAACCTAATTTAGGCTTTGTTCATGCCTTGCTGTGAGTAATCCGTTCTTTAATGGTGGCTTACGCCGTGATCTACCAAATCAGTGAAACCACAAATGATAGATTGTAGTTCACAATGGCCGGTTCTCCTGGCACTCTTAACCCAAAATCAGAGAAAGTGTTTTATGACCTAGAGCAAGGTTTCTCAAACTTGGTAACTTTAAGATGTGTGGACTTCAACTCCCAGAATTCCCATGCCAGCATTCCTAAAGCAATGTGTGAATGTAGCTGTTCATATCTACAGTTTCTTTTCCTTAGGTTGGATACTTACTTTTCCACAAACCTGTTCCACCTTGGCTCTTTTATGACGCGGGGACTTCAACTCCCAGAATTCCTGAGCCAGCCATGCTGAGGGGAAAGGGAGAGGTTTCCAAGCTGAGCCATGCTGGCTCAGGAATTCTGGGAGTTGAAGTCCACCAGTCATAAAGCGGCCTAGGCCTAGACCAGGGTAGGCCACCTTGGCTCTTTTATGACGCGGGGACTTCAACTCCCAGAATTCCTGAGCCAGCCATGGTGAGGGGAAAGGGAGAGGATTCCAAGCTGAGCCGTGCTGGCTCAGGAATTCTGGGAGTTGAAGTCCCCGCGTCATAAAGCGGCCTAGGCCTAGTTCAGGGGTAGGCCACCTTGGCTCTTTTATGACTCATGGACTTCAACTCCCAGAATTCCTGAGCCAGCCATGCTGAGGGGAAAGGGAGAGTTTCCAAGCTGAGCCATGCTGGCTCAGGAACTCTGGGAGTTGAAGTCCACCAGTCATAAAAGAGCCAAGGTGGCCTAGCCCTGGTATAGGGGGTACTTGCAATTTGGATTCAAAGTTCTGTCAGCTACTCACCCGTCACCCCTCACCCCTCAGAGTCACGTAACTGTACTTTGAGTGCTTGGCAGTTATGGCTGTTTGTAGCATCCTAGGTATGACTACATTTTAAAATGGTTTTGTGGAAAAACGGCATTTACTTTCAGTTTTTGGCAAAACCAGCCCATCATGAACCATGGGTTTGCTTAATGACGAGTGCAAAAAAGATGGTAAAATCTGGTCCAACCCAATTCATGACTTTCACAACGTAGGACAGTACTGAATACTCACCGTTAGAGTTGTAACTCAAGGATTACCTGTATCCCTCTGTTAGGATTTCTTCCCAAGCTCTTTTCTCTTGTACTTTCTTGGCACAAAAATTATCATTTTTAACCTAAAGTCCTTCTATTACCTGTCCATGTAGAAATTCGTGTATGTCAAATGTTTCCTGCTGAACAAGATATGAGTAAATCTCTTCCTACAAAAGATTCCAATTTCTGCAAAGAACCAGTTTCTACAAAGCTTATTAGGAGATGTTGCAAGGCTTGTATTTAACATTCGGATTACACAGTTGTTTAGCTTTTTTTTAAAAAGAAAAATAATGCAGGGATTAGCACTGCACAATTTCCCATGTCAAAAGAGGAGCTTTGGTTCCTTCTTTCGACCATGAATGTAGTCCTTCACTTACAACCAGAGTTGAGGCCAACATTTCTGTGGCTAAACAAAATAAACCGTCCAGTTGCCTTTTGAAAAAGCATTTTTGAACTAAGTGAGACAGTTGCTAAGCGAGCGTTGCCCTGTTTCACCACTTTTCTTGCCACAGTTGTTAAGTGAATCACTGCAGTTGTTAAGTTATAACACCGCTATTAAGTGAATCTGGCTTTCCCGTTGACTTGGTTTGTCAGAAGGTCACAAAAGGGGATCACACGACCCCAGGGATACTGCAACCATCATAAATACATGCCAGTTGCCAAGCACGTGAATTTTGATCACGTGACCATGAGGATGCTGCTATAAAAACGGTCCTAAGTCGCTTTTTTCAGTGCCTTGGTAACTTTGAATGGTCACTAAATGAATGGTTGCAAGTTGTGGACTACCTGTAACTCAAAACTATATTGCAAGGGCTACTAATATGTTAAGAGATTAAGCAGATACCTGGAGGATCAACCTATGATTACAAGATGAAAGAAGGAGCAGTAGCAGGGAGAGAGGAAGTTACTCCATTCCAAGACATGTCTATGGAGATTCTCTGTCTATCCAGGTCATGGTTGTCCCAAAGATGCCTCTTTTCCAAGAGGCAACTGGACTTCCTTTGTTTTTCCTTGAAGAAGTTTCGCTTCTCATCCAAGAAGCTTCTTTAATTCTGACTGACTGAAAAACAAAGAAAGTCCAGTTGCCTCTTGGAAACAACAACAACAACAAAAAAGCACCTTTGGGTCGGCTATTTCAAAACAGCTTCAGGGTGCCTGCTAAATCAAAAAGCAAATAGACCTGTATCTAGGGCAGCGGTTCTCAACCTGTGGGTCGTGACCCCTTTGGGGATCCAACGACCCTTTCACAGGGGTCGCCTAAGACCATCGGAAAATACATATTTCCGATGGTCTTAGGAACCGAGACACCGCTCCTCTATCCGTCTCCGCACTGCTTCGAGCTGGGGGCCGTTGCAGTGCCGGATTCGTTTCCGTTGAGTATCTCCTAAGGGAGGCTGTGCTGCTTCGTGGCCCTTTCCGCGGAGGAGGCTGAACTAAGCTCTGCCGGCGCTGTCGCCCTCTTGGCTCTCTCTCCCCCTCTCCCCGCCTGGGCGCTTTTCTAATCAGGCTGAGCGGACCCGGCGGAGCGGCCTTCCTGTCCCCCTCCCCAGCCAGCTGGAGCCGGGCAGGCCGGCGACCTTCGGAAGTGAGGCAAGGACAGGCGAGGCGTGCTGAGCCCTGGGTGTGGCGGGTGAGTGGGCAGCGTCGGTGCGCGCTTGGAGAGCCCTTAGGGTTGGGGGTCACCACAACATGAGGAACTGTATTAAAGGGTCGCGGCATTAGGAAGGTTGAGAACCACTGATCTAGGGAAAACAGTCTTACTTAAAGGCACAATCAAGACAAAATTAAACCACAGGTATTCCTCAAATTATGACCACAATTGAACCCAACATTTATGTTGCTAAATGAGAAATTTATTGTCAGTTTTGCCCCATTTTACAATCATTTCTTGTCACATCTGTTAAGTGAACCACTGCAGTTGTTCTGTTAGTAACACAGCTATCAAGTGAATCTGGCTTCCCAATTGACTTTACTTGTCAGAAGGTTACAAAAAGTAATCATGTGACCCCAGGACACTGCAACTGTCATAAATATGAATCAGTTGCCAAGTGGATGAATTTTGATCACGTGACCAGGGGGATGCTGCAATGATGATAAGTGTGGGAAGTGGTTGTAAGTCACTTTTTTCAGTCCTGTTGTAATTTCAAACAGTCACTAAAAGAACAGTTGTAAGTTGAGGACTACCTGTATATTTTCCTATGGTATATTAACTACCAAGTATGCTTCTAGCCTAGTGGCCCCCAAGCCCACATATACTTTTAAAGCTGTCTTGTTTTAAAACATTAATGTTTCAATATTTTCTGTGCCATTCAATTGTCAGGGAGAGATTATCTCATCAAACTCTCAAAGCACAATACTCCGCAAAGATTAGGAAAAATTGAGGCAACTACACATATAATCTATTATTTATCCATTTACTTGCTATATTTGAATTCAGCCACACTCTCAAAGCACTTATGAGGCCTTCGCTTAAGAAGAACAGCAATTATCAAAGAACAATCCCCAAACAGCACATGAATAAATCATAACGTTATTATCGAAAGTCTGAAACTCAGAATCTATTTTAGCTCTATTTTAACAGCCTTTTTGAAAATCAAAAGTGAGGTCATTTTGCTAGTTCAAGAAACTTCCTACAAATAAATTGACATCTATCTCCTATCTCCCAAATATAGCTTGATTCCCAGCAATTCAAATTAATTTACTTACAGTCTGATGATGTTGGGGTACCCCCATGACCAATTTATTTTCACCATCCTTGCTGCAGCTGCCTTTCAGAGAATGTGGCTATTGTGAAGGAGTTGCTACAATTGTTAAGCAAACACTGCAGCCATTAAGTAAACCAATGGTTTGCTACAGGCCAGATTTGCTGAAAGTAGCAATAACACTTAGTCATATATATTGCTTTATAGTGCTTTACAGCCCCTCTCTAAGCGTTTTTTACAGAGTCAGCATATTGCCCCCTAACAATCTGGGTCATCATTTTACTGAGCTCGAAAGGACGAAAGGCTGAGTCAAGATTGAACTGGTCAGGACTGAACTGCTGACTATGGGCAGAGTCAGCCTGGCTCTTACAAAAACAGAAATAAATACTAGTTTTCAGCAAATCTGTCATGAAATTCAGTCACATGACTGTGGGACACTATAAATCAGGGGTTCTCAACCTTGGCAACTTTAAGACTAAGAACCTAAGAAGAGCCATGCTGAATCAGGCCAAAGCCCATCGAGTCCAGCATTCTGTGCCACACAGTGGCCCACCAATTGTACATGGGGATCTTGAGCAGAAAGAGAAGGCAAAACCCTCCCTTTCCCTTGACCCCCAACAAATGGGACTCAAGGGAATCCTGCCTGCCTCAACCAACATAGAGGCGGCACATGGACATCCGTTTTAATAGCCACCGATACACTTTGCATCCATGAATCTATCTAGCCCTGCCTTGAAGCTATCAAGGCTGACAGCTGTCACGACCCCTTCTGGAAGTGAATTCCATAAATCAACGACCCTCTGGGCGAAGAAATATTTCCCTTTATTTGTCCTCACTTTCTTAGCTATGAGCTTTAGGGAGTGCCCCCTTGTCCTGGTATTGTGTGATAGAGAAAAGAATTTTTCTCTATCCACCTTTTCTATCCCATGCATGATTTTATACACTTCGATCAAGTCACCCCTTAAACGCCGTCTTTCAAGGCTGAAGAGACCAAGGCGTTGCAATCTGGTTTCATAAGGGAGGCGCTCCATTTCCTTGATCATTCTTGTTGCCCTTTTTTGCACCTTTTCCAGTTCCATTATATCCTTCTTGAGGTGCGGTGACCAGAACTGTACACAGTACTCCAAGTGTGGTCTCACGATCGATTTTGCTGGCTGAGGAATTCTGGGAGTTGAAGTCCACAAGTCTTAAAGTTGCCAAGGTTGAGAACCCCTGCTATAAATGGACATAAATCCATTTGTTGCTGGGTACCCAACGTGTGATCACATGACTGTTGAGAGGCAGCTGTCAGATCTTTAGAACTGGGCCATAAATACCCCCAGAGAGATATGTCATAACTTAGATCAGTTGTAAATTGAGCACTACCTGTATCTACATTTTCATTTAGCCAATTAATATTCCTGTGTATCCAACATCTGGATGAGACAATGCTTTTTATATTTGCCCTAACAGGCTGGAAGTTTGTCTTATCCCTGGTTTGATCTACAAATTGCAAGTCATGAAAATCTTTAAAATTAACCAACCTGCAAACATATTCTACTTAGGCGTCTTTCAGAGAAGGTGTTGTTGTTATTGATTTAAGTAAGAAATAGACCTGCATCTTAAAATCCCTTTTTATAGCGACAAACCAAAACAAACAGCAGCAGAATTCACAGAAAACTTACCTCCACTTAGGAGCTTCATCACTAACCAAAGTTCATCTTTCACCACGAAAGAAGTATAGTATGAGACTATATTTGGATGGTGGCACTGACTCATTGCTTGAATTTCTTTCTGAAAGGGAGGAGAAAAAAGAAAGGAAAGGAAAATCAACTTGCACTTACTATTCTCTTTTAACAGACTTAACCATCCTAAGCCGAAGCAACAGGACACCAGCACAAAAATCTTCATTTACAGAGTTTCCCATGTGTGGACTTTAATTTCCAAAATCCCCCCAGCCAGCACGGTCATTGCTGAGAATTCTGGGAGCTGAAACTTGCCCAGCTGGACTCTATCCAGGCTGGGAAATGCTAATATATAACGAACAAAAGGTGAATCAAACCCTGGCTAAAAGGTAGAATTTGGGAATGGATTCCAGGGCCAGCCTTTGCAAGGATATCCCGGACAGATCGAACTACAATTCCCATAAACACAAGGGATGCAGCATTTGCTGGTGGGGGTTGGGTCTGCATTCCAATCGATGTACAGGTAGTCCTCGACTTATGACCACTCATTTAGCAACCGTTCCAAGTTATACGACTGCACTGAAAAAAGGGGACTTAGGACCTGTCCTCGCAGTTACAATTGTCACAACATCCCCAGGGTCACATGATCAAATTTCAGGTGCTTGGCAACTGGCATATATTTATGACAGTTGCCGTATCATGGGATCACTATTTGTGACCTTCCCAAGCGGCTTCTGAGAAGCAAAGTCAATGGGGGAAACCAGATTTGCTTAATGACCATGTGATTCACTTAACAACTGCAGGTGGATCGTTTAACAACGGTGACAAAAAAAAGGTTGCAAAATTGGGCATGGCTCATTTAACAACCATCTTGTCTAGTAACAGAGGTTCTGGTCTCAACTGTGGTCTTAAGTTGAAAATTATCTGTAACTACAGGGAGAGAGCAAACCAATTTGTACATTTACAATTAAATTACAGGTAAATCTGTAAATAAATTACTTGTACATTGTTATTTGGGCTCCCAAGATGGAGCCCTGTTCCTTGGGGCCTCCCAGCTTCCTCTCTGTTTTCTTAAGAAAGTGACTTGGAAGTCTGCCATTGAAAGTTTAGCACAGTGTTTCTCAACCGTGACAATTTTAAGGCATGTGGACTTCAACTCCCAGAATTCCACAGCCAGCATTGCTGGCTGTGGAATTCTGGGAGTTGAAGTCCACATGCCTTAAAATTGTCAAGGTTGAGAAACACTGGTTTAGCAGGTGTCCGGTCAACGGGTGATTTGTGACAGCTACAAGGCTTGCAGTACTCATGGTGAGGTTGCCCAAAAGGTGCTCCCCAAATTCCATGCCTGTAGTCCCCATGGAGGTTCAGGAGGCCAGCTCCATTGTGCAATGTGCAAAAAAACCTCAACCAAATCCAGCATACCAGGCAGAAAAGAATTGGCATTTCTTTTAGTTTTTTTTATCCCAACTTTGTTTGTATAACTAATTCAAGATAGCAACTGTATCTTATTATTCCTTCCTTCTCCTATTTTCCCCAAGGGAACAACCTTTTGAGTTAGGTTGAACTGAGAGAGGGACTGATTCAAGTCACCCAGCCAGCTTTCATGCCTTAAGGTGGGACTAGAACTCAACATCTCCTGGTGATTGGCCCAAAGTCACCCAACTGGCTTTCATGCCTAAGGTGGGACTAGAACTCACTGTCTCCTAGTGCTTGGCCCAAAATCACTCATATGGCTTTCATGCCTAAGGTGGGACTAGAACTCACTGTCTCCTAGTGCTTGGCCCAAAATCACTCATATGGCTTTCATGCCTAAGGTGGGACTAGAACTCACTGTCTCCCTGTTTCTAGCCTAGTGCCTTAACTACTAAACCAAACTGGCTCTCCAATTTATTTTATTATTTATTCTTTACTTTCATTAAACAATACTATCTCAGCAAGTGCTAGCACTGACCAACCTTTCCTGGGCATGGAAAATAAACAAGGTTTAATCTGGTTTATGTTTGGATGGGAGACCATCCGGGAGATTTCAGAGCTGTAGGCTAGACTGGGCAGTTAAAAAACACTGTGGAAGGAAATAATAATAAACCGCTGATGTGCTTTTCCAAAGGGCTACAAGAGTCTGACTCGAAGGAAAAACTCCATTTTTCCAAACACCAAGCTACCTGGGCTGATCTCCAAAACTGCAGTCCTGATGATTATGTAGAGAGGAAACAATAGGGATGCAGGACTACAGACTGAGAAACTGAAGAACATCCTGGAAAAAGCCATTGGAAAAAGTTGCCAACTTGTTTTCCAGCAAACTACATAGATATACAACTAATCCTTGACTTACAACCTTTCATTTAGTGACCGTTCAGAGTTACAATAGCACTGAAAAGAATGACTTACGATTGCTTTTCACACTTACGACTGTGGCAATATCCCCACGATCACATGATCAAAATTTGGGCGTTTGGCAAGTGGCTCATATTTATGGTGGTTTCAGTGTTCCCAGGTCATGTAATCACTTTTTGTGACCTACTGACAAGCAAAATCAGTAGGGAGGCCAGATTCACTTAACAACCATATATTAACTTAACAACTGCAGTGATTCATTTAACAACTGTAATCAGAAAGGTTGAAAAATGGGGCAAAACTCATTTAACAACTGTCTTGCTGGGCAATAGAAATTTTGGGCTCAATTGTAGTAAGTCAAAGACTATCTGTATAGTCCACCTAGGTCAAACTCAGCTCAAGAGAGATTGGATGTGCAATTTTTTTCTAAATGGAGAGGGGGGGGGGAGTTAAAAAAATATAAAAGGACACCATGCATCTGTCTGTGGACCCTGAAATACAAGCATAAAAGAAAACTATTCATTCTGTTGCTGAATATAGAGTTGGCTCTCAGGAGTCTCCTTGTTGACAATTCTGAATATACATAATCCTTGACTTAACCATTTGTTCAGCAACCGTTCCAAGGTACGATGGTGCTGAATGAATTGTACTTATTACATATCCTTGGAGTTGTCCTAGCAGTTTTACAGTCACGTGACTACAATATGGGCGCTTGGCAATCAGACTGCATTTATGACTACTTGCAACACTCCATGATCATGAGATCAGTATTTGCAATCTTCCCTGATGGCTTCCCTAAAAAGTCAATGGGAAAGCCAGCAGGGAAGGTTGTAAGTAACTGAAGTGTCTCCCATGCATCCTTCCCAAACCTTGCCTCCCTCATGCATCTTGAATATACTCTTTGATCCTCCCCATGCCTCTTTCACACCCTTGACTCCCCCCCCCACATGCCCTCTCTCACCTGTCAACTGCCAATTACTTCCAACAGATCACTTGTAAGTCTCCTGGGACTTGCAACTTCTTGCAAGCTTCCCCACTGATTTGGTTGTCAAAAGCCTCACCTAATCACCTGGGATTCAGTTAACATCACTGAGCAATGGTGGTGCAGTGGTTAGAGCACTGCAGAGGTCCCCAACCTTTTGGGCACCAGGAAGATGGAGGCAGATTTTTCCACGGACCGGAGGGGGCTTGGTTTCCTGTACTGCCTGCATCCCATGGATGGGGCTTTGCTTGTTTATGTGGACCGGTTGCTGGCATGCTGCAGCCCGGTAACAATCCACAGACCGGGGGTTGGGGACCCCTGAATTACAGTACTGCAGATTAATTCTGCTGACTGTCAGCAGTTTGATTCTCACTGGCTCAAGGTTGACTCAGCCTTCCATCCTTCCAAGATGGGTAAAATGAGGACCCCCCCCAATTGTTGGGAGCAATATGCTGATTAGAGAAGGCTGTAAAGCAGTGTGAAGCGGTATATAAGTCTAAGTGCTAATGCTATTGCTAACAACCACAACCAGGATTACTATTGCTAAGTAATGTTTTTTATGACTGCATCACTTGGTGGTGGAAATTCCAGTCCTAACTGCCTTGTAGGTTGAGAACTACCTGTAATTTTCAGGGAAAGAAGCAAAAAAAAAAAAAAAAAAAAACACCCCAAAAAACTGAAGTTTGTGAAATCTGTGAAACGAAACACTTTTAATTTATTAAGATCTAAGCAAGAAAACATAGAGGGCTCACTTGCTGGAATGTCCTCCAAATCTTTTATGATTGAGTGCTGTAATTTTAATGACATTTAAAGTCATTAACATTAATATTAACTGAACTTGTTTAGATGCATTTTTATTTTCGAATCGAATAAAATAAATAAAATAAATAAATTTTGACCCATTCTGGCTTTTCCGGTTTTTTGAGTTTTAAATATTAAGATACTAGCCTGTTTTCCACATTTTCTCAACAAAGGCAAACGGTTATAAATAACCGTGGGTGGCATAGTGGTTAAAGTGCAGTATTGCAGGCAAACTCTGCCCGCTATATGTAGTTCGATCCTGATGGGGCTCAAGGTCGACTCAGCCTTCCATTCTTCCAAGGTTCGTAAAATGAGGACCAGATTGTTGGGGAGAATATGGTATCTCTGTAATCTGACCAGAGAGTGCTGTAAAACACTATGGATCAATATATAAATATAAGTGCTATTGCTATTGCCAACTCAGTCATCTCTAGTACCAGAGGTGTAGGAACCGAAATCTCCTCCCTGCCTGAACCCAGAGTTGGGAAAATGTGGGAAATATATCCATCACAGTTTATTTAACCATGGTTGGCTAAATGAACCACATTGGACTGGGTTTGTGCAAGATGCCAAACCAAAGTCAAATTAGAACCAACTTCTTGATCTATATTTATAAAAATATCACCCAATCCTGAGTGCAAAGCACGGTAACCTCAGTACCTAGCTCCCGCAAGTAAACAAACAAATGAAAAGAGGATTTTTCATGCAGTGATCTTTAGAGGCCACAAATCCATTAGGCTTAAAGGTTACATAGGGAAAAGCAAAATTAACAAGCTGCCAAACATTCTCTGCCTACTTTGTTGTAGTGCCTCTACAACAAAAGGAGTTTGCCAAGAAGCTAAAAAATTGAATTAGGCACTATTTTTGGAACCTGAACTTAACCATACCTGAACTCTGTAACCTATCACACCCTAGGTAATGTAAAATTGATTTTATGCAGCCTAAAATTAATCTTCTAGACTGCAAAAGCGGATCACGTGATCCCGGAACCATCATAAATATGAATTAATTGACAAGTGTCTGAATGTTGGCCACAAGACTATTGGGATGCTGCAACAGTCATACACTAGGTGTGAAAAATGGTCATAAGTCACTTTTTCAGTGCCGTTGTACCTTTGAACAGTCACTAAATGAACTCTTATAAGCTGAGGACTACCTGTACTTCTAAGTCCATACCCAATTACTACTTGATTTCACCCAGTGCCTGAATTTGGGGAGACATGTCTGCAGAGATAACAGCCTTGGTTTCATTAATATCCTCCAGTTATACAAGCATATTTCTATTTGTTCATCCTGGCAAACGAAAAGCCCAGCCTTCCAAATTTAAATTTAAAACACTGCCACTGTGTGTGAAGACAGCATTCATCTTGAGATGTCAGCTTGCTAATTATAAACACATCCTAGTTGTGAAGACTCAAGAAGCACCAAGGTCGGGGAGGTCACACTGGTTCTTAAGAAAGTTCTGAGCTTTCCAAAGGATTACATTTCAAGGCTTTCCAAAGACTTGGAAAAAAATATTCTTGAGGATAATTCCTTCTAAGAGAAGAGAAAGGGGATTTTTCAATTCCTCTGGAATTTTTAATGCCAAACACCAAACATTGCAAAACTGAGGGGTTTTGGTTTCTGCTGAGCCTGACTATTCCATACTTGTTCTAGACTAGTGTTTCTCAAAGTTGGCAACTTTAGGATATGCGGACTACAAGTCCCAGAATTCCCCAGCCAGCCTTCAAGTCCGTACATCTTGTAGCTGCCAAGTTTGAAAACCAATGGCTTACTGTGTTGTAGGAACCCACCCATTATGGTCAGTAATTGAAGGTCTGCAGAATGTGCTGTGCAAACCAAATCAAGACTGAGCGAAGCTTGGCATATCTTATCCTAGAAGGTAAAATTAATTGTGGGTGTCTAGTTTGTTACAATTAAGACATTTGTTTGGATCTCTACACTAAACCAGTATTTCCCAACTTAGCAACATTAAAATGGATGCACTTCAACTTCCAGAATTCTGGGACTTGAAATCCATACATCCTTAATTTCTAAGGTTGAGAAACACTGCTCTAAACCATCTATATTTTCTATTAGTGAGCTTGCTAAATAAGTCTTTAAGCCCTAAGTTGGTAAATCTGGAAAACCAATAAATTGGCTTGGCTATTTTAGCAGAAAATAAACAAGATATCCTAGCACTGATGTCCTAACACTGTCCTAGGTGTATTAGCAAAAGAGGATTGTAAGAAATGGGGATTCCTGAATGATAACACAAATCCCACTTATGCAGTCTCAAAATAGAACTGGAGTCACAATCCTCCTTGTGGCTTAAACGGGAATAACTCCATTCACACTGAAGTCTGAACCAAACCACAAAGCCTGTTGACTTGGATCTCTAACTGCCATAGGAAGCTTATAATCGGAAACATAAAGGAGACAGATCAGACTTCTTTTTTCTCATTACCATATGTGTTTCCTTTTTAACTGTTCTCTAGCAAACCATTCAAAAAGCAACTTATACTTTTCACCTTCTTGTTTTTCACACAGGATAAACAGGAGATTATTTTATATACTGAACATTCGTTCCTTTATTTAAAATATTTATGTAGCTATAACCAATTCAACAAGTTAAATCTGGGCAGTTTACAAAAAAAAAATATTCAAGAAACCTAATAAAAAAATATGTAAAACTGCCACTGGAGGCTTGCAAACAATAAGGAAACAATAGAGCAATAAAAGAATCAAAACGGCAATAACGTTACCTCATCTAATGTTTAATTTAAAAAAAAACACTCAGGGGCCCACTAAAATTCCAACCAATCCCTGGCTCAAGACGAATTATTACCATCAACCCCAAATCATAGTGATTTACAGACCCTAAATTAATTGTGAAAGAACATGGGTGGAATTTTTGTACCAAGAGCTCGTCCATGCTGGTCTGGCATTTCTCAAGATTGATCCTTTTAATTGCCACTTTTTCTTTCTTAGGGGTACAATAGGCTGCTTGGACCACAGCTGTTGCTCCACTTCCTGAAAAAGAACCACAAATACAAAATTAGGAAGGCAGATTTGCTCCAAAAAGGAGAAGTTAGACAATACTAGCAACAATTACACCTAGTCCTCAATTTACAGCTATTTGTTTAGTGACTGTTCAAAGATATGACAGTGCTGAAAAAAGTTAGGTCCTCGCACTTATGACCAGTCCTCACACTTATGGCCATCACACTATTCCCATGATTGCAATTCAGGCACTTGGCAAATGACTCGCCTTTATGACTGGTTGCAGTTTCCTATAGTCGCATAATTGTGATATTGTTATTTAAATTTAGTAGCAGTGAGGTTGTGCAATGAGCCAGAACACACAGTTAGAGTTGATTGATTGGAGAGTGCTGGCTCCCTCATGAGGCAATCTGCGGTGTGATTGGTTGCTATGGAGGGGGAGGGGGAGTTTCCCTTTTCCCCGCCTTTTTTTTCTGTGTGATCTGTGATTTACCTCATGATGCTCCACTTTGTCTCACTATCTTGTTTGCTGTATATAAGATGTAAAATATATTTATGTATATAAAACAAGCTCACGGCAACATCTCTGACTCCATTTGGACACCTGATGCGTAATTCCATGACAGATATGCAACCTTTTTTTGCCCATTTCCAGCAAAAACCACCTGTTGGAAAAATGGGATCGCACTTACGACTGCGGAGTTCACTTAACAGTCACAGATTCGCTTAACAACTGGAGTGATTCATTCAATTCCACTCCCAATTTTGGGCATAAGTGAAGGACTACCTGCACCTATTTGTTATTCAAACACAGCCTTTAATCAAAATGTGCCAGCTTAACATCATCTACAAATACTGATTACTTGTGCAAACTTCAATTACATACTAAAGTTTCTTTCCATAGGATATTTTTCAAGCAAAACAACTGTTTCCCATAAAGGGACTCCTCAAACGCCCTTCTGCCTTTTATACACAGAGATAAAACCTTAAACATGAACTGCAAAACTGTATTTGGCGCAGCTAACCTAAACAATGTAAAGCTAATAAACAACTATATATATTAAAAAAAGGAGAAGCAATGCCAGGAAAGGCAAAAACTTAGCTGAGAGAACACCTTCAACAAAGCAGATCAGCATAATACAACAGATCAAAGGGAAATCCATTCCCATTTTGACAAAGCATCATCAGGCTTAACACCAGTTTTTCCCAATCAAAAGTTCAAACTGGCTGGCTTTGAAACTGATTTTAATATTAAAAAGCAGGAAAAGCATCTATCTGTCTATTTATTTCATCCATCCATCCATCCATCACTAAAACTCTAATTGTCTTTAACTGTTTGTCTGTTTGTACCTTCATGTTAACTCAAACGCTGCGCTATACTGCAACAATTTTTGAAGCAAGGTCCCTAAAAGCCACTAGCTTAAAGAATGCATTAAAAATCCGGGACGTCTCTGGAATTGAAATTCCCACAATGTTCAATTCAGTCTTATTTACAAAGTTCTGCTCCTTGCGGCATCCCACAGTCACATGCTCATGATTTCCAACACAAGATTCAGCTTCCTGCAAGCAAAGTCAATGGGGAAGCCAGCAGGAAATCAAAAGTCAGTCCCACTCCCACACATTTTTGCCTACAAAAAGTCATTCTGTTTCTCTTCTTAAGTAAGAAAATGTCGACATTATTGAAGTTCATTTGCCATTACAATTATTTTTCTATTTACAGTATATAATCCTAGGTTAGGCATATCCAACCCTCCCTCCCTTCCTTCCACCACCTTCTCTACTTTCTTCTCCCTCTCTTTTTTTCCTTCTTTGCTTCCCCTTCCCTTCTCTCATCCTCCCTTCCCTTCCCTCATCCTTCCCTCCCTTCCTTCATCCTTTCCTTCCTTCTCCTTCCCTTCCCTTTTTAAACCTTCCCTTTTCTCATCCTCCCTTCCCTCCCTTCCCTTTATCCTTCCCTCCCCTCTTCAACTAATTTTTGTCCTGCCTAGCCCTTCAATTAAATTTGCAAAGAAAGAGAATTTTAAAAAGTAGGATTCCTGGGTAAAATACTTTGTGAAAAATACTTTGCACTGTCAGAGACAAATGGATGGGACCTTTGGCATACATACCACCACCAACACCACCCCAGAAAAAAAAAACATGCTTCTACCAAGCCCAAGGAAGGCAGGCAGACAGACACAGAAGAAAAATGTAAATACAGACATCGCTATAATTTCTTAAGTGGCTGTGTTGTTCCAGAATGTACTCAGGAACAGAAAGAACAAATGGAGAGTAGGAGCATAAACAGAGAAAAGAAGATATTGAAGCACATATTCAAATGCAGGCAGTCCTTGACTTACAACCATTTGTTTAGTGGTTGTTTAAAGTTACGACGGCACTGAAAAAAGTGACTTATGGCTGTTTTTCATACTTACGACCTTTATACCGTCCCCATGGTCACATGATCAAAATTCAGCTGCTTGACAACCGACTCATATTTATGATGGTTATATGCGTTCCCTTTTTGTGATCTTCTGATGAGCAAAGTCAGTGATGGGGGAGATGGATTCGCTTAACAACCGTGTTACTAACTTAACAACTGCAGTGATTCACTTAACTATGGTGAGAAAGGTCGTAAAATGGGGAGGGGTCACTTAACACAGGGCTTTTCAACCAGTGGTACGGGTACCACCTTTGGTACATTGGCACCTGGCAGGTGGTACGTGAACATCCTAGAAAAATAAATACATAGATAAAGGGGCCCCAGTTGATATTGTATATCTTGACTTTCAAAAGGCTTTTGACAAAGTCCCTCACCAAAGGCTCCTAAAAAAGCTCTCCAGCCACGGAATTAGAGGACAGGTCTTGTCCTGGATTGGTAACTGGCTAAATTGTAGGAAGCAAAGGGTGGCAATAAATGGACAATTCTCCGGATGGAAAGAAGTGAGAAGTGGTGTACCCCAAGGTTCAGTTTTGGGGCCTTTACTTTTTAATTTATTCATCAATGATCTGGATGTAGAAGTTAATAGTGAGGTAGACAAGTTTGCTGATGACACTAAATTGTTCCGGGTTGTGAAAAGTGAAACTGATTGTCGGGAGCTCCAGAAGGATCTCTCGAAATTGTGTGAGTGGGCAACAAAGTGGCAAATGCATTTTAACCTAAACAAGTGCAAAGTTATGCACATCGGGGCAAAGAACCCCAATTATACTTACCAACTGATGGGGACCAAACTTTCTGAGACAACCCAAGAAAGGGATCTTGGGGTTTTGGTGGACAGCTTGATGAAGATGTCAACCCAATGCGGAGCAGCAGTAAAAAAAGCAAATTCCATGCTTGGCATGATTAGGAAGGGAATCGAAAATAAGTCAGCAAGTGTTGTATTGCCTCTGTACAAATCGATGGTGAGACCACACTTGGAGTACTGTGTACAGTTCTGGTCACCGCACCTCAAGAAGGATATAATGGAACTGGAAAAGGTGCAAAAAAGGGCAACAAGAATGATCAAGGAAATGGAGCGCCTCCCTTATGAAACCAGATTGCAACGCCTTGGTCTCTTCAGCCTTGAAAGACGGCGTTTAAGGGGTGACTTGATCGAAGTGTATAAAATCATGCATGGGATAGAAAATGTGGATAGAGAAAAATTCTTTTCTCTATCACACAATACCAGGACACGGGGGCACTCCCTAAAGCTCATAGGTAAGAAAGTGAGGACAAATAAAGGGAAATATTTCTTCACCCAGAGGGTCGTTGATTTATGGAATTCACTTCCTGAAGGGGTCGTGACAGCTGTCAGCCTTGACAGCTTCAAGGCAGGGCTAGATAGATTCATGGATGCAAAGTGTATTGGTGGTTATTAAAACAGATGTCCATGTGCCGCCTCTATGTTGGTTGAGACAGGCAGGATTCCCTTGAGTACCATTTGTTTGGGGGTCAAGGGAAAGGGAGGGTTTTGCCTTCTCTTTCTGCTCAAGATCCCCATGTACATTTGGTGGGCCACTGTGTGACACAGAATGCTGGACTCGATGGGCTTTGGCCTGATTCAGCATGGCTCTTCTTATGTTCTTATGTTCTTAAAAGTGATAGCCTGAGCGAGAGATGGCTGGAGCTGCAGGGCTGTCAGGGCTCAGCGGAAGCACCAGGATCAGCGCCAGGCTCCAGCTGGAAAGCAGCACTGATCCTGGCGCTTCTGCTGAGCCCAGAAGAAGCGCCCATCAGCTGGAATGTTGCAGCATCTCCAGAGTCTTGTGATTTACATTCAGATGCTTGGCAACTGATTCATATTTATGACGGCCACAGTGTCCCAGGGTCATGTGAAGTGACCAAAACCTGCTGCAGCCACCCAGCAATTGGGGAGAATAAAAACCAACCTCCACCCCACCCCCGCTGCCAATCCTCAACAGAAATGCTCACAACAATGAAAATCTCGGACAGGCGGAAGAACGCCGCCGGGTGGGCAGGCAGGTGTCTTGCTCGGCTGTGGCTTGGGGGGCACTTTTTTCAGTGCCATTATAACTTCGAGGACTACCTGTATTTTATCACTTTTTTCCCTTTTTTTTTTGGTCAAGTTTTTGACACTTTTCTAGGCAACTGGTGGTAGTCGGATGTTGCCATATCCTAAAAGTGGTACAATGGGTGAAAAGGTTGAAAAGCCCTGACTTTACACATCTCGCTTAACAACAGAAATTTGGGCTCAGTTGTGGTTGTAAGTCGAGGACTACCTATATTCCTCAATGATATTATTCCTTGTCTGTTTATTGCCCTTAAAAAACAACAAAAAAATTACAACAATTCAAAGGCTGATAACATTTTAAAATGAATCCATTGCCTTAAATCAGAGGTAGACATCTCCTTCCAAAAATGTGTTTGCATGCTAAAAGAAACTCTATTAATATAATCCGTAAATTGTTCTTGCAGCAAAAGAGGCAGGTAGACAAATTGATTTGAAAGAATGAATCACCTATTCAGAGGCAACCAAAGGATCCTCCCAGCAGATTAAACAATATTGTTTAGATAGATAGACATTTATTAGAAGGCTGTTGACAGATTTACTGCTACTGCTGCTGGATTATTGGAGCTGACTTTTATTGCCTAAACTGCTTTACTGATATTATTTTTGTGGCTAGGGCAGGGGTAGGCAACCCAAAACACTCAAAGAGACACTTGGACCCGTTTCCCACTGAAAACAAAACAGTGGGAGTCGCAAAACCCTTTTGATATCTAAAATGAAGATAACACTGCATGTATCCTTTTTTACCATTATACACACACACACACACACACACACACATATATATACATACACACATACATACACACATACAGACATACATATATATACATATACATATACATACATGCATACATGCATACATACATACATACATACATACATACATATATATATATATATATATATCATAAAGGTAAAAGGGTATATGCCATGTTATCTTCATTTTAGATGTCAAATGGGTCTGTATCTCTCTGTCTCTCCCCCCCCTCTCTCCCTCTGTTTATCTCTCTCTTCTTCTTTCTCTTTCCTCTCCCTCTCTTTCTCTCTCTCTCTTTCTCCCCCCCCCCCCCCCTCTCCCTCTCTCTAATCTTCTGCTCACCTGGCAAGCTGGCTTCAAGCTGTTCTCCAACAAGCTCAGGGGTAGGCAACCCTGGCTCCTTTATGACTCATGGACTTCCCAGAATTCCTGAGCCAGCATAGCTAGGCTAGCTAGCTCTCTCCTGCCTTTCCTGCTTCCTGCTTCCTGCAGAGACGCAGCAAAGGGAGGAGCTCCGCCCAATAAGCTTTTCAGCTCCTCGGAGAACACTGTGAGTGCACTCTCTTTTACACACACACACACACACACACACACACACACACAGAGAGAGAGAGAGAGAGAGAGAGAGAGAGAGAGAGAGAGAGAGAGAGAGAGAGAGAGAGAGAGAGAGAGAGAGAGAGAGAGAGAGAGAGAGAGAGAGAGAGAGAGAGAGAGAGAGAGAGAGAGAAGCGCAATTGCCTCTCTCTGTCTCTGCAAATGGCAGAGGAGGCTGGGAGCCGCAGGGGAAGGCTCAAAGAGGCACATGCGGCTCCGGAGCCACAGGTTGCCGACCTGTGGGCTAAGGTGAGCTGGCCTGAATGTCCAGAGAAAGGATTCAAACATGTGGAAGAACCAACAGAGCTTATAAATCTTGACTGGCATTCAATCTCATTTTTATTGACAAGAGAAGCCTCCCATTTCAGGGTAAATGTTCAATACACAATAAAGACACATTCCAAACTACTTGGGAGGCTTCCTCCATGAAATATCAATCAATCAGAACAGAGCTGGAAAGGACCTTGGAGGTCTTCTAGTCCACCCCCTACTCACGCAGGAGACCCTAACAATGTAAGATAAAAACCAAGAAAGTCCAGCTGCCTTTTGAAAAAAACACCTTTGGAATAAAACCATGACCTGAATGACAGAGAATCTCCATAGCCATAAATTCCACAGTTTGATCAGGGTCAACCCAATACCACCTTCTCTATTAAACACAGTTATACATAATTTTATCCTGACTCTGACTTTTTTTTTAAATTTGTGCCTTTTTCTCCTCAGAACATTTTTCCAGTTGTGCACCTCTCCCTTTTTTTTTTTGCACTACAGCTGGTCCTCGACTTACAACAGTTCATTTAGTGACCATTTAAAGTTACAACAGCACTGGAAAAAATGAAATTACCATTTTTTTACATCTATGCCTGTTGTAGCATCCCCTTGGTCATATGATCAAAATTCGGATGCTTTGCAATGGGTTCATACTGTATTTATATGATGGTTGCAGCGTCCCTGAGATCTGTGATCACTTTTTGCGACCTTCTAGGGAAGCAAGATTCATTTAACAACCGTGTTACTAACTTAACAACTGCAGTGATTCGCTTAACAACTATGGCAAGAAAGGTTGTAAAACTCACGAAACAAATGTTTCACTTAGCAACATAAATTTTGGGCCCGATTGTGATCGTAAGTGGAGGATTACCCGTATTCGCTATCTTTTCTATGGGGCTGAAGGCATGGAAAAAAATTAGGGACGGAACCCGCAGACCATTTAAACCAGCAACTCTGGAGGTGGAAAGCACTGCACATTTTAAGCCCCCAGAGAGGCTCAGACATTATTTGTTACTTTGGTCAAATCCCAGCTCATGACACCGACATTATTATTATTTATTTGGGTTTGTATGCCGCTCCTCTCCGGGGACTCGGAGCGGCTAACAACATATATATAACAATAAATTACAATAAAAAACCCCAAACAAAGATATCTAAAAAATACAGTAAAACACACATTCAATTCAACAATCAACCACAATCATCTCCAGGCCTGCCGGCAAAGATGAGTTTTTAAATTTTTCCGGAAGGCCGGGAGAGGAGGAGGCAGTTGGTTCCAGAGGGTGGGCGCCACAACAGAGAAAGCCCTCCCCCTAGGACCCACCAGACGACATTGTTTCGCTGATGGGACCCGGAGGAGGCCAACCCCGGTCGTAGAGAAGTATGTGGCAGAAGGCGGTCCCGTAAGTAACATAACTGCCAACTGTCAACATAACTGCTGAATAATGGTCCCCGTCACCCCCCCCCCCGCCATTGTGGTCTAGATAAAGTAAGGATATTTCACAAGAGGATTTCCTTTCCCTTTTTTGCAATGTTCAACAACTTTTGACATGATAGCAGTGTTCCAATAATATTTGAGGGGCTACCACAAAGAAAAGGGGGTCAACTCATTTTTCAAAGCACCTGAAGGCAGGACAGGAAGCAAGGGATGAAAACTAAGCAAGGAGAGAAGCAATCTGGTACTAAGTGTGAAAAATAAGTGTGAAAAATAGTCGTAAGTAGCTTTTTCAGCACAGGTAGTCCTCAACTCACAACAGTTTAATGACCACTCGAAGTTACTGAAAAAAAAATTTCTTAGGGCCATTTTTCACACTTACAACCATGATAGCATCCTCATAGTCACGTGATCAAAATTCAGATTTTGGCAATGGACTCATACTTATAACGATTGCAGTGTCATGTGATCACCTTTTGCAAACTTCAATGCCTCCCTGGGTCACTTGATTTCATTGTTAAACTGCTCTTCACAGAATTATTTTTTTAAACATTCAGCTGGAATCAAGAACAGGAGAAAATAAGTCTTGGTATTTATCCTCTATGACAGAGGCGGGAACTATGGCCCCTTTATGACTTGTGGACTTCAACTCAGCATGGCTGGCTCAGGAATTCTGGGAGTTCAAGTCCACAAGTCATAAAAGGGCCACAGTTCCCCACCCCTCCTCTATGACATCTGATTTAAAGAATGCTATCCTACCTGGCCCCTTTCACAGCTATCTTCTCAAGGCAGACCCACCCATCTCTCTTCAGAGAGCTAAGCTTCTTGTTCTCCTTCTGACCTTCTCTGAACCTGTTCCAATTTATCTTAATCCCTTTCAAATCCAAAAATAGATGGAGCCTGGGTCGATCAGCACAGAGGTAGTCCTCGACTTACAACTGGTTGCTTAATGGCCGTTTGAAGTTAACTGTCAAATGCTTTACTGAAACCAAGATACATTACGTCCCGTATCATTCAGACAATCTATTAAAGAAGTTGTTCGGCCAAAAAAGAGAGATGGCGATAGCCAATAGCACTTATATACCGCTTCATAGTGCATTACAGTCCACTCTAAGTGGTTTATAGAGTCAGCATATTGCCCTCAACAATCTGAGTCCTCATTTTATAGAACTCAGAAGGATGGAAGGCCAAGTCAACCTTGAGCCGGTCAGGATCAAATTCCCGACAGTAGGCAGAGTTAGCCTGCAATACTGCATTCTAACCACTGCACCACCACAGTTCCTACTACTAGATCAGCGGTTCTCAACCTTTTTCAGGCGGTGACCCCGACCTGCGCCGCGCATGCGTGGTGCGACTCCGACCTGTGCCACGCATGCACGATGCTACTCCCTGCACCGCGCATGCGTGGTGCTGCCCCCTGCACCGGCCGAGGCGTAGGCCACCGCCCATTCGGGGTGGCGGCAGGCAGGCCCAGGTGCTTAGGTGCTCCTGCGCGGCCACAGCGGCGACGGTGCAGGGCGACCACGGGCTGGGCCACCAGCTGGCTCAGCCCAAGGGAGGTAAGCCACCCGCCAGGCCCCACGCGCGCCAAAAAACCTCCCTGTGCCCGCCGGCCTCCCACCTCCCACCCCTGGCCCTCTTTTACTTACATTTTTAGTAATTGTTCAGCAGCGAGGGGTGGAAACTTCCGGAGAGCTCGCCTTCGCTGCAGACAACTTGCAGCAACGTTTGCAGACTGGGAATTTTGGCGGGCTCAGCAGGGCAGAGACAGCCTGGACAATTCCTATTGGCTTTTGAAAGCCAATAGAATTAGACTCTATTCAAGAGAGTCTATTCTATTGGCTTTCAAAAGCCAATAGAATAAGAGGAAGTAGCACAGCTAAGGAAAAGGGGAAAAAATGGCGTAGCACAGCTAAGGAAAAGGGAAAAAATGGCGGACTGCGTTGTTTGGCGACCCCCATGAAATGGTTGTTCGACCCCAAATGGGGTCGCGACCCACAGGTTGAGAACCGCTGTACTAGATAAATGACTTTCAAGGACGGTTCTTTCCTAAAACCTTCCCAGTCAAACTGGTCTATCATCCATTAGAGCAGCGGTTCTCAACCTGTGGGTCGTGACCCTATTTGGGGTCAAACGACCATTTCACGGGGGTCGCCAAACAACGCAGTCTGCCATTTTTTCCCCCTTTTCCTTAGCTGTGCTACTCCCTCTTATTCTATTGGCTTTTGAAAGCCAATAGAATGGACTCTCTTGAATAGAGTCTAATTCTATTGGCTTTCAAAAGCCAATGGGAATTGTCCAGGCTGTCTCTGCCCTGCTGAGCCCGCCAAAAGTCCCAGTCTGCAAACGGGGCTGCAAGCTGTCTGGAAGTTTCCACCCCTCCCCGCTGAGCAACTACTAAAAATGTAAGTAAAAGAGGGTCATGATTGGGAAGCCAGCGGGCGCAGGGAGGGTTGCTGGCGTGCGTGGGGCCCGGCGGGTGCCTTACCTCCCTTGGATTGGGCCAGCTGGTGGCCCAGCCGGTGGTCGCCCTGCGCCGTCGCTGCCCCTTGCCAGCTACGCCTCGGCCGGCGCAGGGGGCAGCACCAGGCATGTGCGACGCTCCCAGGCAGGGAAATAGTCCTTGATTTACAACCGGTTGGGGTCCTCGACTTATGACTAGTTGGGTAGTCCTCGACTTACGACCGGTTGGGGGTCCTCGACTTACGACCGGTTGGGGGATCGCGGCATTAAAAAGGTTGAGAACCACTGCATTAGAGCTTTCTTCTCCCCTTTTGGAAAATGAGCACATTGCACCCCTTCAGTCATCTTCCCAGTTTTCCAGGATGTCTCACAAATGACACATAAGGTTTCAACAAGACTTCAGCTAGTTCAGGGGTAGGCAACCTTGGCTCTTTTATGACTCGTGGACTTCACAGCTGGCTCAGGAATTCTGGGAGTTGAAGTCCACGAGTCATAAAAGAGCCAAGGTTGCCTACCCCTGAACTAGTTTCTGGATGTGATTGAGCTGGTCTTAGAGCCCATTCAAAGTAAGGCAGTTTTCTGCAACTATGTTTTTATGGATGCAGATCCAATCTCACTTTTTCATTATGTTCTTCTCAATTTCCTGGCACAAATACTACACTTTCTTTTTTATTGGCAAGGCACAGAACATTAATATACAACTTTCACGGCCTACTTCTACACCCTCTTTGCAAGATTGGGCACCAAGTGAAGAGAAAAATAATGAACCCCTTTTCAACTGCACCTCTTTCTTGAAGGGGTAGGAAAGAGATGAGATTGCCAAAAACAGATAGAGGAACTATGGTTTGTTAAAATAGGATGGAAAGGCATAAAAATATCTATAGGCAATGGTCTTGACCTTTAGCCTGTCTTCCTAGGAACTGCATGTGCTCTTTGCAAGGATTTAACCACATCCTGGCTCTTCAAAAGCATTTGGGAATTGAGGGGGAAGGATGAAGAGGTCAAAAAAAAAAGAGACAGAAAGAAATTTCAAAAAGCAGATCTGATCCTGACGCAACTGCTAAAACCAGCTGGTGAAGAAAATGTTATAAATTAAAAAAAAGAAACGGCGGGGGGGGGGAAGAGGATGGGAGAGTCTAGAGGAAGACTAATTTTTACATTTCATTCACCAAATCACTTTGAAAAGAAATATGAAACATATGAAAACAAGGAATGACAGTCTGCCAGTGAGATTTTTGTCTTCTGCAAGATTGCCAACAACCATCACTCCATTACCAGTTCTTGGAAGGACCGTAAGACCAGAACGAGTTCTAATTTAAAGGAACCCAAAGGAGAAAAATGAGAACCAGACTATCCACGTTGTAGGGAAGGAGAGCTGAGTTTAGCTACAGAAGAGAAAAAGGAGGAAAGGGTAACTATGATACAAGCAAATGCAACTTAAATAAGCATCTCCAAGAACCAAACGAGATATGTTACAGCAATGGAGACTACTTACAAACCACAATTGAACCCAACATTTCTGTTGCTAAGGGAAACATTTGTTAAGTGAATTTTGCCCCATTTTACAACCTACAGTTGTTAAGTGAATCACTACAGTTGTTAAGTTAGTATCATGGTGAATCTGACTTCCCTATTGAGTTTGCTTGTCGGAAGGTGGCAAAAGGTGGATCGGTTGACCCCAGGACTCTGTTTAACTGACATAAATATGAATCAGTTGCCAAGCATCTGAACTATGATCACATGACCATGGAGATACTGCAATGGTCGTTAAGTGGGAAAATCAGTCATAAGTCACTTTTTTTCAGTTTCCACTGCAACTTTGCAGAGTCACCTGTATATTTGCAGAAATATAAATGAAGCACCTACGCAACTGTCCCCAAACAACAGATGCATAGGCTCCCTGATGTGCAGTGATGGAGAAATCTAATCCAGGCTTAGTCCTGCTGACTAAGGCATGCTTGTGCTCTCAACTCTGGCTAATCTAAGGCTTGCTGGGGGTTTGTACTTGTTTAACCAGGATATACCTGTAGATTGCCCGCCTAGATAAAGCATAGAAGTGCAAGAATGAAAACCTTATAAACAGCATTCCTGTGTTGCATTTTTCTCAGTTCTGCCCTCGGATATCCCTCAAAAAGTCATTGTGTTTGTTTTCTCTGAAGGTGGGGAACAAAGAACACAGACTTTGCATTCATCCTAGACAAAATCCAACTTAAGAAACAGATTAGATGTAGTTCAGAAAGTGCAATAATAGCTCTCTGGCTGAAAATAGCAAAGTTTGACCCGTTGCCGATTCATTCTCTTTGGTGGCAACACCAACCTTCGGTAACAGTATGAATGAGAGTTTTTGCAAACAGTGGTGAATTATGAATAGTAACATACAAATTCATGTAGGGTTTAAACCATGATCTGTAGATCAAGTCATAATGGTCTGATTCACAAATCACACTAACCCACAATGGCCAAGTTCACATATTACGCTAAACTAAGGGCAGCAATGTAATGAAGGGTAAAGTCGAAAATAAGAAATTGGCAAATAAGACGTAGCTTCTTGAATTTGATTGCACAAGCAGAACAAGAGCAACCACAATGGGAAAGCCCAAAATTTGACAGTGAACACAAAGCCGTAACGAGTTGGTTTGATTTCAGCTCAGTATGATATGAATTAGGGTTTCAGATAAGATATATGTGGTAGCTTGGCGAATTGAAAATATGTGGACTTCAATTCCCAGAATTCCCCTGGCTGGAAAATTCTGGGAATTGAAGTCCACATATCTTCCAGTTGTCAAAGTTGAGAGACACTGAGTTAAGGAAACGTGAATCTGATCATAATCTATTAATAATATAATCTTCAAACTGCAATATTCCCCAACAGTTCCAAAGGATCTCTCCAGCTGGGTTCAGCCATGGCTTATTCAACTATTCTTCTTGAATGGGCCAAAATAAAATGAGTTTGAACACACTAAGCCAAAAAAAATGGGCAATACAACAGATTAGTGTGATGAGCAACACAAATACCTGAAGTAATTTTAGGAGCCTCAGCTTCCTCTTAGGAAGGTTGAACAAACATCCACTTTCCTACAGTCTGTGGAGAGTCTCTGAGGTTGCCATGTCTTCCAAGTCACAAATAGGGATTTCTCCATGATGTTCAAGACATTCTTGAGAATTGACATATACCCAGAACCAAAATGCCCAGTGTCCATGTTAGCCAAAAAATTAAAAAGTGCTAAATTCTTTCTCATACACATTATTTCTAAAATTGCAGCTGGAGAAAGTTTGACAATGAATCTTAACTGCAAACAAAATTACAGCACAGCCACACCCCCAGCTTCAAAGCCTTTAAACCACAAGTATTCAAACTTTTTCATCCCTCAAGCATTAATTGGGAGAGGGGAGAGGAGAGAGAGGGAGAGAGAGAGAGGGAGACAGAGGAAGAAAGGGAGAGAGGGAGAGAGAGGGGGAGAGAAAGAGAGAGGGAGGGAGGGAGAGAGAGAGGGAGAGAGGGGGAGAGGGGGAGAGAGAGGGAGAGAAAGGGAGAAAGGGAGAGAGGGAGAGAGAGGGGGGAGGGAAAGAGAGAGAGAGGGAGAGGGAGGGAGGGAGAGAGAGAGAGACTTCAAGCTGTGTCAGTCTAGAAATGCAAGGCTCTTTCTTTGTCCTAATAAGCTAACTAAGGTCATAATTTTATAGGAACCCCAGTATCCACAAAAGCATAACACATTCATTACTGTAACTATCAGTGCTTGCCTGAGGAATGGAATTCAAGGCTATGTGTGCTTAAATAAAACAAACAAACTGCAGTTGGTATGCCTTTTAGTTTAAGACCAGACATACATATATCAAAGCACAAAGCACAGATCCTTCGCCAAAACTTTCAGAAGCAGATTTTTGTTTATTCTCACATAGCAGACACACTTCCAAAGGAAGGACAAGAAGCGGATGAAAAGCAGCATTTCCAAGGATAGAGGATTATTTCTTCAAGTCCATGACTTCCCCTGCTCCCTCTGAACTTTAGAACAGAAGCTGTGTCAGGTTGGATGGGACCCGTAACCCATCTAGCCGAGCTGTCTTTTCTCCCAGTGGCCAAACAAGTACCTGAGGAAGCCCACCTGTCTCCCAGCAGATGGGCTCTAGAGAAGGAGAAGATAGAGAAGAGAAAAAGAAAAGCAATAACAGAACGTAAGTGGGCTGCTGAATGGGACCCTGGCCCATCTAACTTCGGCAGCCTGTAATCCTGGTGGCTAACTAAAGGAAGTTCAGGGGTCTCCCAGCAGATGGCCTGCAGAGGAAAAAAAGGAAGAACTGACCACGTAACAGGTACCCTGCTGGATTGGACACAGCTAGTCCTTCTAATCCACTGTTCCTCAACCTTGACCATTTTAAAGCATTGGACTTCAACTCCCAGAATTCCACAGCCAGCATTGCTGGCTGTGGAATTCTGGGAATTGAAGTCCATATGCCTTAAAATGGCCAAGGTTGAGAAACACTGTTCTAATCCAATGTCTGTGCCAGAGGTGCTTTTTTCAAGAGGCAACTGGACATTCTCCGTTGGTCCTTGAAGATGTTTCACTTCTCATCCAAGAAACTTCAGAGTTGAAGAAGCTCCTTGTATGAGAAGCGAAATGTCTTCAAGTCCAGTTGCCTCTTGAAAAAGCAAGTTTGGGACATCCTTGACCTGGCTGACTGAGAATCTTCATGGACATTTAATCCAATGTCTCCTCACAAGGAGCCCATCCACTGCCCAAGGGAGCCAACCAGTCTCCCAGCAGATAGACTTCGGCCCCTCCTACCACCAAGGCTAAAATCCCCTTACCCCCCCCCAAGGATCCCCCCTCTACAAGGAGAGAAGCAACCTAGAATCAAGGAGAAACTTCCTGACAATGAGATCAATCAACCAGAGGAAAAGGTTGCCTTCAGAAGTTGTGGATGCGCCAATACTGGAAGCTTTAAAGAAGAGATTGGACAATCACCCGTCTGAAATGGTACAGGGTTTCCTGCCTGGGCAGGGGGTTGGACTAGAGCAGGGTACCACTTTTCAACCAGTGGTACGGGTACCACATGTGATACACTGGCACCTGGCAGGTGGTACACGACCATCCTAGAAAAGTGGTAGTGGGGGAGGGGAAGGAGCTGAACCGGTGGCAGCATCGCACAAGCCTGAGCAAGAGATAGCTGGAGCTGCAGGGCTGCCAGGGCTCAGCAGAAGCGCCAGGATCAGTGCCGCTTTTCAGCTGATTGGGGCTTCTTCGGGGCTTTCAGGGCTCAGTGGAAGCACCAGGATCAGCGCCAGGCTCCAGCTGGAGCTTGGCACTGATCCTGGTGCTTCTGTTGAGCCCTGAAGAAGCACCAATCAACTGGAATGTTGCAGCATCTCCAGGGTCTTGTGATTTACATTCAGATGCTTGGCAACTGATTCACATTTTTGACGGTCACAGTGTCCTAGCATCATGTGAAGTGACCAAAACCTGCTGCAACCACCCAGCAGATGGGGGGGAATAAAAACCAAACACCCCCACCCCACCCCCACTGCCAATCCCCAACAGAAATGCTCACAACAATGAAAACCTCGGACAGGAGGAAGAGCGCCGCCGGGTGGGCAGGCAGGTGCCTTACTCGGCTGTGGCTTGGGGGGCACTTTTTTCAGTGCCACTGTAACTTTGAACAGTCACTAAGCAAACTGTTGTAAGTTGAGGATTCCCTGTACTTCATCACTTTTTTCCTTTTTTTTTTTTTTGGTCATCCAGTTTTTGACACCTTGCTAGGCGACTGGTGGAACTCCGATACTGCCGTATCCTAAAAGTGGTACAATGGATGAAAAGGTTGAAAAGCCCTGGACTAGAAGACCATCCAAGGTCCTTATTCTGACTGACTGAAGACCCAATCCGCAGTTCATTCCAAACACCGGGAAACCGAGCATCCTCTCCAGGAGCAATCCGTACATCCTGCCCTCCAAAAGTCAGCGCCTCCCCCCCCCGCGCTTTTTTGCGAGGTCACCTTGACCCCACCGAGGGCCGGAGGGCACCTGCCACCCTCCCCTCCTTTTTTGACCCCAGGTCTTCCAAGAGCCGTAGCCCACGCCCACCACGGACATGCAGCCTCTCACCTGGGAGGATGGCAAGGGTCTCCCTTTTCTTCTCCACCCCCCCCAATTCAGAGGGCAGCAGGCGAGGAGGGGGGGCTGCATGGGGCTGCCCCTCTTTTGCACCCAGGCATAGCAGCATCGGTGCCTGCAGAGGAGGGATGGGCAGGAGGGATGCCACCAACAACAACCCGCTCCCGGGACCCCAGAAGACCCACAGCTCCCCCCCTCACCCGGCCGGGGCAAAGCCGTCCCTACCGCTGAAGAGCCCCCCCCTTCCTGGGCGCCCGCGGGCGCCAGGTTCGCGCACGCCCCCTCTGCCCAGCCACGGGCCTAGCCCGACTCACCGATCACCTCCTCCAGCTCGTAGTCATCCTTGTCGATGGACCAGGGCAGCGAGCCGGAGTCCTCCGCAGTCATGGCAGCCCCGGCTCCGAAGCTGGGAGGGGAGAGAAGAAGTTGGGCCGGGCGCAGCCTCCGCCTCGCAGGGGCCAAACTTCGCCCGGTCTGGCTTCCCACCTGCCTTTGCCCAGGCGCGCGGTGACGTCACGCGCACGGCACGCCGCCCCCGGGTGAGGCGGGACTCCGCGGGCGCCATCTTGAGCGGGTCGTCAGCGGCTCGGCGCCCGCCCCTTCCCGCCGCGCCGAAGTTGAGCCCACCCGCCCAACTCTCCTCTATCCTTTTCCGGCTCTTGTTTTATCTCTCGAGGGGAAACTCGGCCCTCTTTCCGAGCTTTCCCCGCTGGGGATAGGGAGAGTGGCCCGAGCGACGTCACTCACAAGATGGCGCCGGCGGCCTGAGGCCCCGCCCCTTGGGTCACCGAGGGACCGAGGGTGGCCGGAGATTGGCGAAAGGAAGAGAGTGGGAGAGGAGGCTGTCTCTGTTATTGGCTGGGGCGCTGTCAATAACGCTTTGAACCCGCCTTCGCTGCATGGGGTGGGATTAACGTCGAGAATAGAATAGAATAGAATAGAATAGAATAGAATAGAAAATACGGAATAGAATAGAACAGAATAGAATAGAAAATACGGAATAGAATAGAAAAGAATAGAAAATACGGAATAGAATAGAATAAGAAATAGGAATAGAATAGGAAATAGAAATAGAATATAATATAATAGAAAATATGGAATAGAATAGAATAAGGAATAGGAAATAGAAATAGAATATAACATAATAGAAAATATAGAATAGAACAGAATAGAATAGAATAGAAAATACGGAATAGAATAGAAAATACGGAATAGAATAGAATAAGAAATAGGAATAGAATAGGAAATAGAAATATAATATAATATAATAGAAAATATGGAATAGAATAGAATAAGAAATAGGAATAGAATAGGAAATAGAAATAGAATATAATATAATAGAAAATATGAAATAGAATAGAATAGAATAGAAGCTGGAAGGGACTTTGGAGGTCTTCTAGTCCAGCCCCCTGCTTGAACATGAGAATCTATATCATCTCAGACAAGTGACTGTCCAGTCTCTTCTTAAAAACCTCCAGTGATGGAGTGCCCACGATTTCTGGTGGCCAGCTGTTCCACTGGTTAATTGTCCTCATTGTTAGGAAGTTTCTCCTTAATTCCAGGTTGCTTCTCTCCTTAATTAGTTTCCATCCATTATTTCTTGTCCTGCCCTCTGGCGCTTTGGAGAATAATGTGACCCCCTCTTCATTGTGGCAGCCCCTCAAATACTGGAACACTGCTATCATGTCTCCCCTATTCTTTTCTCCAGACTAGCCAAACCCAAGTCCTGCAGCCATTCTTCGTGTTTTAGTCTCCAGGCCTTTGATCATCTTAGTTGCTCTTCTCTGAACTTTTTCCAAAGTCTCAACATCTTTTTTGTAATATGGTGACCAAAACTGATTGCAGTATTCCAGGTGTGGTCTCACCTAGAGTTTTAATATGTCACGTGATCTTGATTCTATGCCTGTTTATACAAACCAGAATTGTATTAGCTTTCTTGGTTGCTGCTACACACTGCTGGCTCATATTCAAGTGATCGTCCAGTAGGACTCCTAGGTCCCTCTCACAGTTACTGTTTTTGAGCCAGGCCTCGCCTAATCTGTACTTACGCCTTTGGTTTTTCCTGCCTATATGTAAAACTTTGCTTTTCTCCATATTGAAACTCATTTTGTTGGATACGGCCCATTGTTCAAGTTTGTCAAGATCTTTTTGGAGCCTGAGCTTGTCTTCTGGGGTGTTGGCTATTCCTGCCAGTTTAGTGTCACCTGCAAGTTTGATGAGTTCCCGTTCTATTCCCTCATCTAAGTCATTAATGAAGATATTAAACAGTACTGGGTCTAAGATGGAGACTTAGTGGTACCCCATTGCTTACTTCTCTCCATGTGGATGTAGTACCATTGAGGACTACTTGTTGAGTACGGTTGGTCAGCTAGCTACAAATTCACCTGGTGGTGAGGTTATCTATTCCACCTTTTTCTAGCTTACTAAACAGTAGATTATTGTCTACTTTGTCAAATGCCTTACTGAAGTCTAAGTGTACTATATCCACAGCATTTGGCTGGTCTACTAATTTGGTCACTTTATTAAAAAATGAAATAAAATTGGTTTGGCATGATCTGTTTTTAACAAAGAAAAACACACCGAAGCAAATTACAGTACCGGAGAGTCCTAGGCGAATAACCACAAGAGAGCCCCAAATTCCATTGTTAATCCATTTGTTAAATAAATTAAGTAAACTTTGTCCCATTCTTGCCACAATATTGATAAGTGAATCACTGACGTTGTTAAGTTAGTCACGCGGTTGTTAAGTGTACCTGACTTCCTTATTGATTTTGCTTATCAGAAGATCACATGACTCCGGGACCCTGCAATCTTCATAAATAATATAAGCCAGTTGCCAAGCATCTGAAATTTGATCGTGTGACCATGGGGATACTGCAGTCATAAGTGTGAAAAAATGATGTCATTTTTTTTACAAGTGCCGTTGTAACTTCGATCATTACATGAATAGCTGTAATTTGACGACTATCTTGTACTATAATTTGGCTTCTTTTAGGCTGTTCTTTTCCTTTGCTCAGAATGGGATGGAGTCCAGAAAAAGACTTCAGAGTATGCCTGCATGTCCTAAATTATCACTGGAATTTACACTCTGTACTACTTCATCATTTTTGAGCCAAGTGGCCAGAGCATGCACAAAGTATCTTTCTCCTACACTGGATAGTTGTTTAAAAGGAACAGTTGGAATGACAGATAGCTACAGATGCCTGCTTCTGAGTGGAAATATACTTCAACACCCACCCTGCCAAGCTGTCTGTGGGCATTTGAAGGACAGCCTTTCGATTCTCTTCAGCCTTGAAAGACAGCCTTGGTCTCTTCAGCCTTGAAAGACGGCGTTTAAGGGGTGACTTGATCGAAGTGTATAAAATCATGCATGGGATAGAAAAGGTGGATAGAGAAAAATTCTTTTCTCTATCACACAATACCAGGACAAGGGGGCACTCCCTAAAGCTCGTAGCTAAGAAAGTGAGGACAAATAAAGGGAAATATTTCTTCACCCAGAGGGTCGTTGATTTATGGAATTCACTTCCTGAAGGGGTCGTGACAGCTGTCAGCCTTGACAGCTTCAAGGCAGGGCTAGACAGATTCATGGAGGCGAAGTGTATCGGTGGTTATTAAAACGGATGTCCATGTGCCGCCTCTATGTTGGTTGAGGCAGGCAGGATTCCCTTGAGTACCATTTGTTGGGGGTCAAGGGAAAGGGAGGGTTTTGCCTTCTCTTTCTGCTCAAGGTCCCCATGTACAATTGGTGGGCCTCTGTGTGACACAGAATGCTGGACTCGATGGGCTTTGGCCTGATTCAGCATGGTTCTTCTTATGTTCTTATGTTCTTATTCTGCAGAACTTGGATTTTAAAAAGTTAATAAGGGCTTAATATCTTTCTGGAAGTGAGGAACAACCCCGCAGAAAGGTGGGCAAAGAAGTGACTAGGGGAGATCAAACAAGCCAGAAGGTGCCTGGAAGAAGCTAACATTGTATAAGAAGCTGCTGAAGGCACTGTGTAACTTGAGCCTGGAGAAAAGAAGACCACAAGACAGAATGGCTGCTTTCAAGGATTGCAAAGACGACACAAGACATGATGCATTAAAACAGGAGTGGGGAACGACGGCCCCTTTATGACTGGTGGACTTCAACTCCCAGAAATCCTGAGCCAGCCAAGAATTCTTTTCCTAGACTGCCTCCATGCTGGCTCAGAAATTCTGGGAGTTGAAGTCTAGCAGTCACAAAGGGGGCCATTGTTTCGTCCTCCCTGCATTAAAATGACATGGAAGCAGATCTGGGACATCAGGAAATTCAATGACAAAGCCTCATGATTGAACAAGGGCTGGGCAGACATCTCTCATGGACACTGCAGCAATGGATTCTTGTACAGGGCAGGGGGTTGGGCTAGATCAGGGCTTTTCAACCAGTGGTACGGGTACCACCTGTGGTCCATTGGCACCTGGCAGGTGGTACGCGACCATCCTAGAAAAGTGGTAGTGGGGAGGGGAATGAGCTGAACCGGTGGCAGCACCACACAAGCCTGAGCGAGAGATGGCTGGAACTGGAGGGCTGTCAGGGCTCAGCAGAAGCGCCAGGATCAGTGTTGCTTTCCAGCTGATCGGCGCTTCTTCAGGGCTGTCAGGGCTCAGTGGAAGCGCTAGGATCAGCGCCAGGCTCCAGCTGGAGCTCAGCACTGATCCTGAGCGCCAATCAGCTGGAATGTTGCAGCCTCTCCAGGGTCTTGTGATTTACATTCAGATGCTTGGGAACTAATTCATATTTATGATGGTCACAGTGTCCCCGAGTCATGTGAAGTGACCAAAACCTGCTGCAACCACCCAGCAGACGAGAGAATGAATTATGGGTGAATTTCAACACCCAGAATTTCTTATCCAGCATGCTTGGAGTTGAAATCCCCAAATACTGGCTGGGGACTTCTGGGAATTGAAGTCCACCCCTCTTAATGTTGCTAAGGTTGAGAAATGTTAGGGGAATTTGATCCTTGTTAGAAAGCTTGAAGAAAGCAGCTGGAGATCAGCATTTTACAGGTAATCCTCAACTTACAACAGCACTTAGTGACCGTTCAGTTACAATGGCACTGAAGAAGTTGTCATGACCATTTTTCAGTTACAGCCTTTGTAGCATCCCCATTGATCATGTGATGAAAATTCAGACCCTTGGCTACTGGTTCATATTTATGACGGTTGCAGTGTCACAGGGGCATGTGATCCCTTTTGCGACTTCTGACAAGCAAAGTCAAAGGGGAAGCCAGATTCACATAGCAACTGGGTTATTAACTCATCAACTGCAGTGATTCACTTAACAACTGTGACAATAAAGGTTGTAAAATGGGGCAAAACTTACTTAACAAAAGTCTCACAGACAGAATTTTGGCTTCAGTTGTGATTGTGAGTCGAGGATTAAATGTATTCTCTGATTAATTCAGTGACACTGCAAGAGGGTCTTCCTGCAGATCTGTCCTCAATTTCCATCCCTAACTATTGCAAAAATACATGCTCTTCCACGTTTCTCAGACTCATCCTCTTGAGGTGGCTTCAGTCCACAAACAGAAGCCAAAATGAAATCTTAGCTGTTTCTTGCAGCCATTTAATGTTACTGAGATGGATATATTGATGTCTTTGCTTAGAGAAAAAGATATCGGCTACATTTGGACTTTTTGCTTAAAAGTGGGGAAAAAATGAACTTGTGGATTTATGGCTTTAAGGCCGGGATAGATTATAGAAATAAGAGAGTCATAATGTTCAGAGAGTTAAAATATAATTATATTTATGTGTTGCAAAGAATATTGGAAGCCACCTTGTATATTTCATTTTTCTTCAATGATTTTCCTTTCTTGCAATTTCTGCTTCCTCTTTGTCTTTTTTTTTTTAATTTTAAGGTTAATATTAGTCTTCTTTTTTAAAAGTTTCAACACAAATTCAATACAATACAGCTTGAGGTTACAACAGATCTTCCCAGAATTACTTACAATCTATTTTTGGAATAATGACAGTTACACCCAACCCAGGTCACGTGATTGCATTTTGGGCACTTGGCAACTGCCTCACTTAACAGCTGTTTGCAGCCTCCGGAGGTCACATGACCTCAATTTGCAATTATTATTTTTTGCCAGTTTCTGGCATTTACTTCCTGCTTCTAGCAACAGTCAATCATTGAAGATAATGGACTCACTTAAGGATTGTGGCATTCACCTAACAGCTGCAAAAAATATGCAATCAGACCTGTGATGTTTCGACTTACAACCACAATGATTTATGACTAATTCTAGGGTCAATTACGGTTGTTAAGTCGAGGGCTACTTGCAATGCAATGCTAGATTTCTTGCTTGGTACTGTTGGAAATCAGCCTTGCCCCCCGAGAAAGAAATATTTTTGGAAATATTTCCCTAAAGGATTTTAAAAGAAACCAACCCTGCCCCCAAGTCTCTCTGTCCCAAACAGGAACCAAGTCTGCAGAAATGCAGAAGTGATAATCTTGTCAGAAAGACTGGAATCAGGAAACTGGGATTAGGAAGAAAGATCCCTACAATCAACACATCAAAAATCTAAGAGTCATCAGCCACAGCCACAGGGAAGCAGGATATGTCCCTTGAGACATAATAGGATTAACCCACCACCATCAGAATACCAGAAAGGCAGACTCAGGTCAAAGTTCATGCCACAGGAACAACTCCAAGCAAAAGGCTCTAGAGGGTATAAAAACCCACTCCCTACATGTGCTCATCCTCTTTTCTTCCAGAGCTATCTTTCTGTCTGGCTCTCCTCTTCAATAAACTGCAACCTTCTTTCTAAAGCAGTCGCCATGTTGTTTATTCCCGGCTTGGACTGAACCATGACGAAGACTTTTCCCTTCAATAGTAACATTTTCCCAAGTCTTCTGAGGCTTTCTCATCTCTATCAAAGCAGCCTGCCCCTCCCCCAGCCCGTTCCATTTTGCTGATTATTGCCTGCTTTTAGCAATATTTTTCTGCAGTTGCAGAGGGCAGCTCCCACCCCCATGTGTTCTCAGTGAAGGAAGCCACATCAGCAACAGATCTGGACAAAAAGATTGGAAGAAGAAATGATGATTCTTGGGCTTGGTTGCTACCAACTGAGTCAAACACAGGCTGCCAGTGCCTCTGTTGGCAAAATCCATTCCCCTAGGGGCGAACAGAACCAAGGTTTGCCCAATGAATTTGAAGGCAAATGCTAGCACATTTATTTTTTTAAAAAAGCTTGTTTTTCAACAAACCTTATTAGGCAGAAGGGCTTCCAGAGGCCTTCCGAGTTTTGGCTCAGATTAAAATGGCTCCTTTCTTTTAACATCTTTGGTGAATTCTGGAAACTGATAAGGAAGGGTTAAAAGAGTTGAACACTTTTTACATGTACAAATATATATCTATCGATTAATGGAAGATATATATTAAATAGACTAAGAATGTACTTGTTGAAGGGATGGGTATATTGACATGAAAAATATTAATTTTAATAAGATGACTTGTTTGTTTGATGTCCAATGGATTGATCTGAAAAGAAGTGAAATTTAAAATTGGTAAAATGTAGTTGGCTTATAGTTAAACTTGGACATACGGAGTGAAGAAGGTCTACAAATTTAAAATGATTGTATTAAGTTGAATGGCTTTAAATTGAACTTTTTTCATTGTTTACATGTACAAACGGATATCTAATAATAAAAAAAATTATATATATATATATATATATATATATATATATATATATATATATATATATATATATATATATATATATATATATATATATATATATATATATATATATATATATATATATATATATATATATAAAAGAGTTGAGCACGGTTTGTTTTCAGCAAAGACAGAAAGTGGCAGAAAGGTGAGAATAGACTCCAAATGTCTGAGGGAAGGACTTAGCCTCTGCTAACCAAGAGAATAGGACCAGAACCAACGGGCTACAATTACAAAGAAAGAGGAGGAATGTCTCTTGACTATTAAGATTATTGGTCAGTGGAACAGGCTGCTACTTGAGTTCTTCATCCTGGGAGTTTCTGTGGAGATTCTCAGACACCCAGGTCGTTTCTCTCAAAAGGCAACTGGACTTTTTTCCTTGAGGAAGAAGACATTTCACTTCTCATCCAAGAAGCTTCATCAGTTCTGACTGAGTGGTAGGGGGAATGGAAGGATAGGTTTTCACACAAAAGTGGGGTTGGGGAAATGGAAGGATTATATTTCTTTGCAGTCGTCTGGTCGTTAGTACTCTCTCTGAGAGTCACTGAGGCCACTAGGGCAGGGCCATGGCCCACTACCAGGCGATGGCCTATTGGCCACTGGGCTGCGTGAGTGGGTGGCCAGTGTGCGTGTGCACACAGCCGCTCGCATGAGCATTGCCATGGGCATTTGTGGTCCCACTTGTTCATCCTTGCGCCACAGGGGCTCATGGCCTCACTTGTGCAAGCACTCACAGCCCCTTGCATTCACAGCCCCTCGTGCAAGCAACGGGTGCTTGTGTGCATGCATACCCGCACACATGAATTCACCCCCACCCCCACAGGTTGGGGAATTCTGCACTAGGGGGTTTATGTGTACCCTCTCCTGAACCAGAGAGCAAATGGGTGTGGAAACTTCTTGGAACTGCTGAAAGGATAGGTGGTAAAAAGAGGACAGGTGGTCTCTTATTCCTCCCCCACTGTTGAGGGAGGGCTCTTTTGCCTCTCTTTCAAACCTTCGTCAGACAGAGGCTGAATGAAGTCATCTGAGTTCCTTTTTAAGCCAGGCTGAGTGATAAGTTGTCTTTCCAGTAAGCCATTCTTGCATTGCTTCAAACACATGGTTCTGTTTTAAATTATTTTATTTTTCTTCTCATTTGAATGGATGGTTAGCCCCCAGGTGCTGCTGGATGGCTGATAATAAACAAATGCACTAGTGCCATGTTTTTCACAGTTGCCAACCTTAAGACAGGGCTTTTCAACCTTTTCACCCATTGTACCACTTTTAGGATATGGCAATATCCGAGTATCACCAGTCGCCTAGCAAGGTGTCAAAAACTTGATGACCCCCCCCAAAAAATAGTGGGGGTGGGATAGGGGGTGTTTGGTTTTTATCCCCCCCCCCCCGTCTGCTGGGTGGTTGCAGCAGGTTTTGGTCACTTCACATGACCCTGAGACACTGTGACCATCATAAATATGAATCAGTTGCCAAGCATCTGAATGTAAATCACAAGACCCTGGAGAGGCTGCAACATTCCAGCTGATCGGCACTTCTTCTGGGTGGGCTCAGCAGAAGTGTCAGGATCAGTGCTGCTTTCCAGCTGATCGGTGCTTCTTCAGGGCTCAGCAGAAGCACCAGGATCAGCGCCGAGCTCCAGCTGGAGCCTGGCACTGATCCTGGCACTTCCACTGAGCCCCGACAGCCCTGCAGCTCCAGCCGTCTCTCGCTCAGGCTTGTGCGGTGCTGCCACCGGTTCAGCTCATTCCCCTCCCCCGCCACCACTTTTCTAGGATGGTCGTATACCACCTGCCAGGTGCCAATGTACCACAGGTGGTACCCGTACCACTGGTTGTAAAGCCCTGGCTTAAGATGTATAGATTCGAACTCCCAGAATCCAGTATGCAGTATACTGACCAGAGAATTCTGGGAGTTGAAGTCCACACATCTTAAAAGTTGCCAACTTCGAAAAACACTGTGTTAGTGGACCCTGCACTGAGCACAGATTAGACATTCACCTTCTTCAGCTAGAAAACCGAAGCCCCAAAGCAACCAATCAAAGGAGCTCTTGAGACTACAGAACTACACTTCCCAGCATCCTTCACTCCCAGCCAAGCTGCCATTTCTAAAGGGCTGTAAATTGTCTCTCTTTGACCTAATAATTCTGAAGATTTGGCCAAGTGTCAAAATAGGTCAAGCACCCATTACAAAAGACATTGCATGTTTTTTATTCCCTCTGGATGGTTTTTGTTCTTCATTAAAGGGCTGAGGAGTGCCCGCTGATGCCATTCACCTAGGATTATATTTGCTTAAAAAAAAAAAAGTCTTCTGCTAACACAAAGGGTGCAACCACTGTATGGAGATTCTCAGTCATCCAGGTCATAGTTATCCCAAAGATGATTTTTTTTTTCCATGAGGCAACTGGACTTTCTTATTTTTCTTTGCAGATGTTTTGCTTCTCATCCAAGAAGTTTCTTCAGCTCTGACTGGATGGTGCGGAATGGAAGGATTTATACTCCTTGCAGACAGCTGGTCATTTGCATTCTTTTAAGAGGCCCTCTATATCAAAACTGAACATCCCTCTCTCAAGAGAAGGGATACCACATCATCTATCTCCAGTCTACAATACAGTCCTTTCAGCAGTTCCAAGAAGGCTCCACACACATTTGCACCACTTAGGTGACTCTGAAGACACAAATTAGCCTCCAAGTAGCACTAGCAACTCGCTAAAAGAATGCAAACGACCAGCTCTCTTTAAGGAGTATAAATCTTTCCATTCCCCACCATCCAGTCAGAGCTGAAAAGCTTCTTGGATGAGAAGTGAAACATCTTCAAAAAAACCCAAGAAAGTCCAGCTGCCTCTTGAAAAAACGTATTTGAGATAACCACTATTGTTAAAAATATTACTATTTTTCTGTATAGGAAAAAAAAGAGGGGGGACAGGTAGATTAGGGACTCAGGGGACACTTTGCTGAGCAGAAGGCCAGAAAATTGATGACAGGTGAGAAATACAGGTAGTTCTCGACTTATGACCACAACTGAGTGTAAAATTTCCAGTTAAGTGAATTTTGCCCCGTTTCTTGCCACAGTTGTTAAGTGAATCACTGCAGTTATTAAATTAGCATCACAGTTGTTAAATGAATCTGGCTTTGCTTGTCAGAGGGGCACAAAAGGTAAGTACATGCCAGTTTCCAAGCATCTAAATTTTGTCACTTGACTACGGGGGATGCAGCAATGGTTTTAAGTATGAAAAATGATCCTAGGTCACTTTTTCAGGGTTCTAACTTTGAACAGTCACTAAATGGTCATTAAGTCGAGCATTAGCTGCAGTGTGGACAGAAAACCCAAGAGCATTGCCAATAAAAGAGAAGACAAGGAAAATCAGATGCAGAAAAGGAACAAGATAAGTTGAGGAACATCTTGAAAGAAACAGAGGGAAAACACTTCCATATTGTTGCAAAAAACAGGAGCTCCATAAAATTAAGAGTTTATAAAGCTTGGCTGAAAAGAAAAGGCAGGTCAAGGTCAATCATATAAAATGAATGACTAATCAATTTGTGGAAGAAATTGAGGAAGTAAACATTGCTTTTATATGTGGGCTGTTAGCTATCAGGGCAGGGCGTGATCCTTCGTTCACGGGAAACACAGATGGGAACTTTTATATCTCCTTGTGGATAATAAGAGTAAGCTTGGCTCAATAATTAGACTCAACAACATGCCGGGGTAGTCAGTGCATAAATGTAATTATTAAAAAGACTTTTCTATCCCAAATATGCTCAGAATCTTATTCAACAGCGTAAAAAGTCCATTTTAAAACAATCAGCAGAAAATTGAAAATAGTAACATTGAAAATACACAGAACAAATAGTTGATAAATGCAGTTTTGAGCTTGGTTCAGATCTATAAGGAAATAAAACAACAGGATCTTTCCATCTGCAAGTGGATTTTTTTGATGATGGATGGGCATTAGCATGAAGTATAGTTAGTTGACGTCCTATGAAGTTAACAGAAAAACAGAGTTGGGAGGGACCTTAAAGGTCTTCTAGTCCAACCCCTTGCTCAGGCAGGAAGCCCTATAACATTTCTAACAGATGGTTGTCCAATCTCTTCTTATAAATCTCCAGCGATGGAGCATCCACAACTTCTGGAGGCAAAGTCGCTCCACCACCAAGCAAAATAAATGAGGGAAATTGAATTTACTTCACTTAGTAAGTGCAGTGATTTGCTTAAAAATGTGGCAAAAAAGATAATAAAATCAAGTCCAGCTTACTTAACCGCCACTTTAGTTAGCAATGGAAATTCTGATCCCAATTGTGATTATAAGTCAAGGATTGGTCTCAACAACACAGTAAAATATAGAAATTTGTGTCCAACACACACTAAGCCAAACATAAATAAATCCAGATTCTCAGTACACCCGGGTTAATTATTACCCTGCATTGGCACATTGTTTATGACCATCCTTGAATTTATCTGTAAAAGGAGAAACACATCCCCAAATAACCAGTTTCTCATTCACCCAGTCTAACGTTAATTTTAAATTCTCCTTTGCAGCATCCCGGCACACTGTTGAAAATCAACATTAAAAATTGTATGCATTTTAAGTGATCGTAACATAAATAGTCTGTTGTTAATATCTTTTTTTGTTAACTCCAGCAATATAAATATTTTTTGCTCAGTTTCTTTCAGAAAGTGCTAATTTCAAAGTACAATTTCTCTGTTTTGAATCTTACTGCGATTCAGGAAGTGCGGACAGCTTGATTACATCTGCCTTCATTTGAATCAGATTAACTCTCCACTTTCCCCTCCTCTCTGGCAAAACCCCCAAAACTCAAAAAAACAATTGAGAATTGAATTAATTTACACATATGTAATCATATCCAATGACAAATTAAACTGAAGTGAGGGAGAACAACCCTCAATAATAAGAAATTTCTTCTTTCTTTCATCATTTTGTGAACCCCATATTAAAAAAAGGCTTTGATTCTCCACAACAGGGGTGAGAAACGATGACTCTTTTGTGACTTGTGGACTTCAACTCCCAGAATTTCTGAACCAAGCATGGTGGCTCAGGAATTCTGGGAGTTGAAGTCCACATGTCATAAAGGACCATCATTCCTCACCTCTGCTCTAGAATTAAGTGCAGCTTCAGAATTAAAAGACATCAGGCAGTGCTATGAAAGAATAATCTAAAAGGGAGAGCAAGAGGGCAAATGGTTAAAATATCTGAACAAAAACCACCCTATGAAAGCTAACAGGAGAAATAGATCGTGCCAGCTCAGAAATGAATAATTTGAATTAACTATAATCATACAAAAGCGCTGTTAGTCCCTGAAGTAAAGCTATTAAATGCTACCCAAGAATACATGCAAAATAGTGTTTCCAGATGTCATATATGCTGAGGCTGAAACCTGGCATGACACCTCAGGAACCTAAGGTGTTTGCGAGCTGTGGTGAAAAAAAGCCAAAATGGCCACCGTGCTAAGTGCACTTACAAATGGGGGGAGCTTCGACTACAATGTCACGCTGGCCATCTTGACTTTTTTGACCATCCTGCACTCAACCCTGCAGAGACAGATAAAAATTGAAAATTTAATTGTACCGAGGCAATTCTCTATCACCAATTACTGTCCTGTTAAATGAATGCATCATAATGGCACTTGGGAAATAGCACACACACACACACACACACACACACACACACACACACCTATGTATGCCAAGAGTGGCCAAACACACTAAAATCAATTTTTTACATTCAATTTTCAAATGTTAACTACCACCTCCACCCAAAGATTGGGGGGACTTCTGTATTATTCACAACCTAGTAGGTGTAGATAGGTACAGGTAGTCCTCAACTTATAACCACTTGTTTAGTGACCGTTCAAAGTTACAATAGCACTGAAAAAAGTGACACGATCGTTTTTCACACTTATAACCATTGCAGCTCCCCGTGGTCACATGATCAAAATTCAGACACTTGGCAACTGACTCATATTTATGACAGTTGCAGTGTCTTTTTGGGACCTACTGACAAGCAAAGTCAATGGGGAAGCCAGATTCAGTTAACAACTGTGTTAATAATGTAAAACTGCAACGATTCACTTAACAACTGTGGCAAGAAAGGTTGTAAAATGGGGCAAAACCCGCTTAACAACTCTCTTGCTTAACAACAGAAATGTTGGGGGTCAATTGTGGTCATAAGCTGAGGACTGCTTGTAGTCCACATGTATCTGTAGCAATCCTAGACAGAGACATGGGGCTTGAATATGAGGTTGGGGATGAATGAAAAAAATGTTTTTCTCCTGCTCTGGATATCATGGGCTGGATCCAAACTTGATTATGCTTGATCACCCCTGAAATTAAAGGGATCCAGCAACTAAGCATGGTTTCAGTAGGACCATAACTATCGTGCTATCACTGGTGTTAGTAGAAGCCACAGTGACATTACACCTATCACGACATCATTATCCAAACTCATTGTTTGCATAATTTATGTTATGATGTCATATTTGCAACTCTCCTTTTGTGGAGACCCATGGGTTCCAGGAACAGCTAGGAGTCAAATTATGGGATTCAACACAGATATGTAAACTGTGGTCATCTTGTCCCCCTGCTTTGAAAATAGGAGAGAATTGGCTACTTGTAAAATTTATACAGGCTACATTTGCACATACAGTAACTGAGCCATAAACTTTGATTTATCCACACAACAGCAGAGGTATAGAATAACAGAATTGGAAGGCACTTGGAGATCTCCTAGACCAACCTACTGCTCAGGCAGGGAAAACTATACCATTTCAGACAAATGGATATTCAATTTCTTCTTGAAAACTTCCAGTGTTGGAGCATTCACCGCTTCTGGAGGCAAGTTGTTTCACTGGTTTGTTATTCTAAAAATTCATACCTGCGTTAGGCTTTAATGAAACAAATCATAATTGGTTTAGCATCACTTGTGAACTCAATCACTATCACCTGGGCTTCACGGCTAGGTATTATGTGTGAACGATCCCACTAAGACTTGTTGAGAAATCACATTTTACAGTAAACGATACTTATGGCACTAGGTCAGGGCTCTTCAAACTTGGCCCTTTTATGACTTGTGGACTTTAACTCCCAGAATTCCTCAGCCAATGTGCCAGGCCCACTAGCTGAGGAATTCTGGGAGTTGACATCCACAAGTCATAAAAGCGCCAAGTTTGAAGACCCCTGCACTAGGTGAAATATGAGGCCACATATAAGGCACCTGGATTACATGCTGGCACATCTGTGCGCTGTGATAGATGAGAAGCTTTTAAAGCACCAGGTTGTGTGTGTGGGGGGGGGGTGGAATGGGGGGGCTGATTTTGGGAAACAAGAAACTAGAACAGGTCCTATGCTTATGCTGTAACACAGAATAATGTTCTTTTGGTCCTTCCTTCACAAGAACCCATAGCCAATGTGCTCTTAGGAGAAAACATTTGTTGCTTCTCATCCCATGAGTTTAAAAGTATTTATGTCAAGTTTTTCTTGGTCCCTTTGTTCTGCCAAAAATTAAAAAGGAAGCGGGGGAAAAATAAAAAAAATGGAATATAGATTAATATCCCAGGAACAGTTGCATCTGTTATTAGATTCTGTTCCTTCTTTTTAAGCCAACATGAGGCCGGGGGGGGGGGAATGTTCCAAAGGATTTATAAAGGTTGGGCTTAAACCAAGCTTACGGTTCTCAGGAATGTTTGATTAAAACCCTGGTTCTTTTGTCTTCAGGATGAAAAGTCAAGGAAAAGCTACAAGGACCTCCACCTTTCCTGCAGGCCCCATCTTCTGGGGCTGTAGGGCTTCAACCTTTCAGCGCAAGATCACGGAAGCAACAGAGATTTGGCTAGTCGCATCCAGAACCATTTCTTGGTGGCTGGGTTTGTGTAGTCACAGACCGTGATGAATCTTAAGATGCTCGGGAACTCGTTCTTCATGTTTTTGCATTTAACCGGGATCAGACGTTTGAGACGGGCACCTGCAGGAGGATAATAATAATAATAATAAGCCGAGACGGGAGAGTGAGTTAACCTGACATGAACTGTGGTCCCAAGCAAGAGGAATGATGGCCACAACATTTCCCCAACTGATGTTCTGAGCCACTCTGCCCATCCCACAGCAGTCCAATACAGGTAATCCTCGACTTACAGCCATTTGTTTAGCGACTGTTCAAAGGTACTACTGAAAAAAAGCGACTTATGACTACTTTGCACACTTACGACCGTTGCAGCATCCCCGTGGTCATGTGACCAACATCCAGATGCTTGGCAAGTGGCATGCATTTATAACGGTCGTGCAATCCCCTTTTGTGACCTTCTAACAGGCAAAGTCAACAGGGGAAACCAGATTCGCCGAATAACCATGTTACTATCTTAATAACTGCAGTGACTCACTTAACAATAAGATTCACTTAATCTCTGTGACAAGAACGGTCGTAAAGTGGAGAAAACTCACTTAACAACGGTCTTGCCTAGCAACAGAAATTTGGGGGCTTAATTGTAGTTCATAAGTCAGGGGCTACTTGAATGTCTGCAAGGTGGCACGGCCTGACTGACTGACCATGGACGTTGTCTTACCTGGAGAAAGACTGAGAGCAAACTTGGTTTGGAAGTCACATTCCTCACTCTGAAGGTAATCGTCCGAGATGACCACCACCATCCTCCGACACCTTTAGTTACACACAGAACCAGAAAACACGTTGGGGACTAGCGTCTTTCCCCGTCTTGGTTTGGCACAGAAACCAAACAGGACAGGGACAGATTTCAGAGGATAATTAGGACTGCAGAAAACACAATGCCTGGCAGCCTGCCTCCCACTGAGGATCTGTTTACTACAAGGGTCAGAAAGAGGGCTGTGAAAATATCTACAGACCCCTCACATCCTGAACATAAAAGTGTTTCAACTTCTTCCCTCAAGACGACGCTATAGGACACTGCACACCAGAACAACTAGACACAAGGAATTTTTGCCCCCATGCCATCACTCTGCTATACAACTAATTCCCACAACACTGTCTTATGCCCTAGGGCAGGGGTCTTCAAACTTGGCCCTTTTATGACGTGGACTTCAACTCTCAGAATTCCTCAGCCAGGCATGATGGCTGAGGAATTCTGGGAGTTGAAGTCCACAAGTCATAAAAGGGCCAAGTTTGAAGACCCCTGCCCTAGGACAGTGATGGAGAACCTTTTAGAGACCGAGTGCCCAAACTGCAACCCAAAACCCACTTATGCACCGTTGAGTGCCAGGTGGGTGAGGCCCATTGGGTGGGCGTTGCCCATTGGGTGGGCATGGCTGCAGTGGTAACGGCAGACTGGGTGGGACTAAAAAGTTCAATCAATCAATTCTAACTTTGCAATAACATTTTTTTCTGCCAGAAGTTGAAATTGACTGATTGAACCTTTTTTTGTGTGTGTACATGGTTTTATAAAACCCAGCTGAAGGCCTAGGACTGGAGCGACAGCATGCGTGCCCACAGAGAGGGATCTGAGTACCGCCTCTGGCACCCGTGCCATAGGTTCGCCACCACTGCCCTAGGATATCAAATATCCTGGTAGGGCTGTATTATTGTTATATTTCTCATCTTTCCTTATTTCCTATTCCTTTCGCATGTTATGACTATCACTGTGCTGTTTCTTTCTTATGATTCCTGCTGATTGCTTTTATTTAGTATCTTATGACTGTCACTGGGTGTTGTATCTCATAATTTATGCTGATTGTGTTTTATGATTATAACCATGATTTATTACTTGTTGCTTGTATGTACAATGAGATCTGGTACACTGGAGGCAAATTCCTTGTGTGTCTAGTTACACTTGGCCAATGAAGAATATTCTTTTCTATTAATTAGGAGCTGAATAAGCCCTGTTGACTGAATAAAAAGAGCCCTTGACTTACCATTCTTTTAGCAGCTGTTCAGATTTACAATGGCACTCAAAAAGTGATTTATGTCCACAGTTTTTCACCTGACAACTGCCGCAGTTGTCTTCTTTCAGATCTTATTGGACAAGTGCTAACCTGCTCGTCTTACCACCTCCATCCCCCCCCCCCCAAATGAATGTTTTAATTCCAGTTCCTCCTCTATCTCCTCTTTGGTCAATTTAAGCTTTTTTTTCAGAGGTGCTCCTAAACTCACCTCCTCTCAATCAACTCGCTGGTGATGGACCACAAGCAGGTGCCCGGCAGGACATCCCGATCAAAGACACAGAGCTTCAGCTTATGCTCTGCCTGCTCCAGTTCCTGGATCATCTCCTGCACAAAAGGAATGTCGTTCTGGCAGTAACAGATGAAGGCATCGAACAGCTCAGGGGTATGCCCTAGAAAAGGGGGGGGGGAGAAGAAAGGAAAGGAAACAAATAAGATTGTTACTGAGCACCAGCATTGGTTTAAGCCACTACAGATAGATCCAGTAATGGCCAAAATTGTGGAAACCTTTTGGGAAAGGTGTATTTTTGTGGTTTGATGGCTAATAACACCACTTTTTTGGGGGGGGGGATAGTACCATAAAAGTATATATCAATGGAAAGATAATTTAATCAAGAATGTAATGCAACCAAGTTTCTTCAATTATCTGTACTGTATTCTATGAAACATTATAGCCAAATAACCAGAAAAAGGTTAGGTTGATATCAGCGAGCTTTCCTTCATCCGATTGTAGCCAATGAGCGTGAGTGTTTAGAGAGCCAATCAGGTGTCATCTTGTTTTGGCAATGAGCCAATTCAGATCACAGTAGGATTCAGTTATTGATGTCATGTATTGAAGCTGAGAGGAGGACGTTGGTCAGTGTGTTATGTGATTGCTGTCAAGTTGGTTGGAGGTTTTTTTGTGTTATTTCATTGACTGAGCTTGTAAAACGTAATAAAATTAAAGTAATGTTGCAAAGAGTTGACTGGTTGCCCAGAAAGCGATGTAAAATAGTATTATTAAGTGAACAAGGCTACCGTTATAAAGAAATTAGATGGAAAATTGGTGGGAACTTAACCAAAGGTGGCATTTCTACTGTGCACTTTTCCCAAAAGGTTTCCACAATTTTGGCCACTACTGTAGATAGATAGATAACCTTTATTGTCATTTTTTTCCCCTGTGGGCACAATGGCACACATTAAAAATGAAATTTAGTTACTTCCTCTCAAAGTGTACACACACATCACACACATTTAAAACATCCTATACACAACGTATGTATAGACCTACACCCTTACATATAAGTAACATTAATCACTGTCCATCTTCACAAGGTTAATACTGTATAGAACAAAGCTGTGACTGAATCTGAATGTTCTGCTTCGGATACCACGGAGCCCAGATGCCAATTTGTGCAGCATGATGTCATCCTGCCAATCGTGTAGAGGTGGTCCTCGTCTTACGACCACAAATGAGCCCAAAATTTATGTTGCTAAGACATAAGACAGCTGTTAAGTGAGTTTTGCTCCCTTTTACGACCCTTCCTGTCACAGAGACTAAGTGAATCACTGCAAGTTAGTAACATGGTTGTTAAATCTGGTTTCCTCATTGATTTTGCTTATCAGGTTGCAAAAGGGGATCACGTGACCCTGGGACACTGTGATCATCATAAACACGAATCAGTTGCCAAGTGGAATTTTGAATACTAGGGGAGAGTATTGTGCACAAAGTCTTAAGCTTCTGAAGGAAAGGCAGGATATAAGACTAGCAAAGAAGTAAAGAACGTGGTCTATTTGTTGGACACTTAAGAGTGTAGTACAAATCCAGTTTGTATGAACTATGGTTTATTCACAAAACCAGAATTACAATAATCATGGCTTACCTATGCCTCCCCTCAGCTCTCTAAAAATGATATAAAACACCATAACCAACTCTGGTCATTCAAAATCTGAGGGGATAGAGCATGCATGTCAAACTGCTGGCCTGCGGGCTGGATGCGTCACGCTGAAAGCGCGCCCACCCCATTGCTTGTAATGGGGAAAAATTCCCGATACATCACGCAATGTCACGTGATGTTGTGAGCTTGACATGCCTGGGATAGGGGAAGGAAACCTCAGAGTTAATCCAGAATAAATAGATGTCATCTTTTTTCTGAAATGAACAATAACATCTGAAGTCACAGATAAACTTGCTTGTCCCTTTACTTTTGCACACCTCCACAAGGTGTACAGCAATCTAATTTCAACTGCAGCACCCCCCCTCCAAGTTAAGATATGAAATATAAATAAAAAAATAAACTGGTTTTCGGGAGAGAAATGCCATAAATTGGCTTGTTTGTTATGCGAAGCCACAGTTTTGGGTTTCCATAGACAAGCCATAATTGGCTCCATATCCAAATTATAAACAGACCATTGTTGGTTCATGCACAAACCATTAATAAACCATAAATGGCTCCAAGCACAAACAACAGATAGACCACAGATGGATTTCTTTCATGAACCATAAAAAAAATCACAATCGACTTTGCAAACAGACCATAATCATCGGCAGGGCTCAGCACCTATTAAGCCAATACCAAATGATCATTGTTTGCTATGATGTACAAGTAGTCCTCAACTGATAGCTGCTCATTTAGTGACTGGGGTCAAAATTACAACAGCAATGAATAATGGGACTTAACTAGTCCTCGCATGTGCAACTGATGCAGCATCCCTGCAGTCATATGATCAAAATTTGGTAACTTGGTATCCTGCTTGTATTTACAACGAGCACCCTGGGGTCACGTGACCACTATTTGCGACCTTCCCATCCAGCTTCCGACAAGCAAAGTCAATGGGGAAAGCCAGATTAATTTAAGAACCACACGATTTACTTAACAACTGCAGTGATTCGCTTAACAACCATGGAAAAAATATTGTAAAATAGGGCACAGCTCATTACTTAATGACAGACATTCTGATCTCTGTTGTGGTTGTAAGTCAAGAACTACCTGTATGAAGTAGCCAAGGGGTAGGCCATCTTGGCTCTTTTATGACTCGTGGACTTCAACTCCCAGAATTCCTGAGCCAGCATGGCAACCTCTCCCTTTCCCCTCAGCATGGCTGGCTCAGGAATTCTGGGAGTTGAAGTCCACGAGTCATAAAAGAGCCAAGGTGGCCTAGCCCTGTCCTAAGTCCTCCTGTTCTAAGCAGTGAGCTTCCTAGACCAGGGGTAGGCCACCTTGGCTCTTTTATGACTCGTGGACTTCAACTCCCAGAATTCCTGAGCCAGCATGGCTCAGCATGGCAACCTCTCCCTTTCCCCTCAGCATGGCTGGCTCAGGAATTCTGGGAGTTGAAGTCATAAAAGAGCCAAGGTTGCCTACCCCTGAACTAGCCTATTGAAGCTTTTCCTGTTGAATTTCTACCTGGCTTGCAAATGTAGATACAGTAGTTCTGAGAAATGTCTCTCATTCCTATGGAACTTGGAGGTAGGACTGTGTACTTTTTTCTCCTTAGGACCAGCTGAATAGGTCCCAAAGCTGCCCCTCTCTCCAATCCCCACCAGATGCCTGCTATAAAAGAGCTCACGTATTTAATTTAGGAACTACCCTAGTCCAAATTATCTCTGGTCAGTCCACCATAAAATCAGACAGAAGAGAAAAGGCAATGCTTATTTTAAAAAAAGAGCAATTATTAAAAAAAAAACATTGCAATACAGGAAGTCCTCGCCTTATGACCACAACTGAGCTCAAAATTTCTGTTGCTAAGTGAGACATTTGTTAAGTGAATTTTGCCCCATTTTCACGACCTTTCTTGTGAGTGAATCACTGTAGGTGTTAAGTTAAGAACACGGTTGATAAGTGAATCTCATCTCCCCGTTGACTTTGCTTGTCAGAAGGTTGCAAAAGGGGATCACATGACCCCGGGACAAAACAACGATCATAAAATATGACCCAGTTACCAAGGATCTGGATTTTGATCACGTGATGTTGCAACAGTCGTATGAAAAGCAGTCGTGCCACTTTTTCCAAGTGCTGTTGTAACTTTGAACAGTCACTAAATGACTGTACGTGTAATTAAAATTATTTAAAGATCTGACGGCCCATTTACCAAGGGGGTCATCCTGAGTGGTGATGCCCTGCATTTCAGTTGTCCTCGGAAGGCTACTGTCCACTGCTGGGACTTGAACAGGTCGCTCTGATTCTTCCTGTTGCTTCTTCTGGAGATATCTCTTACAGTCCTCCTCTGCAAATAGAAGAAAGACATAGAAATAAACAACTTTCAGAAACCAGGACTGAAACCATCCATAAATTTGGGGAGGTGAGAGGGGATGGGAAATAGCTAACTGGGACAAGCACCCATGGCATCCTCTAAGTCAGGGGTCCCCAATCCCGGGTTGCAGCCCACAACCGAATCAAACACGCAAGTGGCTGGCCAGACTGCGCGTGCATGTAACTCAACTTGTACAAGCAGCAGGCTGGGGGGCATTTGCGCATGTGCATGCTGACCCACCACTGGCTCAAAAGCTGCATGCATGTGAGTGTGCATATGTGTCAGTCTGTTGCTCGCACAACCTAGTTTCCATCCCCCCCAAGCAGGGCCTCCAAGCCCCAAAGGTTGGGGACCCTTGATCTAAATCAGGGATCCGCAATCTCTTCAGTTCGACCCTTCATGAAATTTCAGATTGACCCAAGCATATATTATCTGAAAATAATTTAAGAAATACTATTTGAATGAATAATCCTATGAATAATAATACAATTGGCAGCTGTTGATGGCATATAGTTGTCTACATAACAACAACAATACAGGTAGTCCTCGATCTACAACAGTTCATTTAGTGACTGTTGAAAGTTACAATGGAACTGAAGAGTGATTTATGATTGTTTTTTCACTTATGACCATTGCAGCATCCCTGTAGTCACGTGATCAGAATTTGGATGCTTGGCAACGCACTCATTTTTCTGACATTTGCAGTGTCCAAGGGTCAAGTGATTCCCTTTTGCGATTTTCTGACAAGCAAATGGAGAAGCCAGATTCACTTAACAACCCATGTTGCTAACCTAATAGCTGCAGTGATTCATTTAATAACTGTGGCAAGAAAGGTCGTAAAATGGGGCAAAATTCACTTAACAAATATTTCACTTAGCAACATAAATTTTGGGCTCAGTTATGGTCATAAGTTGAGGATTACCTGTAATGGTGACCCAAAATACGTGGAACACTGCTCTAATACCATTGGCATTGACAAAATCACTATTAGTCAATTGAAAAGTGCTGTTTTATTATATCCTAGTGATCCCTTTAACACTTAAAACACTTATGGTGTTATAAACTATTCCGAGTTACTCAGTGACAAGAGGGTTGGCATAGATGATACATAGATAGATAGATAGATAGATAGATAGAGTTAATATATAGAAATAGATAGATCGATAATAGAGATATAGATAATAGATATAGATAAATAATAGATATAGAGATATAATAGATATAGACAGTGCTTTTTTTCTAAAAAAAAAAAAGGTGCCGGAACTCACACACGTCATACAACCCGCCTTACCTACCCATCCAAAAAGTTCCATCCAAAAAAGGTGCCGGAACTCCGTTCTGGGCGTTCTATGAGAAAAAAAGGCCTGGATATAGATATATAAAGATAGATAGAGATAGAGATATATAAAGATAGATAGAGATAGAGATAAGATAATAGAGATAGATAATATAGATAGATATAGATGATAGATTAAAAAGACCACCTTATAATATTTGTTTATCTTAGGTCCTATCCTATCTTAAACTCAATGGGGAGGATAACAATGCCAAATCTAGTCTAAACATCTGGCTGATTGTGCAACCAACTACAATAAAGCTAGTCCTCAACTTACAACCACAATTGAGATTCTTACATCCCTGTTCAGACCAGAATTTCTATTGTTAAGGTGGATGTTAAGTGACTTCAGACCCGATTTTACAACATTTGCAACAGTTGTTAAGTGAATCACGAGGCCGTTAAGCAAATCTGCCTACCTCCATTGACTTTGTCAGAAGCCAGCTGGGAACATTACCAAGGAAGATCACATGATCCCCAGGACAGTACAACTGTCATAATTACATATCAGTTGCCAACGTGCCTGAATTTTGATCATGTGATCATGGGGATGCTACGAACAGTTTTAACTGTGGGGACCAGTCGCACGTCACTTTTTTCAGTGCCGTTGTAACTTTGAAGGGTTGCTAAACGAATGATAGCAAGTCAAGGACAGTCTGTAAAAGAAGATTAAAAGAAGATTCTGTCTGTAAAAGAAGATTCTTGGCGACTGGCTATCCAACTATGGGTGTGTTGGCAGTAACATTTACCTCAGCTTCAGGAATAAGGACTGACATGAATCTACATTTAGGCAAGAAAAAACAAATGTACAGGTATAGTATAGGGGGTACCTTGCTCAATAGTAGCAACTATGAGAGGGACCTCAGAGTCCTAGTAGACAATCACCTAAATAGGAGCCAGCTGTGTGCTGCAGCTGCCAAAAAGGCCAACGCAGTGCTAGGCTGCATTAAGAGAGGGATAGAATCAAGATCACGTGAAGTGTTAATACCACTTTATAATGCCTTGGTAAGGCCACACTTGGAATACTGCATCCAGTTTTGGTCACCGCGATGTAAAAAAGATGTTGAGACTCTAGAAAGAGTACAGAGAAGAGCAACAAAGATGATCAGGGGATTGGAGGCTAAAACATATAAGGAAAGGCTGCTAGAATTGGGGATGTCTAGTCTAATGAAGAGAAGGATGAGGGGGGACATGATAGCAGTGTTCCAGTATCTCAGGGGCTGCCCTAAAGAAGAGGGAGTCACGCTATTCTCCAAAGCACCTGAAGGCAGGACAAGAAGCAACGGGTGGAAACTAGTCAAGGAGGGAAGCAACCTGGAACTGAGGAGAAACTTCCTGACAGAGAACAATTAACCAGTGGAACAACTTGCCTCCAGAAGCAGTGAATGCTCCAACACTGGAGGTTTTTAAGAAGAGACTGGACAGCCATTTGTCCGAAATGGTATAGAGTTTCCTGCCTGAGCAGGGGGTTGGACTGGATGACCTCCAAGGTCCCTTCCAACTTTATTATTATTTTTACAGAGCCCAAAACATTATTTGACCGCAATCAATAATTTATCAGCTCCCTATTGACCCCCATGCATTTATCAGTCTTCTAGATAGTCCTATCAACCTTTGAGTGGTTAATATTAACCACTTTGGGGGACGCTGAGGTATGCCAGGCCATCAGAACACAGATGACATCATGTCTCCCCCCCCATCTCTACACAACTGAGGCCATATCACAAATGAGAAGAAAAAAGGAAGACTGACATCTTTTCCTCGGGTGTTTTAACTGATATTACAGGTGGTCCTCGACTTGTGACAACAATTGAGCCCAAAACTGATGTTGCTAAGTGAGAAATTTGTTAAGTGAGTTTTGCCTCATGTTACAACTTTTCTTGCCATATTTGTTAAATGAATCACTGCAGGTGTTAAGCTAGTCACACTGTTGTGAAGCTAACCTGCCTTCCCCACTGACTTTGCTTGTCAGAAGGTCGCAAAAGGGGACTGCCTGACCCCAGGATGCTGTGACAGTTATAAATATGAGTCAGTGGCCAAGAATTTGAATTTTGATCATATGACCATGGGGGATGCTGAGGTGGTTGTTAAGTGTGAAAAATGGCACTTTTTTCAGTGCCGTTGTAGCTTCAAACTGTTGTAAGTCGAGGACTATTTGTGTTTTAAAGAGATAATTTCTATCTTAAAATGACAGTTTTCAGCAGTCCAGGACAGGGATGTAAAAACTGAAACAACCCTAAAAAGAACAACTGTCTCTTCCCATTGAAGTCAACCATCAGGACTGGAGTGTTATGTTTTCCTATACCCCTTAATACCATTAAACCAGTCTTCCCTATTTCGGAAGCCCTCTGGAGGTGTGGGCTTCCAGAATGCTCCCAATGGCCTAGCCATGGCTAAGAATTTCGGCAGTTGAAATCCTCGCACATCTGGAAAAAACCCAGATCAGGGGAACATGGCACTTAAACCTGGAGACCAGAAACATACCAGTTGCTCATGAAAGTTTTAATAAGTTGCATTAGTTGGGAAAACTGATTGACTGGAGATGTTTACTGTGAGACGACTCCCGCAATCAAACAGGATGTGGTGGGGGATGGGTAAGCAGGAAATGGCAATGAAACACTCACAAGGAAGTCTTTTGGCTTTTGTAGACATTGCCTCCAATCAGATGGGAAGACAGCTTTAGGTACCATTTAAGCTCTTCTCCACCACCACCCCCTGCCTCCACCTACCCACCCCCACTTCTGTCGGACAGGCAGGTATTCAACAGGTGGCACTTTCCCCAACCTCACTTGCCTTCATGGATCCTAAAATAGAATAACAGCAGGAACTCATGCACAAGAGATTTGCGAAACAGAGCAAACCCCTTCGGAGCTGAGATGGGAGCCTGCCAATGCGAAGGAGCTGCAACCGGGAGCGCTCATTGCAGGATGACTGCTGCGCTGGCCGGCTGCAGCGCAGCGACCCCCTTCAACGGCGCGCCCTCGCCCCGTCGCTCGGAGAGCCACCTTCTCCGCTCCTATCGGGCCGGGCGCTCACCAATGCTGGGTCCCAGGTCGGTGAGGATGTCTTCGCGCCCCAGAAGGCGCAGCAGACCCAGGAGGCGGCCCACCGTTGCCCCGCCGGGGCTCCGCGCCTGCCAGTCGTCCAGCAGGCGGCCGGTGGGGTTCGCCTGGGCCTCGAAGTGCTTGATCTCCAGGTATTCATAGCCCAGCTCCTCCGCCAGCGTCGCCCAGTCGGCCGCCACCGGGGCGCGCGGGTTGAGGAAGAGCGCCAGCCGGCGCCGCACCGAGTGATTCAGCGCTACCATTGGCAACGCTGCGCTTCCCGACTTCTCCGTTTCGTCCCCGATGCGTCTGGTCACCTCTCCCGCCATGGCCGCCGCGGCTGGGTCTCGCCTGGGCTCCTTGCTCAGACGGGGCCCCTTTCGCAACACCTCCGACGGCGAGAGGCGGAGAGATGGCCCGCGCCCAACCACTTTCGTTTTGGGCGCACGGCGGCTCTGGGTTGCACCGCTCGCGCAGCTGGGGAAACAGAGCAGCTGCAGGACTGACGGGAGTTGAAGTCCGGGGACTTTCCCTCGAGGAGAAGCCACCGAAGACTTCCAGATGTAAATGAACCACAACACCCAGCATCCTTCGCTCGGATGAGCTGGCTGGGTTGATACTCTCAGGAGGGAACGCGTGAAATCCGCGCTGTAGCGCAAGAGACAAGAACAGAATAACAGAGAGTTGAAAGGGACCTTGGTGGTCTTCTAGTCCAACCCCCTGCTCAGGCAGGAAACCCTATACCATTTCAGAGAAATCGTTGTCCAGTCTCTTCTTAAAAGCCTCCACTGATGGAGCACCAACAACTTCTGTTGGCAAGTCGTTCCACTGGTTAATTGTTCTCACTGTCAGGAAATTTCTCCATAGTTCTAGGTTGCTTTTCTCCTTGGTTAGTTTCCACTCTATAGGGTAGAAGAAGAATCCTTGGATCTAAAAGATCCTTATTTCCACCGCCGGTGCCAGGGAAATTAAAAGAAAATAGAAAATCGCTCCTTTTATTTAATACACAATCACCCTTTCCTTATAAATAATGATTTGGGTGGGAATTAGCATTGAAATATAATTTACAGATGGAAAGCACATTGCAACACATGTGAATTCCACAAATCTGTTAAGGTTGACAGTTCAAAGCTCTCCAGAAACCCTCTGGAGGCTTTTTAAATCAAGCCTAACCAGGGTTTAAGCCAGGGGTAGGCAACCTGGGCTCTTTTATGACTGGTGGACTTCAACTCCCAGAATTCCCGAGCCAGCATAGCTCAGCTTGGAAACTCTCCCTTTCCCCTCAGCATGGCTGGCTCAGGAATTCTGGGAGTTGAAGTCCACCAGTCATAAAAGAGCCAAGGTGCCCTACCCCTGGTTTAAGCAAACAGAGCTTAGCTGGATTGGATCAGCAGAACTGAAAATATGACAATGAAGTAAATTGAGGAGCCTTAGTCTTCAATTTAATGAACACTCTTTTTCCAAGGCAGAATGACAACTTAAAAGCCTTTCTTAGGCTTCTTCAAAAATCTACCTTAGACTTCTGTGGATCCTGAATCCACAGGGGTCTCCAAAGGTGGCAACTTTAAGACTTGGAGACTTCAACTCCCAGAATTCCCCAGGCAGCCATGCTATCTGGGGAATTGTGGGAGTTGAAGTCCAAAACTCTTAAAAGTTGCCAAGTTTGAAGATCCCTGCCTTTAATAGATGTTTCAAGACATTCCTGAGCACCTAGATGGGATACTTCAGGTCCTTCCTCTTCAAGGTTATTTATAATTGTTTGAAGCCATTCTTTGACATCTTGATTGTCCACTTCAGAACTTTCCAGTTCCAGGCTTTTCAAGGAATCTTGAAGCCATTTTTCGAGAACCTGTCAGTAGAAGATAAAGAGTCCTTCTAAAGATCCTTGAAGCCATTTGAGTGTGTTCTCCACAGGTCCTTCAGGATATTGCTTCCTGAGTCTCTCTTTTGATTTTTCAATCAAGCCCTCCCTTTCTTAAGCTGCTCTGGACTTTTGTATGTTTCAAGCCATTCCTGTACATTCAGATGGGATGCTTTGAAGGTCCTTCTTCTTGGAGATGACTGATGGACATCTCTAGCCAATTGTCCACATCTTCCCTGGATGCTTCACGAGATTCCTTCGGAAGATTTATCAAGAACATTTTAAGCCATTCTGCCAGGGTGTGTCTTGATGCTTTATTAGAAACCTCTTTTAGGTTTTTCAGAGATTCCTGAAGCCACCCCAGTAGGTTTTGCCTGGATTTTTTGGACTTTTCAAGTTGTCTATAGCAGGGCTTTTCAACCAGTGGTACGGGCACCACCTGTGGTACATTGGCACCTGGCAGGGGGTACGCGACCATCCTAGAAAAGTGGTAGCGGGGAATGAGCTGAACCGATGGCAGCACCGCACAAGCCTGAGCGAGAGACGGATGGAGCTGCAGGGCTGTCAGGGCTCAGCGGAAGCGCCAGGATCAGAGCCAGGCTCCCGCTGGAGCTCGGCGCTGATCCTGGTGCTTCTGCTGAGCCGTGAAGAAGCACCAATCAGCTGGAAAACAGCGCTGATCCTGGCGCTTCTGCTGAGCCCAGAGGAAGCGCCAATCAGCTGGAATGTTGCAGCCTCTCCAGGCTCTTGTGATTTACATTCAGATGCTTGGCAACTGATTCATATTTATGACGGTCACAGTGTCCCAGGGCCATGTGAAGTGACCAAAACCTGCTGCAACCACCCAGCAGACAGAGGGGGAGAATAAAAACCAAACACCCACCCCACCCCCGCTGCCAATCCCCAACAGAAATGCTCACAACAATGGAAACCTCGGACAGGCGGGAGGGCAGCCAGGTGTACTCGGCTGTGGCTTGGGGGGCACTTTTTTCAGTGCCATTGTAACTTCGAACAGTCACTAAACGAACTGTTGTAAGTCGAGGACTACCTGTACTTTTATCACTTTTTCCTCTTTTTTGTCATCAAGTTTTTGACACCTTGCTAGGTGACTGGTAGTACTCGGCTGTTGCCATATCCTAAAAGTAGTACAACGGGTGAAAAGGTTGAAAAGCCCTGGTCTATAGAAGCTTTAAGCCAGCCCTTCTTTAGCGTGTTTTCCAACAATTGATATTTCATCTTTTCCAGAGTTTTTTCCCCTCATCTTATGGCTTTGTTTGCCAGATACTCACAAAGCATCTTTTTTGTTGTGATATTAACTGGTCTCTATCCATCAATGATCTAGAGCAGGGGTGTCCAACTCACAACGTCACGTGATGTGTCGCAACGTATCACAACCTTTTTTGCCGTTACCCGCAATGGGATGGGCGCGGTTTCACTATAATGCATCCAGTTTGACACCCCTGATCTAGAGTAGTTTTTTCTCACTTTTCTCTCTCTAGAAAAATCAGAAGATTAGATATGCAGCTGCATCCACAACAAAATATTCTTAGCAAATTCTAATGAAAACTGCTTGTTGTCAGGAAACTCTTACTCCAAAAGCAGATTTATTTATTTTTTTGCATAGGAGGGGTGGGGAGTTTAAAAGACCTACCTTATACATACCTTTTGAAAAGTCCCACTCAGATCCATGAGTTACTCCTAGTTATTCATACAGAAGATTACTAAGCAACTTTTCAATATCCTGTAGGTTACATGGGAAATTTATGATTCTTTAATGAAAGTGGAGTGGGGGGAGGGGGAAACTCACCATGCGGGAGACATTCTTGTTTCCCCATGTTAATTCTATCAATTAAATTGTCTTTAGGAGTTATAGCTTATATTTCCCATTGCAAGAAAAGCATGCCTTTGTCATGGACCGATCATTTCCTGCTTCAACTGAATTTTACGGCCCCAATCCTTCCCCGCAGGGAGGCGGAACCGATTAGGTGGTTCCATCCCAGACGCCTGATGGATCCAATTGGTTTTCAGACGCCGCTTGGGGAATTACCGAGCTCCCTCATTCACAGTCCGGCAGAGTCCCTGGTAGCGGCATGGAATACAGCCGCGAAGGGGGCTATTGACCGGATTGCGCCTTTGCGACCTCTCCGTGGTGCTGGCCCCAGGAGGTCTCCTTGGTTTACTGAGGAGCTCAGGGGGATGAAGCGCCATAAGAGACGTCTAGACAAGCAATGGAGACGAAGTAAGTCCGGATCTGACCGAACCAGATTGAGCTTATTTATTAAAGCCTATCTGAAGGCAAGAACGCACAGGGTCGGCCTCCTCCGGGTCCCGTCAGCGAAACAATGTCGTCTGGCGGGCCCTAGGGGGAGGGCCTTCTCTGTTGTGGCGCCCACCCTCTGGAACCAACTACCTCCTGAAGTCCGCGTTTCTACGACTCTCCCGGCCTTCCGAAAGAATTTAAAAACCTACCTCTGCCGGCAGGCCTGGGGATGATTGTTGATTGTGGTGTGACTGAGGAGTATGTGTGGGGTTTATTTTTAATGTTTTTTTTCCGGATTTTTATATTGAATTGTTTATTTGTATGTTGTGAGCCGCTCCGAGTCTGCGGAGAGGAGCGGCACACAAATCCGAAAAATAAAATAAATAAATAAATATATTGGACTGAATTCAGCAGGATTCAACTGCAAATAGGGCTTAGGCCAGTGGTGGCGAACCTGTGGCACAGGTGCCAGAGGCGGCACTCAGAGCCCTCTCTGTGGGCACACGTGCCGTCGCCTCAGTCCTAGGCCTTCAGATGGGTTTTATAAAACCTTTTCGCTTTAGGCCTCCGCCACCGTGTGCAAAAAAAAAAAAAAAGGTCAATCAGTCAATTTCAACTTCTCACGGAAAAAAAAAGATCTTGCAAAGTTGGAATTGATTGATTGAACTTTTTAGTCCCACCCAGCCTGCCATTACCACCGAAGCCACGCCCAGCCAATGGGCCACGCCCAGCCAATGGGCCACGCCCAGCCAATGGGCCACACACCACTCAATGGGCCACGCCCACCCAGCACCTGACGATACATAAATGGGTTTTGGGTTGCAGTTTGGGCACTCGGTCTCTAAAAGGTTCACCATCACTGGCTTAGGCATTTGACCTAGAGCTGAGGAAAGAAATGTACAATCCTAAGAGAATTTATTCTCTACCTAAGAGGTGGCAATGGGCCAACGTGCCACGGCCAACTCGCCATGGCCAACTTGCCGTGGGACAACTCACTTCACAACAATTTAACAATTATATTTAATTATTTAAAATAAATAAAATATTATGTTTTGTTGATCACATTTCATTCTGTTCCCTCCTTTTGCATCCGGCGAATTGTTTAAAACCCTTATGAGTTATAGCTGTGCATTCCCAAAATTACACATTATTTCGCCACAAAGATGCTCTGTGAAGAGATTCGTGATATCCTTCTGAGACCCAGCGCTCCCGTCTCTTCCATTGCTACTGCTTTAATCGAACACAAAGTCTCTGGAAGTGAAAGTCTTTGGCGAAAATAGAATAGAACAAAACAGAACAGAATAGAATACGGAATGGAATAGAATACAAAATGGAATGGAACGGAACAGAATAAAATAGAATACAAAATGGAATGGAATAGAATACAAAATGGAATGGAACGGAACAGAATAAAATAGGTAATGCAATGTGATAGAATAGAATACAAAATGGAATGGAATAGAATACAAAATGTAATGTAATGCAATAGAATAGAATACAAAATGGAATGGAACGGAACAGAATAAAATAGAATACAAAATGGAATGGAATAGAATAAAAAATGTAATGTAATGTGATAGAATAGAATACAAAATGGAATGGAATAGAATACAAAATATAATGTAATGCAATGTGATAGAATAGAATACAAAATGGAATGGAACGGAACAGAATAAAATAGAATACAAAATGGAATGGAATAGAATAAAAAATGTAATGTAATGCAATGTGATAGAATAGAATACAAAATGGAATGGAACGGAACAGAATAAAATAGAATACAAAATGGAATGGAATAGAATACAAAATGTAATGTAATGCAATAGAATAGAATACAAAATGGAATGGAACAGAATAAAATAGAATACAAAATGGAATGGAATAGAATAAAAAATGTAATGTAATGCAATGTGATAGAATAGAATACAAAATGGAATGGAATAGAATACAAAATGTAATGTAATGCAATGTGATAGAATAGAATACAAAATGGAATGGAACGGAACAGAATAAAATAGAATACAAAATGGAATGGAATAGAATAAAAAATGTAATGTAATGCAATGTGATAGAATAGAATACAAAATGGAATGGAATAGAATAAAAAATGTAATGTAATGCAATAGAATAGAATAGAATACAAAATGGAATGGAACGGAACAGAATAAAATAGAATACAAAATGGAATGGAATAGAATACAAAATGTAAGGTAATGCAATGTGATAGAATAGAATACAAAATGGAATGGAATAGAATACAAAATGTAATGTAATGCAATAGAATAGAATAGAAAATGGAATGGAATGGAATAGAATATGGAACAGAACAGAATATAATATATTTGTCATTGTATGTCTCACAACAAAATTAAGTGCTGTCCATAGTGCACACTACATACAAGTAAAAACCACAAGTAAAAACATATTATATACATATCCTTCACATTCTATTCACCTTATGAGAACAGATAAAGGCTGGTTAACATGCTTGGAGAGCCAGAATGTTTGAAAGATAGTGAAAAAAATTCATCTCTTATTTCCCTCCAACAATTGTTCCAGGCAATGTAATTCAACTTAAAAGATTGTATAATGCATGTCCAGGGCAGAAACCTAAAGAGAATTTAATATGAAATTATGGAGAAGAAAGTCAGGGTTGCTATCTAAAAATGTATCATCTGCTCAGTTGCTTATCAAACTTATTTGCAGGTGGAGACCGATTCCTACAAACTCCTTGTTCTCACATTGGAGCTTATCTCTGTCTGACAACAGGTCACAAATTATCCTCTGCGGTTTGCAAAATATCAAGATCAGGCTGAAATTAGCCCCTTATTTTTTTTTTCTTGAATAATCAAACTTGTTTAAAAAAATTAATTCAAAAACACCTCTTGTTTCCCCCAACCTTGTTTCAGGCAATGGAATTCAACACAAAATATTGTATGATGTATGTCCAGGGGAGGGAGCTAAAGAGAATTTAATAGGAAACTCTGGAAGGGAAAATCAGAGTTGCTTTCTAAAATTTTCTCACCTGCTCAGTTCTTCCTCAAAATATTCACACAGTTGCCATTTTTCTCCACATATTCACACAAGCTCCTTGTTCTCATGATGGAGCATTTATCTGTCCAACAGGAGATTTCAAATTATCATTGTCTTTCTGTAAATTATGAAGATCACCATGAAATTAGTTCCCTTATTTTTTTTCTTACTTGGGTCAGCTATTTTAAATTTAAAACAATATTAAAAATTCCTTCATGTAGGGATGTGTTTATGTATTTATATATTGATATATTTATCTATGCAATATAATTCAGTATTGTTATTTTTATTACAACAGCCAGCAATCTCAGCTTACAAGAAACATTGCTTTAATCAATTATTGCATATGTTAGAAATATTCAGTAAAAGTGACAAATCAATAAACTTTCCCGACTTTAGCTATTTATTTATTTATTATTTATTTTTCGGATTTGTATGCCGCTCCTCTCCGCCTCCATTATATTGTTAAAAGATTTGATTGAATACTTCAGTATTATGGTGAATGTCACTATGTTTAGAAGAAATGGATTATTTAAGAACAAGTTAATGATTTTTACTTCAGTATTTAGCATTGCTTAATCTATTTATACTACTAAGGGGTCTTTAGATGTAAACAACTTTTTTCTTATACATTCCACAAAAGATGTGAACCAATTCAAAATAATTTCCAGAAGCAAAGTAAAGTTATGGATGCAAGATATGGGAAAATTTCTCACTTCTCACAAATGCCAAGATGCCAACAAGCTTTCTCAGAAGTCAAGTACCTTGTTTATGAGGGATTGAGATAGCCCTCATGAATCCCAGCGACCAGTTAGGGCACATAGGGTTGGCCTCCTACAGGTCCCGTCTGTTAGACAATGTCATCTGGCGGGGCCTAGGGCTAGGGCCTTCTCTGTTGCTGCCCCAGCCCTCTGGAACCAACTTCCCACAGAGGTTCGTACTGCTCCCTCCCTCCTGGCTTTCCGAAAACTCTTGAAAACACATTTATGCAGACAGGTTTGGGGCGTGTGAGCTGTGACAAGCAATGAAAAATATACTGTTCTAGTAAAATAATCTGGGAATAGCAACAGTTGTTTTAAATGGATAATCTCACGGTGACATTTTATTAATACTGTTGCTATTTATTTATTTATTTATTTGACTTATATGCCGCCCTTCTCCCAAGACTCAGGGCGACTCACAGCAAAAATACAAGTACAAAAATTTAGTATAAATCAATTAAAATACTAATTTACAGTGTAAAAACTATATAACTATTTCCACTCATACAACACACAGTCACAATCATCTATCTATCTATCTATCTATCTATCTATCTATCTATCTATCTATCTATCTATCTATCTATCTATCTATCTATCTATCTATCATCATCATCATTTGGGGCGTGTGAGTTGTACTCTGCCCCGGGGGCCTCTGATTGTGAAATCTCTTCCTCTACTTCAGACATGTCAAACACAAGGCCCGGGGACCAGATGCGGCCCGCAAAGTGGTTTCATGTGGCCCGCAAAACCATCCTGGAAACAGTGAGGGAACGGCCCCCTCTGCCTTGACCCTGGCCCACACCGTCCAGGAGCCAATGTACTTTTTTTTTTTTTGCCCTCGTACCATCATGAGCAACCTGGCTAAGGAGAGCAAGCACAGCAGCAGCAGCCTTGAAGAGGAGGTAAGTGCAGCTGGGCACCCCCTTGGGAAAGTGGGGCTGGGCTTGGTGCCGCGGGTGCTCGAGGGCCAGGCTGGGTGTTTGATCTCTGCTGCCCAGGGCTCTGGGTAGCCCGTACCACCACCCAATCCCCCCTTGCATGGCCTGAGAAGAACAGCGAGGCTCCTCCAGTGGACCATGCCTTGGCACTTGCCCTGGTCCCACCCCCTTCTACCAGAGACCCTCAGATCTGTCCCGCTCCTGCCCAGGCCCCCACAGGCATCCTTTACGAGAACGATGTAGAGCTGGCCATGCCCACCCACTAGGCATGGCCACACCTACTCCATCCACGCCCACCCAGTAGACCACACCCATCCTGGCCACACCCGCCCCCCCCAAGGGCAACCGCAATGCTGATGCGGCCCTCAATGAAATTGAGTTTGACACCCCTGCCCTACTTAAAAGCCCTGTGCCACAATGGTTAGAATGCAATATTGCAGGTTAATTCTGCCGACTGCCAGCAGTTCAATTCTCATTGGCTCAAGGTTGACTCAGCCTTCCATCTTTCCCAGGTCGGTAAAAATGTCGGGGGCCATATGCTGACTCTGTAAACAGTTCAGAGAGGGCTGTAAAGCACTATGAAGTGTTATATAACTCTAAGTGCTATTGCTATTGCCACTCAGATATACAAGTAATGGCGAATACATTTAGTATTAACATGAAGGAAATTTATTTTTAACCTAACTTATTTCAGTAGCAATTATTTAAGAAATTAAACTCTTCCCTTAAAACTCCTAGGACCTAGGATAGTCAATCATTCAGTTTGACTTGGATTTAACCTAGTTATCAGATTAAAAAATGGCTGCCATAAGGTAAACTTTGGTACTTGATGGATGTAAGGAATGCAACACAAAAAAGGGGAAAATTGAAAGTGTGCCTTTTCAAGATGAAAATAGTACTAGCACTGGCAATAATATTTAGTCTTATATACCACTTCATAGTGCCTTCCAGCCATCTCTAAGTGATTCATAGATTCAGCGCATTGCCTCCAACAATCTGGCATTTTACCCAAACTTGGAACGATAGAAGGCTGGGTCAACCTTGAGCTGGTCAGGATCGAACTCCTGGCTGTGGGCAGAGTCAGCCTACAATGCTGCACTCTAACCCCCTGCCCCACTAGGGCTCTACATCACATAAAGGTATTTTCGACTCTGCCATGACTTACATGAAATCCAGGTCCTTTGCCTTCTTTAGCTCCTCTTGCAGGCATTTTGTTTTCGTCTGAAGAGTCTGGAAAAGTCAAAATACATTATAGGTGATGCATATGTGTGTGTATCTGTATGTATATAAGAACACATTCATGTAATCCTCAACTTATAAGTTAGTTTAGTGACTGTTCAAAGTTACAACGGCAGTAAAATAAATGACTTATGACCGTTTTTACACTTATGACCGTTGCAGCATCCCCATGGTCACATGATCAAAATTCAGATGCTTGGCAACTGGCTTGTATTTATAATGGTTGCAGTGCCCCGTGTGTGTGTGTGTGTGTGTGTGTGTGTGTGTGTCATGTGATCCCCCTTTTCAGACCTTCTGACAAGTCAAGTGAGGAAGCCAGATTCACTTAATAACCATGTTACTAACTTAATAACTGCAGTGATTCACTTAACAACTATGGCAAGAAAGGTCGTAACATGGGGAAAAACTCACTTAACAAATGTCTCACTTAGCAACAGAAATATTGGGCTCAATTGTGGTTATAAGTCAAGGACTATCTATATGTGTGTGTGTGTGTGTGTGTGTGTGTGTGTGTGTGTTTATTTCACTTTTTGTAGCAACATGAAATGTTTTTCAGGCTATTATCTCAGGAGTAAAACAAAACCAACTTTTGAAAGGAATTTTGTTATGTGGGAAAAGTGATCCCTGGACCTGATTTGTTAACATGTGGAAATGATGATGTTTCCTTTAAGAGATTCTGCCTAAGGAGCTGTCAGATCAAGAGACAACAGATCCTGCTGTGGCTGACAGTATCGACTGACAGTAAAATAGAATTATCTCATTTGATCATGTTTTCTGTCTGGTCTATCTGGGAAGGTTAACAATCTGTGTTTAGACTCAAATTAAGTCCGCCCCTTAAGAAGCCAGTATGTTTTGCCAAAACAGAGAAACTCTCTTGACCCAAAAAAAGAATAGTCTGAATAACATCTACAGATAGTAATCTGTAAATGTACTGTATCTAATTAGACATTATCCTCATAATCACAGTAAGAATGCAATAACTGGGGAGAAGTCTGGAGCCCATATCTGTCTCACCCCACTGGGACTGGTCCGTACCATTCATGCCAGTAGAGGAGGCATGCTGTGGGTCCCATCAGCCCAATTATTCTGGCAGGTGGAGTCCAGGAGGGGGGCTTTTCTGCTATAGTAAGGTGACCAACCTTTTTACAATGAAAAGGAGGACACAAATAAATTGAAGAAAAAATATTGTAAATAAAAGAAACATTTTATTCATTGCAACAATAATACAGACAACTTGCATGTGCAAAGTTTGCCAGAGGGGTGTTTTGGCGTGCTCAGCAGCAATTCCTATTGGCTTTCAAAAGCCAATATTGGGAGTAGCACAGCTTAGGCAAAAGTTGAAAAAAAAACATCAAAAAAAGGTGCCGGAACGCCGTTCTGAGCGTTCTATGAGGAAAAAAAAAAGCCCTGCAGATTAGTCTTCAAATATCGAAAAGGAGGACATGAAGGAGGACACTTTTTGAGGGAGGACAGAACTCACAAAAGGAGGACTCTCCTCCCTAAAGGAGGACGGTTGGTCACCTTAGCTATAGCTCCTGCCTTCTGCACCATCTTGCCCCCCCCAATGACCACTTTCTACAGGGGGATGATCGAGAGCATCCTGTCATACAGCATCACAGTCTGGTTTGGAGGCATCCCTGCTTCAGACAGGAAGGTGGTGCAGAGAGTGGTGAGGATGGCCAAAAAGATCATTGGCAGTCCCCTCCCTCCCATCCAGGACATAGCACAGAAGAGTTGCTTGAGCAGGGTCCATTAGATTGTCTGGGACACTACACATCCTCTTCATGACCTGTTTTCCTTGTTACCTTCTGGGAGGAGGCTCCATGTACTAAATCAGTGGTTCTCAACCTTCCTAATGCCACGACCCTTTAATACAGTTCTTCATGTTGTGGTGACCCCCAACCCTAAGGGCTCTCCAAGCACGCACCGATGCTGCCCACTCACCCGCTGCGCCCGGGGCTCAGGCACCTCGCCTCACATCCGAAGGTCGCCGGCCTGCCTGGCTCCAGCTGGCCGGGGAGGGGGGGCAGGAAGGCTGCACTGCCGGCTTCGCCCAGCCTGGTTGGAGAAGCACCCAGGTGGAGAGAGGGAGAGAGAGAGCGAGAGCCAAGAGGGCGACAGCGCCAGCAGAAATTAGTTCAGCCTGCTCTGCGGAAAGGGCTGCGAAGCAGCGCAGCCTCCCTTAGGAGATGCTCGATGGAAACGAATCCAGCACTCCAACGGCCCCCAGCTCGAAGCTGTGCGGAGATGGATAGAGGAGCGGTGTTTCGGTTCCCAAGACCATTGGAAATGTTTTCCGATGGTCTTAGGTGACCCCTGTGAAAGGGTCATTCGACCCCCAAAGGGGTCGCGACCCACAGGTTGAGAACCGCTGCACTAAAGGTACTGAAACAGAATCTCTCCTGTTGTTCAATTTCATTTTAAATGTCTGTTAGTGAATTTGTCGTCCACTGAATCATCCTTTAAGCCTGTTTCCTTACCGGGATCCTTCAGCAAGGTCAGAGCTCCCATTGTGATGCCTTCACTTGAGAAGCTGGGCACACACCCAAGAGATGGCACCTCTTGAATGACATTATATAGCACAGTCTAATGACAGTGCAGGAAATGTTTCATGACATTGCGTATTATGTTACAATCTTTAATCTAACTGAGGACAGATGTTGGGTGTGCACCCCATAGACCCTCCACAGTAGCTTTGTATAGTTTTGAATATGAAAGGTTACAAGCTAAAAACAGAGATCCTGAGGGTCTCAGATGGCATCTAAACACTCCCCCCCCAGATGTTTGGTAGCAGGTTTCAGGATCTACCATTTGTCAATAGGACTGAATGGACATTTTGTGCAGGATATTCTTGCCCATTTGAGGAACAGGGTTGACCAAGCTCCTTGCCTCCAGGATTTCTGAAGAGTGGGTTGCCAATAAAATCTCTGCTGGTCCATTTGTTATACTAGTTCAGTTTATGGTTTGGAATGGTTTGTATACCAGATTCTGAAAGACTGACAACGATTTGCAGTCTCCAAGCCATCTTAAAAAGGCATATAAGGCAATGATGGTTCTAGCTGGCAAAGTCTCTAGATTATTTTTTTTAAAAAGAGCTGTTGATCTTGATGATTTTGAACCTTTTGCTGATCTTGATCATTTAGAACATTTCAAGGCTTTTACTGCTGCTGTTTTATCTAGTCTCAGTGGTTCTTAACCTGGGTGATATCGCCCCCCAGGGGGCAATTTCGTTTTTCAGGGAGGCGATGGAACAAAAAGGGGCGACATGGGGGGCGAAGGAAAAGGGGGCGATATGGGGGCGATGGAGCGAAAAGTTTCGGGGACACTTTTGAGCCTTCCCCTGCGGCTCCGAGCCTCCTCCGCCATTTGCAGAGAGAGATAGAGACAGAGGGAGGCACTTGTGCTTCTCTCTCTCTCTCTCTCTCTTGCAGATTTGCCCTCTCGCAGGGCTCCTGATTGGCCCTGCGCCGGATGCCCGGCCCCCCGGAGAAGCGCAGCCAGGAAGTCCCTTTCCCTGACTGACCCTGTCTGAGGTGCACATGGCCGGGGAACCGTGCGGGGAAGCCCCGGGATCCCCGCTGGGAGCAGCCCACCAGAGCCTCAGCTGAGCAGGCCAGCCTTCCCGCAAGCCATGGCCCCGAGGGAGAGCAGCCCTGCGATCCCCAGCTGCGGGACCGTTGTCCCAGCTGGCCGGGAAGGCGCGCCGGAGTCCCAACTGCTTTGTCAGTGAAGAATGTGAGGTGAGCAGAAGATGGGGGGAGAGAAAGGGAGGGCTGAGGCATTTTCCAACCAGCAGCAGAAGAGCCCTAGCCGGACTGCGGGAGCACCTCCTCCTGGGGCCCACCGCCGGCTTCCTTGCCCTCCTCCTCCTCCCCTGGGGCAGCGGCCAGCAGCAGCGGTGACCGGCAGAGGCATCACTCCCTGGGCGACGTTGGTGGGTCGCGGATTGCCGGGAGCACCGCACGGTGCAGAGCGGCCCCAGCTCCTCCAGCATGACGGACCTACTTTACAGCACAGGGGGCTCCAGCGTTGGTCCTGGCGGAAGGCGGATCATTGCCCTGGTTCTGACCGAGGACACCGGTGGCGCAGGAGAAGTTTTGGCGACACAGCTGACGGGGGCATTTCGCGGATGCCCCGCAATTTAAGCCCGGGGATGCCGGTGGTGCGAGGGGAGGCTTGGTGATGCAGCCGATAGGCGGGGCATTCCGCAGATGCCCTGTGGCTGTGACTTGAGCCTGGGGACGCCAGCAGCATGCCAACGTGACCATGAGCCGGGGTGTCCCTGCAGGCCCGGCGGACAGCGAAGCTGGGTGCCTCCAGCGGCAACAGGGGATCTTCTGCTGCCTCCTGCCCCCCTTCCTGCCCCTTCTGCCTTTCGTTCTCTCTTTCTCCTCACCTGGAGAAAGAAGGGGGGAGGGAGGGAGAGGAAAGTGAGAAAGAGACAGGGAGAGGGGAAAGAGAAAAAGAGAATGAGAGAGGAAAGAGAGAGGAAGCACAAGTGCCTCTCTCTTCCTCTCTCTCTCTCTCTCACACACACACACACACTGAGTGGGGAAGAGGACTGGCAGACCAAGGGCAGAAAGAGCAAGAGAGAGGGAGGGAGGGAGGGAGGGAGGGAGGGAGAAACAGAGACCCTTTTGACATCTAAAATGAAGGTAACACTGAAGATTTATATATATAATAAAGGTAAAAAAGGATATTATTATTATTATTATTAATTTAATTTCTATGCCGCCCTATTTCGGAGAACTCAGGGCGGCTCACAACATGATAGAAATTACATTATATACATAAATATAAAAACCCTTAATTAAAAAAGAAACCAATCATTCCACAAACATACACTGGCTAGGGGCAAGGTGTTAGCTGCCCCAGGCCTGCCGGCAAAAGTGTGTTTTAAGCAATTTGCGAAAGGCGGAGAGGGTGGGGGCGACACGGATATCTGGGGGAAGTTGGTTCCAGAGGGCCGGGGCCGCAACAGAGAAGGCTCTTCCCCTAGGCCCCGCCAGGCGACACTGTCTGGCTGACGGGACCTGGAGAAGGCCCACCCTGCAGTGTTATCTTCCTTTTAAATATCAAAAGGGTTTTACGGCTCCCAGTGTTTTGTTTTTGGTGGGAAACGGGTCCAAGTGGCACTTTGAGTGTTTTGGATTGCCTACCCCTTCTCTACCCATACAGTGGCGCGCCATTGGCCAGAATGGGCAGTGATGGAGGGGGGAGCGCTTCTTTTGAAACATCGCATGCTGTTTTGTGTGTCTCTTTGTATTGTACTTTTTTAGCATGCACTCCAGTTCGATATTATATTTTCTTTGTGTCTTTTTAATCTTTTTTACAGTGTGCGTGACTATATATACTTTCCTTGAATCTTAATTTAGTTTCAGAGTTTATGTCTTGAAATTCTTGGTTCCTGCATTGTGGTTTGCTCGTATGCCCTTTTTATATTTCTTTTTGCATCTTAAATTTCACTTGTAATTCAATCATTAAATGTTACATTTCACTTTCTTGCCATTGAATTTTGTTTTCAGTGGTCATTACATTTAAGTGTCTTCAATAAATAAGATAATAATGAAATACAAGTATCACGAAGTTTGGGAATAAAGTGATGGGTGGCACCAAAATTTTTCACACACTTGAGATATGGGAAAAAGACTGGAAATAAATTATTTGCATCGATATGTCCTGATGACCATTTTAAAGAAAACAAAAAAAGTGTTTGCATAAATTGAAGAATTATTTCCTATGTTGTGATTGACAGGTTATGTTGGGGGAGGGGGGTGATGACAACTTCCTCATTGGCTCAAGGGGGCGATTCATTCAAAAAGGTTAAGAACCACTGGTCTACACCACTTTTCAGACCTTTCTGAGTGGTGTTTATGCTGTTATTTTTTCAGACTTCCCCCCCACCCAAGGCTCTTTGGTTATAGTTTTTCTGACATTCAGAAGTACTAGAAAGAATAATAAAAAATAATAATAGATGCTAAATAAATCTTACTAGAGAAGAGTTCTATATCTGGCAGATTAATGTAATCATCACCACCCATTACTGCCAAAAGAGGCAGGAGGATTTTGTTCCTATTGCTAAAATGTCTACAAAATCTTTTTTTTAATGAGAAATATTGTGTTGCAATATATCAGTCAAGTGGGTGTCTTTACATCTGCAGAGACTTCTCCAGTGGAACTAATTGAGAGGACAATATTCTGCTTTGAGTTAAGAAATTAAAAAGTCACTATCTAAAGTTAATACAGGACGACAACAGAAGTGACTGGGCAGTGATACCGTCCGTATCTCTGCCCGCCTCTTGAAAGGACTGTACAAAAGGCAGTTGTAACTGAGTTAAGATCTGCTTGTAGGCCTCTGGGACAAGCAAAGGCAACACACTTCCACCCTCACCACAACAAAGAGACGGACGGAGCTGCCTGCATCTTTCCCCAAGCTTCTCCCTTTAAGGTTGTGAGTTTTTTATCACATCCATCACCATCTCCAGCCAACGCAATATTAAGGCTGTATGCTGCACGCAGACAACCATTTAAAAACCATGCCTATGATGTCTAATAAAAGAATTGTAATCCTCACATGCTGGATATCCAGAGTTGAGTCAAAGTAAAGGTGATGATGCAAGTTATTTCCATCAATTATTACCTTTGAGTTTCTCAGCCACAGATCAACAAAGAATTTGCTATGTTCCCTTACATAACTCATTATGCCAACGACGCCTGTTCTTGTTAGCTTGAGTGCCTCTGTTACAGGGAAAGGAGAAGAAAAAAAGAATCTCTCAAAGACAGACCACACACCCTGGAAGTAAAGGGGGCAACGTTAATTCATTAATTAGGTCGTATCACTGATACAGTATTTGAACATTATGAGAAAGTCATTGCCATAGAGTGAAATTCACCTGCATAATAATAAAAGTTGTAAGGGACCTTGGAGGTCATCTAGTCCAACCCCCTGCTCAGGCAGGTAACCCTATACCATTTGGGACAGTTTCTTCTTAAAAACTTCCAGTGTTGGAGCATTCACCGCTTCTGGAGGCAGGTTGTTCCACTGGTTAATTGTTCTAACAGTCAGGAAGTTTCTCCTTAGTTCTAGGTTGCTTCTCTCTTTGGTTAGTTTCCAAACATTGCTTCTTGTCCTGCCTTCAGGCGCTTTGGAGAACAGCTTGACTCTCCCTTCTTTGTGACAGCCCCTGAAATACTGGAACACTGCTATCATGTCCCCCCTCATCCTTCTCTTCGTTAAACTAGACATCCCAATTCCATCAACCTTTCCTTATATGTTTTAACCTCCAGTCCCCTGATCATCTTTGTTGCTCTTAGATGGATTTGTTGCTGTAAGAATGAAGCCAAATAGAATGTATTAAATGGGGGGGGGAAATATACTGAGCTTCCAAAAATGAAACTGTAAATCTGAGCCCTTTCCCAATTAAGACCCTGCCATGTTACTAATTACATCAAAAGGAGCCCAGCAGAGTCAGAGGCCTTTCTGCTCCCATTACTAATACAAAACTTTCTCTCCAACATTCCTTGTCCAAAATTTCATGAAGCCACTGAGAACGGCATTTCTGGGAATCACCAGGCTTCAGGCTGGAAGTGGAGATGCTCTCTCCATTAATATAAATTTAATAAATAAATGTCCAGCAGTATCTGGGCAATTTATATGCTTGGGTTGTTCCAGCTTCTTTAGTCAGTTCAGCAAAAAGAACAGGGGCAATGAGTCAAGTTGTTTAACAAATAAGATTTTGCAGTTTTAACAGTATGGCTATCAACCAATTTTAGAATTATATTAAACAAATGTAATATAATGATGTAAGCCATATACATAGCAGAGGATCTGATTTAAGAATAATTTTATTGTTGTTATTCAGTTGCTAAGTCTACCTGTATAGGTTGCATAATAAAAAATACAAAAGCATATTTTGATTGGTAAGGAAAAGTCATCTGTCCAGTTACATGGCAAGAATTAAAAAATCCAATACTATGTGAGCATATAGGGTTGAAAAGAGGTATGCATTCTGAATGAAAGTGAAGGGTTCTGGAACAAAGGGAAATTGTTCAGTCTAACTACTGTTGCAAAAGTAAAAGAAGCATTTGCAAGAGAAAAATGTCAGAAAGGTTTCCCACGTTGAGCTTGTATACTGATAAAATGAACCTTTTTCTGCCTCTCCTTGTTTCTAAAAGAGAGGCTTTTCTTGAAAATTAAAACTTAAGGTGTATTATTAGTAATACATTTAAAAAAAAGAAAAGAAAAGAAAAGAAAACCCATGTTAATTAGCTACTGCAACAGTACGACAAAAATCATATTGCAAGTATTAGACTCCATACTGTGCGGCCCTCACTAAGCCACTGAATATATTTGACTAAGGAACCATTTTGAGTGAGTTTTATGCCTTGACAATTTTATGGCCCTTTTGTGAGGCAGGAGCAGAAGGGGCCTGGACTTCTATGAGTGACAGGCCTGACGCTCAATCAAAGGGGGGAAGAGTGTAATATCAGGCCACTCTTAGCCACCCAATCATAGGCAAGGGTGGAGAGATCTTGGGGCGGAGAGATTTTCCCCGTCAGGATTTGCCTCACACATTTCAGTCTTTTGACCGGGGAGGCTGTGGGAGAATTGGGGGGAATTCCTAAACAATTTTATTTCCATTTCTGAATTCTTTAGGCTCCCTATTCCCCAGACCTACATACTTAGAGGTTCCTTTCTACCCAGATACATTGCTTACCTTTTTCTTTAATGCTTAGAATCAATCTTCATTTTTGGCAGATTTTCAGAAGAGGCTTGTCAGGCCTTCTCCTTCCTGGGCCTGAGACAGAAGGACTGGGCTTCTTTCTCCATCTGAATTTTGTGCTTTCCCTCTTCCTCCCCTGAAGCCCTTAACCCTCTCGTCACCAGATGGCTTTTCAAGGTGACTGCAAGTCCCCTTCATAAGACAATGGCAGATTTAAAAGCTGCCTAGCAAGAACACATTAGCCCTTTCAGGGACTGTTTTGGGATAGCCAAGGGGGGGAAAAGCTTGATAATCCTCTGAGGTGATTAGCCCACTCCCTTAGAAATTTTGGGGTTGCCAGCAAGAAAGTCCTTAAACATCGACTTAACTAAAATCTACAATATACAGTATGTCCTCAAAGATGCCAACCCTCCTCTTAGGAACTCTTTCCAAATATCAGTTGGACAACTAAGTCCTTTAAACTCCTTTCTCATCCTTTCCTTTTAGCAAAATCTGCGTAAAAAGATCTAGGCAGTATTAGAAGGCTGATCACACTAATCAAATTACTAATTAAATATACCCTGCCAATACAGAAAGTTCCACACCCTTTTTTCTGGAAGACATTTGATGGCTGCTTGTTGACTTTATTCTTCCCAAGCCTATTGTAGAAATATTGGCCACATAAGAAATAAAAAAGAAGTGGTAGGGTGATTTTGTCCTACAGGAATAATGTGCATCACAGAACTAGCAAAACTCCTGTATATGTGCTGTGTCCCCATCTCCAAAACGGAAGAGAAGGGATATTATGAAGCTTAATAAAAAAAATCATTAAGAAATTAACCTTGTGCCCCTTTTAAGTTTTTGCTAACAATGGCAGCACTAAGAGTCACAATGATCTTCCTAAGCATTGTGGGTTAAGACCTGGCATGTATGCAATTGTTTCTAAGTTGAATAATAGACATTAGGCACAGCCCTACAGAAAACTAAAGAGGAATTAAAATTCTTTATGAGAAATAGAGTAATCTCTAATGTTATTGTCTGGGAAACAAGCAAACCATTCCTGACATGGGAGGTTTTGTTTAGGGGTTCATTGTGTTTACCAGCAGTCCTTGGATATTAATTTCAAACATTTAGAAAAATTTATATTTCCTGGAAAAGGTTGACTAGCCTATCTATACAGATCTATATAACTGCCCAGAGTCACTTTGCAGAGTAAGATGGGCAGCATATCAATTTAATAAATATTTTACAGATTTCACTTTTTTGAACAATTACGTAGTTTTATAATTTGCTTTCCACTGACATGTCATGTTATGCGCTCCAATACTTGCTTATTAGTTCAAGAAACACGCAGGAGCCTTCTCCACCACCATAGATCAAACCAGCCATTTTTCTTCCGGTCTTACTTTTTCAAAATCCATTTTTCACAATCATAATTAGCTATGGGGAAAACCTTAGAAGAGGCTAACCTACGTTTGGTTTGCACGGAATCCCTGCCATCAGTGCACCATTATCTGTTAATTGCAATAAATAACAGCAAAAAGGAATGCAGTTTAGGATTATGTAGGATTATTTAAAAATCATTTTTAGGGATTGTTACAATTATCAAAAGAACAGTTTCATCTAAATTTCCTCATTTTAAAAAAAAAATGATTTCCTTAAATTAGGGTGGTCATGGTTAAACAGGACACTGAATATATTGTACCAAGAAACCATTTTGAGTGTTATGCTTTAACATTTTCAATGGCCATTTTGGGAGGTGGGAGGAGGGGGTTGGACTTCTATGAGTGACAGGTCTGACACTCAGTCAGAGGGAAGAGAGTAATCAGCCCACTCTTAGTCACCAATCACAGGCAAGGGTGGAGAGAACTTGGAATGGAGAACTTTTCCCCCCTTCACAATTCACTTCACTCATTTTGGTCTTTTGACTGGGCAGCTTGTGGGAGAATGGGGGGATTCCGGAACCATTTTATTTCTCAGATTTCTGTATTTAGAGGTTTCTTTCTAGCTTAAAATATTCCTTATCTTTTTGTTCAATGCATGGAGTCAGTCTTCAGTCTTGGCAAATTTTCAGAAGAGGTTTGTTTACCAGTCCTTTCTGGAGTTTGAAAATTTTTAAATGATTATTTCACGTGGTTAGCTGCCAGCCACTGATACTAATGTAAGGGGCACAATAAAGTATTTTGGTTAGTAGATCAGTAATTTCACATACATGTTTTTAAAGAAATCTCAGTTAATCCAATTAGGACCTGTGGGTTTGTAATCTCTCAAAGTGTCCTAGAATATATTCCCTCAATTTGGTTTACTTATAAACCTAAGAAAGCCAATGTAAACTCAACTACCCCCTAAATGTTGGTAGGAAAGAGCTGAAAAGAATTCAGTCAATTTATCTCTGATCTATTGTACTGGTTACTGGATAAAGTTTAGATAAGTTTTTTTTTTTTTGCAACATTGACAAAATACACTATTTTAAAAAGACAAACTTACTGTCAGAAATTAAAGAGATGGGCAACTCTGCCCTTTTAGCTCTTTCTCATTTTTCTCTTAGCAAAACCTACTTGTAACAGAAGAGTTAGGCAGTATTAGAAGTTGATCACACTAATCAAGTTACCAATCAATTATACTTTTATCTAATATGGAAAGAGCTCCAAATCCTTAAAAAAAGACATTTTATGGCTGCCTGTTGGCTTTCTCTATTATTCCAGCCCATGGTGGAAATATTAGCTACATAAATAATTAAAAGAATAGGTGATGGGGTGATTTTGTCCTGCAGGATGATGTGCATCATGGGATTAAGCAAAATTCCTGTAGATTTTAATGCATAATCTCCCCATCTCCAGACTGGGGGAGAGGGATATTACGAAGCTTCCATGCATGAAACAGAAACAGCCTGTGGTGAAAGGAAAAGGACATGTGCTTTCCCAGGCATTCCTGGTGTATTCTATGAATGCTGCCATTTGATTAGCCCTTGAAATATTTATGGAGTCCTGGCATATCAACATATCTCTGTTCTTCTGTTATTGGAAGAAGTCTAGATTATTCACCCTTGCAACTTTTACAAAAACACTGTTTTAAAATGTTCTCCATTTTAAGAAATCCTTAGTGGAGAATAAATCTGCTTGCACTGAAAGAAGCTTAAATAATGTGTTAGGTTCAAGCAGAACCATGATCCAATGAACCATGTTTCAGGATTTCCAGCTCAAGAAAGCAAACAAACAGTGACTTGAAATGTCATTAAAGAACCTAAGTTTCTCTTCTCTTTTATTTTATTTTGTTCAGCAAGTTTTTGAAATACTTATTCTTTCTTTTGCTTTCTTCTAGTACTGTGGTAGCAAACCTATGGCACGGGTGCCAGAGCGGCACTCAGAGCCCTCTCTGTGGGCACGTGCCCCGTCGCCCCAGTCCTAGGCCTTCAGCTGGGTTTTATAAAACCTTTTCGCTTTATGCTTTCATCGGCCGTGTGCAAAAAAAAAAAAAGGTTCAATCAATCAATTTCAACGTCTCACGGGAAAAAAAATCTAGCAAAGTTGGAATTGATTGATTGAACTTTTTAGTCCCATCCAATCTGCCGTTACCATTGCAGCCATGCCCACCCAATGGGCCATAGCCACCCAATTGGCCACACACCACTCAATGGGCCATGCCCACCCAGCATCCAATGATACATGGGTTTTGGGTTGCAGTTTGGGCACTCGGTCTCTAAAAGGTTTGCCATCACTGTTCTAGTAGGTTTCAAACTGTACCTCCTCCCCACAAAGTTGAACTGAAATGTGTATAATAAAGAAAGGGACTGAATTACTTGGCTATAAATTCACAGATTTTCTGGAAGAAAATTTAAACTAAACAGCGGGGACAGTGAGTTAATTGATATAGAACAACCCTGTCCCCGGCAATCTAAAAATTATAGGGCTATCAGTGCATGTAAGAATACCAACCTTGCTGTCAAGCAAAATCAAGCCTCTAATAGTGCCACACAAAGTGCACTAACCAAATAGGTGGTGGGACAATAGGGGAACTCAGACACCACACAGGTTATGTAGAAAGCAAACACAGGGCCAGTCATAAAGGACTCAAATGTCTATACACCAATGCACAGAGTATGAACAGCAAACAGGGTGAACTAGAAATTTAGGTTAATGAGGGCAGATATGATATTGTTGCCATTACGGAAACATGGTGGGATGAAACCCACACATGGAACACACAGCTAGAGGGATTTAAATTATTTAAAAGAAACAGACCAAATAAAAGAGGAGGTGGAGTTGCTCTCTATATAAGAAATAACTACATCTCTACAGAAATAAAGCACAACAATGATAAAAACTGTCTTGAATGCATTTGGGTCAATATAAAAGGGGGGGAAATGACATTGCCATAGGTGTATACTACAGGCCACTCAGCCAAACAGAGGAAATAGATGAACTTTTTGCTAGTCAGCTAACTAAAGTATGTAGGAAGCACATCACAATAGTAATGGGGGACTTTAACTACCCCGACATCAACTGGGAAACAAACTGCACCAAGTGGAAGATCAAATAGGTTCCTGACAAACCTAGCAGACAACTTTAGTCTCCCAAAAAGTAGAGAAGGGAACTAGGGGATTAGCCATTTTGGATCTAATTCTCATTAACAGAGATAAAATGATAGAAGGTTTTGAAGCCATAGGAACCCTGGGAAGAAGTGATGCAATATTGGAATTCAACATTATGGAAGCACAAGCAATAGAACACAGCCAAACTAGAGTCTTGGACTTCAAGAGAGCTAATTTCAATAAACTTAGAGAGGGCTTGGAAGGATTCCATGGATGAGAATCCTCAAGGGGAAAACAACTCAAGAAGCTTGGGAAATTTTGAAAAAAGAGATAATAAAAGGACTAGATGACCTCCAAGGTCCCATCCAACTTTACTATTATTATCGTCATCTTGAGGGTAAAAGGACCTGATGATCTCTACCTGAACACTAAAAGATGTATACACACACATGCACATATTTCATGGTGGGCTTGGTTCACACCAGTTATCAAAGCCTCCAAATCAGAGGTCTGGGAGGTAGATACGACCCAATGGAGATTGCTTAGAGACAAGAACATATCCTTGTCCCATTGCTTCTAGAGGTAACTGGTGGTGGGCATCTAGGGAAGGGGGTCAAACCAAAATCTGTTTCCTGTAACCAATTGTAAAGATTCATCAGCTTGGTTGGGTTCATCAGTCAGAACCTTGACAGCAATATTGCCCAAGGATTAGGTCCTCAGTACAAGTGGAATCCCAAATGGCTTCAAGTGGGACTTCACCACAGGTACTTTTTTATTGCATATTTATTGCATCCTAAAGTCTTCTCCCCATTGTAGGAAGTCTTTAGCAGAGAGGAAAACTGCTTCCTACTTCAAGGAAAGTCTTGAATAAGTCTTCAGCCATGATGGCGCAGTGGTTAGAATGCAGTATTGCAGGCTAATTCTGCGAACTGCCAGCGGTTCGGCAGTTTGAGTCTCACTGGCTCATGGTTGACTCAGCCTTCCTTCCAAGGTCGGTAAAAGGAGGACCTAGATTGTTGGGGACAATATGCTGACTCTAAACAGCTTAGAGAGCATTGTCATGCACTGAAGTGGTATATAAGTCTAAGTGCTATTGCTATAGCAGTTTTCAACTTCAGTGTCCAATCTGCTCAGGAGCATTATGGGTTAAAACAAGCAGATAGTTCCTTAGCCTATAGGGCAGCCTTTCTGAATCTTCTGAGTTGAGAAACATGGACACACACACACAAATTCTGAATATATGAATTCATGCGGATTTCATTGCCTGGACAAGACTGTTCCAAACTTATTGAACTTGAGTGGCTTACAGTTCAGAAAATGTGATGAAGTGTGGGATTGCAATTTGGGCATTTAAATCACTAAGAGCCCTCCCCCACAAGATTTTTCCCAGTGTTGATACTTCTACAGATTGCACTGTAAAGAATGCCAAAAAAGCTCTCGGGTCACGCGTCACTGGGGAGGCTGTGGGGGGCTCGCGGTCGCCATCGCCATGGGGAGGAAATCCAGTAAAGGGAAGGAGAAGAAGCAGAAACGGTTGGAGGAACGGGCAGCCATGGACGCTGTCTGTGCCAAGGTTGAAGCAGCAAATAAACTGGGACACCCTTTAGAAGCTTTTCCCGTGTTCAAGAAATACGACAGAAACGGGCTGAATGTTACCATCGAGTGCAAACGGGTCTCCAGCTTGGAACCGGCTACTCTGGACTGGGCCTTTGAGCTGACTAAAACGAACATGCAGACTTTGTATGAGCAGAGTGAGTGGGGGTGGAAAGACCGGGAAAAACGGGATGAAATGACAGATGACCGGGCTTGGTACTTAATCGCTTTGGAAAACGGCTCCCTTCCGGTGGCGTTCTCGCACTTCCGCTTTGATGTCAAATACGGAGAGGAAGTTCTCTATTGCTATGAAATACAGCCGGAGAGCAAAGCAAGAAGAAAAGGTCTCGGCAAGTTCCTCATTCAGATCCTGCAGCTTGTGGCCAACAGCACACAGATGAAGAAAGTCATGTTGACGGTCTTCAAACATAATCACGGCGCCAACCAGTTCTTCAGAGATGCTTTACAATTTGAAATAGACGATACCTTACCGAGCATGTCTGGCTGCTGTGGGGAAGACTGCTCCTACGAAATTCTCAGCCGAAGAACAAAATTTGGGGAGGGCCAGTAGGTCCACTTGGGCACTCCAGGTGGGGGCTGCTGCCACTGAGGGGCTCCGTCGCTCCCCGAAAGGCTCCGCCACTCTCCAGGTAGGCGTGCCTTCCTCATGGCTTCTCTTGACCTGTGTCAGTTCTGGCTGCACTCCTGAGTCAAGAGGGACAGAACTCCTGTGTTATTACATCCCGGGTGCCGGGATGCGAGGTTTTCCTCCCCCATCCGTTCAATCGAAGCCGAGTCGTACCTTTAGGCCTGACCTTGCTTACCTGCAGCCTCGAACCGAAGTGGGAATCTGCGAGATTTTCTCTCTCTTTTTTTTCCATGGAAAATTTATGAGGTTCCTGCCTAAAGCCGTTGACGAGAATAGTGGATGAAGGATAGACTTTGGGAATGGCAGATCAAGGCCACTGGTGACAGTTCTGTATTAATTTGGTGCCAGCTTCCCACTTTCGTTTTTGAATAGCTGCAAGACGTGCGTTTATAATTTTGTCAGATGACTCCGGTGGGTTTTACCAAGAACGTTTGCTTCCTTTAAATCGGTCCCTGGCTGCGTGTTTCAAAGCAACTCTGGCTGTGTGGGCTGATAGGAGGAGGGATTAACCTCCCTCCTTGTTCTCTGGGGACAATATCGGCGTGAATGGATTACTCCGTGCAACCTGCTCTTGGTCAAGTCCCCAAATCTGGACCTTCAGCCTAACTAAGATGGTTTGATTTTCCTCTCGGCCAACTGCATCGGAAACAACTCAAGAGTGGTTTCGTTGTCTGAAAGTCCCAGTAGAAACAATTGTGCAAGCACACAAAAAAATTTTTAAAAAAAATCAATTTCACCTGGGGGTTGTGTGTTGTTATTGTTCAGGAGACCCTATGGTCATTGGTTTTGGAATGAAAAACTGCAAGCATTGCATTACCCCATCAAAAGATACATTGGTTTCTCCACATCTTGATTTTCCTCAGATTTTCCATTGATGGGTTTCTCCCTCAAAAAAAGGGGACGGGTTGGTTGAGCATGTTGCGTGTGGCCTGCAAAATGCTTTACAATTTGAAGCTGAAATGACACTGTTGTATTTCTTTGTGTATCTAGTGGGTGTTTTGTTATCTCTCTCTCTCTCTTTTTTTTTTTTTTTTTGCATTTTGGGGAAGTTTTGTTCCATGGAGCAAATTTTGAGATAACGACTCTTTTTAGCCAGTAACTTTTGCTGGAATCAAAGGGAACAACTGGATTTATTTTTAAATGAAAAGATTCACTTTTTGTCTGTTTTCAAAATAAAGGTTCTGTTTGATCTCCAAAAAAAAAAAAAAGCCAAAAAAATCTCTCAGGCACTCCATTCTTAATATTTAATACAGTGGCTTATTAGAATTTATTTTTATTCATTCATGTTCTATAGCTGCCTATTTCAATGCAATGTAATGGGTAGCTTACAATTAAAAAAATAAATCAAAAAGATTTAAATTCTTTATCCTCCCATTTCACGCGAATGGGCAGCTTACAATTCAAAAAACAATAATTAAAACAATAACATAAAACAAAACTAAGTTTTTAAAAAATGCAATACTAAATTATTAATCTTCTTGACTATCCTCCAGATATTTTGCATTTGGAAGAATCTGGAAAACTCAAAATACATTACAAGAAAAATATACAGAATAGAATAAAGTTCTTTATTGGCCAAGTGTGATCAGACACAAGGAATTTATCTTCAATGCATAAGCTCACAATGTACATATAAACAGCAAGTCCTAGGCCTTCACTCCCGTCCATGAGCAACCTGCATCAATACTAGTGCAGGGTAAGGTTGCCGCGTCAGCCCCCGTCTCCCCCAATCATTTTTTATAGTAACCTGCCTTCCAGCTGCATTCCATTTCTCCGTTTGCTTCTCAGCCTTCGCCACGTGCTTGTGGGACTATCGGTAAAAAAAAAAAAGTTCCATCAGATCTCAAGAAGTTAGTCTGATGGAACTTTTTTTTTACCATGGCCAGAGGCAAACAGCCACGTCGTGACGAAACTAGCCATTTACCGCCTCCTGCCATGAGGCCGTGGAACAACCCAATGAGCTATACCCACCCGACACCCGGCGATATATAAGTGGGTTTTGGGTTGCAGTTTGGGCACTCGGTCTCTAAAAGATTCGCCATCAATGTCATAGGTCATAATCATAATTAAAAACAATCATAAATTACAAACAACTTATAAATCGTAAAAAACCGATAGGAGAAGCTAGTAGGAAATAGGAGACATGAGACACTGCTGTGGGAATTAAGTGTTCAGCAGAGTGATGGCATGGGAGAAAAAAAACTATCTTTATGCCTAGCTATTTTGGCTTGCAATGCTCTAGAGTGGTCTCCTGAGGGAAGAGGTTGAAATAGATTTATGTCCAGGATGTGAAGGGTCTGTAGATATTTTCTCAGCCCTCTTTCTGATTTGTGCAGTATACAGTACAGATCTTCAATGGAAGGCAGCTGATTGTGATTGTTTTTTCTGAAGCCCCAACTATCTGTTGAAGTCTGTACCTGTCCTATTTGGTTGCTGTGCCTAACCAGTTATTGAAGTAAAAATGTCAGACTCAGTATTTCCTCTGTAGAACTGTATCAGCAGATCCTTGGGCAATCTGAGCTTTCTGAGTTGACACAGGGAGAACATCCTTTGTTCTTCCTTTTTAATGGTTCTAATGTTCAAGCCCTTGGAGATAATTGAACCTAGAAACTTGGAAAGACCTCTACTGTTGATAATATGTTGTCTAATATTGTAAGAGGTACCATCATCTCTACAGTTTTAAGATTTTTTCCCCCAAGATGGCGGCGCATTCACACGCAGCGGCCCCAAGCTCCCGGTGTTGGTGTGTGGTGATTGGAATAATGTGTGTGTGGATGGGTGGGCACAGTGTTGTACAAGGGGCTAAACTTGCCTATACACACGTAGAGCTACTAAACATTGGGCTCACAAGGCAGTCCGTGATCACTAGCGATTTCCAGCAGTCCCATAACATACCGAACTGCATAGTGAGGCCTCCTGGATCTCCATGGATTGTCATCAGGTCGAGGGGTGAGTGTGTCGATGAAAGCGAAAACAAAAGCGTGGCTGCAGAGCTGGCTTGCTGGTTCGGCTTGGGAAGCAGCCTCAGACCAGCACTGCCAATGTTTTCCTGAGCAATGTAATGGCAGCAAACAGGCTTCTCCGTGAAAGTTGTGTGATGATTGTCACGGAGACCTGGCTACATCCAACCGTACCTGATGGGGCAGTGGAGCTGACAAGCCGTGTCATTCATCGCTCCGACAGAAATGGTGACTGCAGTAAGAGCAAGGGAGGAGGACTCTGTGTTTATATACATAGCAATTGGTGTGCAAACAAATAGTAGAGTAGTTTACAATACTGCTCCCCAGATGTGGAACTGATGACTAACATGCAGGCCTTTTTATCTGCTCAGAGAAATTACTGTGGTAATTATAACAGCTGTCTATATTCCACCAAATGCCAATGTCAGCGTGGCGCTGTCCAAGCTATATGATGTTATCTCCAGGCAGCACCCACTCACCCAGAGGGCACTTTTGTTGTGGCTGGGGGCTTCAATCAAGCCTGTCTAAAGACAGTTCTCCCTAAGTTTGTGCAGTATGTGCACTTTCCCACCAGAGGGAAGAACACCTTAGATCATGTGTACTCCAGTCTGAAACAGGCATGCATTCCCCCTCCCCCACCTGGACACATCCGACCATCTTTCATTCCTGTTGGTCCCAAAGTATGTCCCTCAGGAAAAGAACTCAGACAGTCACGAAAATGGTTAAAACCTGGCCAGAGGATGCTCTCAGTCAGTTTTATTTATTTTAATTAAATTTTTATGCCGCTCCTCTCGAAGGACTCGGAGCGGCTAACAACATAAACAAAAACATCTCAGCATTTCAAAAATCTAAAACCAAATCTAAAAAGCATTTAAAAGACCCCCAAACACATTCATCATTCACACACAATCACAGTCATCCCCAGGCCTGCCGGCATAGATACCGTAAGTTTTTAGATTCTTTTGCAGGATTGCTTTGAAATCACTGACTGGAGTGTATTCGAACATCAAGATCTGAATGGATATGTGGACTCTGTACTCTCTTACATCAAAGGGTGCACTGATAGCGTGACAAGGGATAAGTGCATCAGAGTCTACGGGAACTGCAAACCCTGGACGACAGCAGAAGTACGAGTCCTGCCTGCAGTTGCCTTGGCAGGGCCAGACCAAATGATTTCGCGGGCCTTATATGGCCCACAGGCCGGATGTTCAATAACCCTGCTGTAGTTGGTGCCCACAGGCTGAAAACATCCTCAGCAGGGTGTTTTGGGCTATCCATCCTGCCTTTTGAACCATGTTCAAGTGTTGCACAAAGAACGACTTGAAGGAGAAGGACTTTAGACGGATGTTCTGAAGGACATTTGAATATATATTTCAGCACTCTAGGAAGCCTTAGAAAACCTCTCATCTTCTGAAGAACCCTGACCAGTTCTAAAATTATGATAAAGCTTAAATGGCTTTGTAATTTTGGCTTGCTGGGTAGACTCTTGACTAAACAGATTTTGGAGTAGGACCTGCCACTGGCAGTTCCTTTGCAGACTTGTGTGCATTTTGAAGTGATCTCTGTTGTGGCTGTAGCAGTGTTATTATTATTATTATTTAAGACTTTTATACCGCCCCTCTCCCGTAGGACTCGGGGCGGTTTACAGCCAAATTTAAAAATGTAACAATAACAATAATAAATAACAATAACAGTAACAATAATAAATATTTAAAACAAAATTAAATAAACTAGGCTGTACTAACACCAGATTAAAATCCCACACTAAAACCCTAACTACTTAATTTAAAGTAAATTCCTAGTAATAAGAGTGGCGTCTGAATCCCTCCTGTCTTCTCTGGGTCTTGGGTGACCTAACCGTAACTAAGAGTCTGCCTCTTGAATCTTTGATTATCCTTCTTCCAATCATAGCTTCTGTGCAACTCCCTTTTTTTCCCCCAGACAAAATAATGACGCAACCAAGGCAGGGTTGTCCTTTCCTACACAGGCACATGACCAATTCACCTGGAGCTGCCACTCTTTGGTAATGGTAAGGGTTGATGCAGATGTCTTTCTGCTTGGAACCAAAGGGGAATTCACAGCAGGCCAGGGGTTTCAATTCGTGCTGAGACTGCAGGTCAGGCCAGCGCCACACGGCAGTAGATGACATGCGGGAACCCTCTGCGGTAGAAGACCTGCATCCTTTCCATCCAGGGGCAAGGGATGGTCACACACTTGCTGGGCTGCCCAGGACAGCTGAGGGCTCTCTCCAGTTCCCGCAAGGCACCCCTTTTCTTCATCAGCTTCTGCGCCAAGGAATCCACTGGTCGGGCCTAAAATGATAGGCCAAGACGGGGAGTTCTGCGGACTGTGCTTGCAGGCCGATGATTCAAGATGGCCACCACTGCCTGTTGTTGAAGTGGTGGGAAAAACCGTTAGCACGCTGTCCTAAAATGGCCGCTCCTGAGGTGAGTATCTCCCCCCCCCCAAAAACAACAGGCCCAGGGTGAAGGAGCGTTACAGATCGAAGCCTCGCTCTCACCGCTTCCCCCCCCCACGGTTTACTTGCGTGTGGAGGAAGCTGTTTGCTGGCCCCCTCTGAGCCTCCTTGCCGTATCCGGTAAATTCGGTGGCTTTAAAGAAAAAAACCCCGAAGAGGCTGGAGGTGGCTGTTGGCCTTTTCGCCGGCTGCTGCTGTTCCCTTCCTCTGTTTGCTTTAATTAAGGGAACGCAGCGTTTTAAGCCTCTGGGTAGGGTAGACCGCTGCTGTCTTCTCTGCCTGCTTTGCCCTTCCTCCATTTCAGGTAGGTAAGGGTTGATGCAGACGTCCTTCTGCTTGGAACCAAAGGGGAATTCACAGCAGGCCAGGGGTTTCAATTCGTGCTGAGACTGCAGGTCAGGCCAGCGCCACACTCGGCAGTAGATGACATGCGGGAACCCTCTGCGGTAGAAGACCTGCATCCTTCCATCCAAGGGGCAAGGGATGGTCACACACTTGCTGGGCTGCCCAGGACAGCTGAGGGCTCTCTCCAGTTCCCGCAAGGCACCCCTTTTCTTCATCAGCTTCTGCGCCAAGGAATCCACTGCCATTTCAGCCCACTTCTCCTCCTCGTCTCCTTGCTTCCAACCCAACAACCTCTTCGTAGCAGGGCCAGTAAAGGAGAACGGAGAGATAAAACAGCTGTTAGAATGCATGAGGACCAGTAAATCTTCTTCAGCCGTCCAATTTCTTCTTCTTCTTCGATGAAGAACTTCAGTACTAGAAGAGACGTTCCTTCAAAATCAAGCTGGGTTATGCTGGATGTGTCTAATCTTAGTGTCTCCAAACGGGAGAGTTCTACAACAGCGGGTAATTATTGTCATGCTTTGAGTTTGTCACCTTAATTTTTAATCAGAATCACAGATTTTTAATTACCAAGAGTAAGATTGCAGTAGCTGCAAAACTATATGTGTGTTGATGTCTGATGTCAATTCCAGAAGTGCTTCTTGCTCTTGAGAGGGAAGGTCAGAGCCATGGCGAGTCTTTCCAATCGAATGGCAACTCATGCATTTGACTTCATTTCACATTCAAAACGCTGAGAAAAGTGTAGTGGTATTGCCTAGGACGAATGTCGTGTACCATGATACCTCCATGGTTGTGTTGTAGATGTAACAGGAAGTTTGGTTTTTTTTTTTCTTCCTCCAACATTCACAAAAACACTATTTTTTAAAAGCTCTCAATTGTGGGAGCAAGGAAGAAATCTGCTTTCTACCTAAGGGAAAGTGTCGAATAATGTTTATGCAAGTCCTGGCATAGCAACATATCTCTCTTGTGTTGTAGATGTTATAGGAGGAAGTCTAGATAGTTCTCCCTGCAACATTCACAAAAAAACCCACTCCTTTAAAAAGCTAGGAGGTCCTTGGTAGAGAAAAAAAATCTGCTTTCTATCTAAACTCGATGCCTAAAGGCTGGGCCTATATCAATATTACAGGGCCTGTATAACGATTAGAAAGGCTAATCAAGGAGTGTCCTCTTGCTTGTGCTTTATGGATAACAAGCCATTCGTTTTACATATGGCCTGGATTAATTCTCTCCATGTGATTTTTGAACCCTGCAACTAAGATGCTTGTTCTCACTTCTCAGCTCGCCTGGGAATGGATCGGGGGAGGCAGAGTCCGAGGCATTGGGTGCAGAAGGTGGGAACATACTGCGCAGAAGTCCCTTCAATTTCGGCCCCTTTTTTTCCTGCGTATCTAGTCTACCTAAACCACCTCTTTCCTCTCGCCTTGGAACTGATTGGGATTTCTGGCATATCAACATATATCCCTTGTTGTGTTGTAGATGTTATAGTAGGAAGTCTAGATAGTTCTCCCTGCAACATTCACAAAGAACCCCCCCCCAGAACTCCTTTAAAAAGCTCCATTGTAGGAGGTCCTTAGCAGAGAAAAAGAATCTGTATAGAAGCCCCTCTATTTTTGGCCATTTCTACTTGAAGAGTCAGCTGTGGATCTGACTGATACAAGGTGTCCAGCCTTCCTTCTGTGAGAAACCATATAAGGGGTTTCTCCTTCCCCTTTCTTCTAAAGTTTGCCCTCAGCACAGGTTTGGAGGGGGTGGAGCTTTCTGCTGGTAGCTGAGAGCAAACAGCTCACTCTTCCTTGTGGGCCAGAGAGCAAACAGCTCACTCTCCCTTGTGGGCCACTCAATACAAAACACTTTACCCCATTCGTAAGCCATACTGGTATCCTCTTGGACTTTCCAATCCTCTTTATTCTTTTAGGTATGCATTTTATTTGAGCCTGCTGCAACGTATTTTTAAACAGTTTCCAAGCATTTTGGAGGGATTTGACTTTTACTGTTCCTTTTAGTTTCTTCTTTACTATTTTCCTCATTTTGTCAAAATTCCCTCTGAAAGTTTAAGGTCTCTGTGTTAGTTTTCACTGACAATTTGCTATCCATGGTTAAGTTGAAGGTTATTGTGTTGTGATCGCTGGTTCCTATGGGCTCGGTTACCAGGACATCATGAACCAAATCCTGTGCGTTAGTTAGAACCAAGTCCAGGATCCCCTTTCCCCTGGTAGGTTCCATGACCATCTGCTCAGGGGAATAATCGGCTAACATGTCGAGGAACCTTGTCTCTCTTTCATGTGTAGAACAAGAATTTACCCAATCTATTTGGGGATAGTTGAAGTCCCCCATTATGACTACCCTATTTGAGGCCTCCTTAAATTCATTTTCCAAATACCGGTAGCAATCTGCCTCTGGAGTTTGGTTGGGAGGGCGATAGCAGATCCCTAACGTCAGATTAGTTTCCTGTCCTGGGATTTTTATCCACAATGTTTCTGTGGGTGAGTTTGAATTTTCTTGAATTTCGAGTTCATGAGATTCTAACTCCTCATTTATGTACAAGGCCACGCCACCACCATTTCTCCCTCTCCTGTCCATCCTATACAACTTGTAACCTGGAATCCTTGTGTCCCATTGGTTTTCATCTGTCCACCAGGTTTCTGTTATGCCGATAATATCAATATTATTTTCCTTCACCAAGCATTCCAATTCCCCTATTTTTGCTCGAATGCTTCTAGCATTCGTGTACAGACCTTTATATGTAATTTTCTGGTGCACTTTCAACTTTGACTGTGGATTTTGACTGTAGAATATGTAGATGGTCTACCATGTCCTTCTGCTTGACTATTACAATTTAGTTTTCCTGTTGACTCACCAATGTGTGCATAACTTCCACCCTCCATATTAGGCAGTGCGCCTTCTCGAACCGGAAGCTGCCCAGCTCCTGTCGACTTGCCCCTGTGAATCAGTTTAAAAGCTGCTCTGAAACCTTTTTAATATTAATCGCCAACAGTCTGGTTCCATTATGGTTCAAGTGTAACCCGTCCCTTCTGTACAGGTGTGGCTTGTCCCAAAATTTTTCCCAGTTCCTAATGAATCTAAACCCTTCCTCCCGGCACTGCTGCCTCATCCACGCATTGAAGCTCCTGAGCTCTGCCTGTCTAGCTGGCCCTGCGCGTGGAACAGGTAGCATTTCTGAGAATGCAACCTTGGGGGTCCTGGACTTTAATCTTCTACCTAGCAACCTAAATTTGGCTTCCAGGACCTTCCGCTTAGCTTTCCCAATGTCATTGGTACCGACATGTACCACAACAGTTGGCTCCACCCCAGCACTGTCTATCAGCCTGTCTAGATGCCTCGTGATGTCCGCAACCTTTGCACCCGGCAGGCAGTTTACCATGCGGTCAACGCTTCCATCACAAACCCTTCTCTCTATATTTCTAACAATTGAATCACCCACTACAAGAAGCCCCCCTCCCACCACCCGCGGAGAAGTATCCTCGGTGCAAGAGGATATGGGCACATCCTCCAGGGAAGGGGTCTCAACTAAGGGAGCCTGTCCCTCTTCCACAGATTGATGTCCTCCCTGCCCAAGATCTCCATTCCCCAGAGCAGCTGGAGAGCTGCTCAGCATGGAGTGGGACGCTCCTGCTGCATCCCTGAAGATCTTCTCCTGCCTCGCTATCTCTCTCTGCTTCTCCAGGTCTGCTACCTTGGCTTCAAGGGAAAGAACCTGTTCCCTGAGAGCCAGGAGCTCATTGCACCGATCACACACCCAAGACTTCTGTCCAGCATACAGATAGTCATACATGTGACACTCAATACAAAACACTGGGAACACTCTGGTGGACAGAAACACTGGGAACACTCTGGTGGACAGCTCGATGAAGATGTCAACCCAATGCGCAGCAGCAGTAAAAAAAAAAAAGCAAATTCCATGCTTGGCATGATTAGGAAGGGAATCGAAAATAAGTCAGCAAGTGTTGTATTGCCTCTGTACAAATCGATAGTGAGACCACACTTGGAGTACTGTGTACAGTTCTGGTCACCGCACCTCAAGAAGGATATAATGGAACTGGAAAAGGTGCAAAAAAGGGCAACAAGAACGATCAAGGAAATGGAGCGCCTCCCTTATGAAACCAGATTGCAACGCCTTGGTCTCCTCAGCCTTGAACGACGGCGTCTAAGGGGTGACTTGATCCAAGTGTATAAAATCATGCATGGGATAGAAAAGGTGGATAGAGAAAAATTCTTTTCTCTATCACACAATACCAGGACAAGGGGGCACTCCCTAAAGCTCATAGCTAAGAAAGTGAGGACAAATAAAGGAAAATATTTCTTCACCCAGAGGGTCGTTGATTTATGGAATTCACTTCCAGAAGGGGTCGTGACAGCTGTCAGCCTTGACAGCTTCAAGGCAGGGCTAGATAGATTCATGGATGCAAAGTGTATCGGTGGTTATCAAAACGGATGTCCATGTGCCGCCTCTATGTTGGTTGAGTCAGGCAGGATTCCCTTGAGTACCATTTGTTGGGGGTCAAGGGAAAGGGAGGGTTTTGCCTTCTCTTTCTGCTCAAGATCCCCATGTACAATTGGTGGGCCACTGTGTGACACAATGCTGGACTCGATGGGCTTTGGTCTGATTCAGCATGGCTCTTCTTATGTTCTTAAACATAACTCAGGTTCCAAGAATTTGGCAGCATCATTAAACATCAGGCAGTTTATTGAAAAATATGTTCTTGCAGGAGCAGATGGCTAGCAAGTAGGCAGCATCCAAAAATAGATTTCAGCATCACTTTATTCCCTCAGCCTGAAGTGCAAATCCCTCCCATGCAGTGGTGGGATTCAGCCAGTTTGCACAGGTTCGGTAGCTAAACCAGTAGGCGGCGACCAATCAGATTTAGAGCTGGTTTACCCGCTCAAATATAAACTTCAGTTTCCCTCCAAAACAGTTGGAGACACACTAACGGTCAATATCAATACATAATACGCCCTTTGCCCTTTAAGCTGTTTTTTCTATTAGCAACGCATGCAGTTTTGCTTCACCCACAGCTCCTGCTTTCGTAGAACTTAGATGCGTAAGCATAAACCGAAACAAGCAGGGTTTTTTTGTAGATTATGTGTGAACTCTTGTGGCTAAAACTGCCAGCTAACCTGACTTTGGGGCTGCAAACATTTATAATTTTAAGCCTTATTACATTTCTTAGTACAGTCCCTTCAAATGTATGATTCCTGGAAAAACAACATCTAGCTATTTTATTGCTTTTCTTACACTTCTTTCAGAAGGACCTGGGAGAAGAGAGCAGGGCATCAGTGGCAGAGAATCCTGGATAATGCGATCTCTTTCATTCGGGATTCCTCACACTTGGGCACTTGTATTCCCCCCTTGTCACTCTTTGCGAAGAGATGGTTCTCTCGCAAGTGCTGCAGTACTGTTCACAAGTGAGTCCAATGCTCCTCGGGTAATGACGAATACACCAGGGTGTTTTTGGCTGTGGTTTGTTTTCCAAGCTTGTTTCAATATAATTTTTGAATGTTTAGTTACCAAATCAGCAGCAGGATTTTCTTGTCCTATTCTCCTTAGCTTATAAATGTCCTGTGTCTTCTCCTATTCTCCTTAGCTTATAAATGTCAGTTGGTCGTGTGATTGGTTAGTCGTTAGGAGCTATATTTAAATTGTGAGCAGCTGATTGATCCTTGGAACAGATCGATAATGAAAGAGTCATTCTTCATTTTGTGCTGTTGCCAGGCCTCTTCTGCAACAATCTAGCAGGGATTATCATAAAAGCCAGGATGAGAAACTATCTTGCCAGATTCTGAGCAGTTCAGCAATCATGCAACAAGCATTCACATCATCTGGCCATCCATCTGAATCTACCGTTTCTGTGTAGGGTTTGTTCTGGATCCGGTTCAAATCCTCGTGGAGTCCATCCAGCAGAAAAGCCATGAACTCCTGGGCATCATGCTGGGCATAGCCTGTAAACTGGTTGGCCTTGCTGGCTACAGTTGCCCGCAGGAAGATTTGGATTCCTAAACAGCCAATTGTTTCTATGGGAGTTGCCAGCAGGATCATATCCTTCTCTTCCATAAGATGGCTAAATCAGAAGTCCATGAGAGATGTGAGTTAGAGAAACTTAAAGAATGATAACAAACATGGAACGATTAGGGTTTCCCTTGGTAATTAAGTGGTAATTTATTTGATTCCTCCAGGCACTTTTTTAAAGTTTCTACGCCCTCCCAACTTCCATTGTGACACTAAAATGCATCTGTAGAACACAAACACAGGAAGGCCCAACTTGTGTAGTTGGAGGACATATATGGAAAAGGTGGGCATCAAACTCTACAAGGCTTCATGTATCTATTTCCTTTAAACTGTCCAAACTCCTGTGATAACAATTCACTATTACAAAGGCTACAGTATGTGAAAAACAGTAGAAATACTTTGGAAGTAAGCCAAGTGTTCCTCTGAACCCGTTACTTGAAGTGTCAAGATGATGCAACTTCTCAGGGGTTCATCCTTGTCATTTCCCCCACCCGAGCACTCCTTACATGGACAGAAGACACTTCTGTCAGTAATGCTTCCTAAGTGGACCCACTTTGAGATTTTGGGAGAATCTTCTGAATTCTCCCTTTACATGATCTGCACGGAAAAGGAAAAGAACTCAGACAGTCACGAAAATGGTTAAAACCTGGCCAGAGGATGCTCTCAGTCAGTTTTATTTATTTATTTTAATTAAATTTTTATGCTGCTCCTCTCGAAGGACTCGGAGCGGCTAACAACATAAACAAAAACATCTCAGCATTTCAAAAATCTAAAACCAAATCTAAAAAGCATTTAAAAGACCCCCAAACATATTCATCATTCACACACAATCACAGTCATCCCCAGGCCTGCCGGCATAGATAAGTTTTTAGATTCTTTTGCAGGATTGCTTTGAAATCACTGACTGGAGTGTATTCGAACATCAAGATCTGAATGGATATGTGGACTCTGTACTCTCTTACATCAAAGTGTGCACTGATAGCGTGACAAGGGATAAGTGCATCAGAGTCTACGGGAACTGCAAACCCTGGATGACTGCAGAAGTACGAGTCCTGCCTGCAGTTGCCTAATGATTTCGCGGGCCTTATATGGCCCACAGGCCGGATGTTCAATAACCCTGCTGTAGTTGGTGCCCACAGGCTGAAAACATCCTCAGCAGGGCGTTTTGGGCTATCCATCCTGTCTTTTGAACCATGTTCAAGTGTTGCACAAAGAACGACTTGAAGGAGAAGGACTTTAGACGGATGTTCTGAAGGACATTTGAATATATATTTCAGCACTCTAGGAAGCCTTAGAAAACCTCTCATCTTCTGAAGAACCCTGACCAGTTCTAAAATTATGATAAAGCTTAATGGCTTTGTAATTTTGGCTTGCTGGGTAGACTCTTGACTAAACAGATTTTGGAGTAGGACCTGCCACTGGCAGTTCCTTTGCAGACTTGTGTGCATTTTGAAGTGATCTCTGTTGTGGCTGTAGCAGTGTTATTATTATTATTATTATTTAAGACTTTTATACCGCCCCTCTCCCGTAGGACTCGGGGCGGTTTACAGCCAAATTTAAAAACGTAACAATAATAAATATTTAAAACAAAATTAAATAAACTAGGCTGTACTAAAACCAGATTAAAATCCCACACTAAAACCCTAACTACTTAATTTAAAGTAAATTCCTAGTAATAAGAGTGGCGTCTGAATCCCTCCTGTCTTTTCTTCTCTGGGTCTTGGGTGACCTAACCGTAACTAAGAGTCTGCCTCTTGAATCTTTGATTATCCTTCTTCCAATCATAGCTTCTGGGCAAATCCCTTTTTTTTTTCCAGACAAAATAATGACGCAACCAAGGCAGGGTTGTCCTTTCCTACACAGGCACCTGACCAATTCACCTGGAGCTGCCACTCTTTGGTAATGGTAAGGGTTGATGCAGACGTCCTTCTGCTTGGAACCAAAGGGGAATTCACAGCAGGCCAGGGGTTTCAATTCGTGCTGAGACTGCAGGTCAGGCCAACGCCACACTCGGCAGTAGATGACATGCGGGAACCCTCTGCGGTAGAAGACCTGCATCCTTCCATCCAAGGGGCAAGGGATGGTCACACACTTGCTGGGCTTCCCAGGACAGCTGAGGGCTCTCTCCAGTTCCCGCAAGGCACCCCTTTTCTTTATTAGCTTCTGCGCCAAGGAATCCACTGCCATTTCAGCCCACTTCTCCTCGTCTCCTTGCTTCCAACCCAACAACCTCTTCGTAGCAGGGCCAGTAAAGGAGAACGGAGAGGTGAAACAGCTGTTGGAATGCATGAGGACCAGTAAATCTTCTTCAGCCGTCCAATTCTTCTTCGATGAAGAACTTCAGTACTAGAAGAGACGTTCCTTCAAAATCAAGCTGGGTTATGCTGGATGTGTCTAATCTTAGTGTCTCCAAACAGGGGAGAGTTCTACAACAGAGGGTAATTATTGTCATGCTTTGAGTTTGTCACCTTAATTTTTAATCAGAATCAACAGATTTTTAATTACCAAGAGTAAGATTGCAGTTGCTGCAAAAGTATATGTGTGTTGATGTCTGATGTCAATTCCAGAAGTGCTGGAAGAAAAGGAGAGAAAAGAAATTAAAGCAAATGGGAATGGATTTAAACTGTTTTTGTTCCCAGATTTTCTTTAGTCCCAGAATAAAGTCTAACTCAAGGTATCTAGACCAGCCTTAAGCTTCTTGTTATGTCCCAGAGGGCAAAATAAATGGATTTAGGGAATACCACACAATCGGTGTGTGCTTGCACAGCAGGCCTTACCTTCAGCTTGGAAGGCTGGAAGGCAGGCATGGTGTGTGCCTTTCCAGAGTGCCCACAATAGCACTGCAAAGCCAATGGCCAGGCACCCCCCTGTTCCCAGCGGGTTATTGTAATTAATTTCAGACTCGCAGCAATCTAGGAGGCACATACAAGAGAAATGGGTCAGTGGCTCCTGCTTCACAAGAATGTGGTCTGATACGGTCCGAGCGTGGCTTTTCCTTCTGACCTGCCTTTTCTTTAGGTTACTCCCGGGTTGGCTTTTATCCAGAGGAGTAGGGCCAGTTGGTATGGCAACCTTTGCACCACCCGCTGCAAATTAAAAATGGGGGAAAGTGGGCTTGTTCTTCATATCTTTTGCACAGTGAGTGCTGGCTGAATCCCAGACCAGCAGATCTCTTTGCCCACCTCGCAAAACGAGTGGCGGCATTAAATCAACCCACTTCCTTATCGCTGCTTTTTCAGTTTCAAGAAGATAAATGCCTGAAACATGTTCAATTTTACCTTTCTTGCCCTTAATAATGATTAGAGGTAGGACTTTTGTTCCATCCAGATGTATTGCCAAAATGCAGGTAACACCTGCCCTTTCGTAACCAGTGGAGAGAATGTAGATTGACGAGGCACCCCCTCTGATGAATTGTTCTTTGAGATGCTTGGCCCATAAACACCGCAGTTTCATCCGTGGCAATCATGTTTGACAGCTGGTACTTTGAAAAGTCGATGCCATCAACAAAGGACATGGATGAAAGTGTACGTTTAATACGCTCAGCATCCTGCAGTGTTGAACAGTATTGTCAATCTTCTTAAAGAAAGTTCATACCGCTGAAAGAAACCATCCAGCCAGTGTTGTGATGCTTTGAATTGTTCTGGGGATATTTCCAATTGTGTTGCCAGTGCAAATTCTTGAATGTCAGCCCTGCTGCGCACAACTGAAATCTTTGCTCTCCTGTCAGCAATCCAGTCACAGATGTTGTGTTCAAGTTCAGGAAATAATGAACTCTGGGATATAAAATAGCCTTTTTTTATTACTGAGCTTTCGTCAACTTACTGTTGACATGATCAGAGTAAGGGCTGAAGATTGGAAGAGCCTACATACACAATTGTGTGACCGTTTTAACAGGTCATAGAACATATAGTCAGCATGCCTGCTCGCCCGCATTTAGCCTCACTAGTTCTGGCTTTGATGTAAAAGCTGGTCTCAGTCTGAATTTTGAAAAAGCCTGTTAGAGAATTTTAATTTCTCTGATGGTAAAAATAAATCAGAAGCTCTCACAGTTGACTGCATTTAGCTGATTCAAATAACCTCTTTATATTCATATCAAAATATTTACAATACCATACATTCCTCTTTACAGCAACATAGTACAATGAAAACTTCTTACACAGAAATACAGAGGCAGACTTGAGACAGAATTTAAAAAATCCAGCTCCTAACTCAGTACCCTTTTTGCACAAACTCAGGAGCACTTTCTTCACATTGACTGACTGAGTTACCACATGACTCTTCCTGCTCATGAATATTCCAACACTCCTCCCTTCATGACAGGAAGAGACATTTTATACAGGCAGCATTTTATACATTTCACCTTTTTTTTCTTTTTTTAGGTTCACCTTTTTTTTCTTTTTTTAGCAGCCATAAAAGGGGTTTCTCCTTCCCCTTTCTTCTAAAGTTTGCCCTCAGCACAGGTTTGGAGGGGGTGGAGCTTTCTGCTGCAGCCCCCCTGCTGGCTAATCCCTGGTAGCTGGGAGCAAGCAGCTCACTCTTCCTTGTGGGCCAGAGAGGCAGCATCTTTTGCTTTTGCTTGGGCAGAGCTCTTTCAAATAAGGAATTAAAACAGGAAATAAAAGGGGACAAGGGAACTTGGCAGGAACCTTGGGAAGAATTACCTGCTGAGCCCTGGTACGTTTGTGAGGTTTCTTATTTAATTACAAATTCACCTTTTTGTGAATTTTTCTGCAGTTCTTTTAATATTGGGCTAAATATGTCTTGTAATGATTTATAAAGCTCTACAGGTAATCCATCTGGACCTGGAGTCTTATCATTTGTTTCCCTTTTTATAGCTTCTGTAATCTCCATCACTTATATTTCCCCATTTAATATATTTTGAATATTGTCTGAAATTTTTGGTAAGCCAGCTTTTTTAAAATATTGCTATATATTTTCTTTTGAAATTTCCTCTGCCTTATAAAGTATCTCATAGTAGTCTTTAATAATTTTTTTAATTGGACTTCCGGTTTGGCGTTGCATCGTTGCGGATCCGTCTCCGGGGACCTCCGGGACCGATTTTTCCTTTTTGGCTTTTGGCTGCCTGTGAGCGATTGCTGCCTGGTGGGAACAGCAATTCAAGAAAGGAATTTCTGGTGTATCCGAGGAGGCGTGGCAAGACTCGGGAGAGCTGGAAACGACTTGAGCCGAAGCCGAAGAAGCCGGCCTTTGGCCAGCCCGAAGACTTGACGGTTTAACGCAGTTGATGGAAGAAAGAAGCGCAGTCACACAGTTACAGTAGGAGAAGAATCTATGGTGACTCTCTTACATCAAAGTGTGCACTGATAGCGTGACAAGGGATAAGTGCATCAGAGTCTACGGGAACTGCAAACCCTGGACAACAGCAGAAGTACGAGTCCTGCCTGCAGTTGCCTAATGATTTCGCGGGCCTTATATGGCCCACAGGCCGGATGTTCAATAACCCTGCTGTAGTTGGTGCCCACAGGCTGAAAACATCCTCAGCAGGGTGTTTTGGGCTATCCATCCTGTCTTTTGAACCATGTTCAAGTGTTGCACAAAGAACGACTTGAAGGAGAAGGACTTTAGACGGATGTTCTGAAGGACATTTGAATATATATTTCAGCACTCTAGGAAGCCTTAGAAAACCTCTCATCTTCTGAAGAACCCTGACCAGTTCTAAAATTATGATAAAGCTTAATGGCTTTGTAATTTTGGCTTGCTGGGTAGACTCTTGACTAAACAGATTTTGGAGTAGGACCTGCCACTGGCAGTTCCTTTGCAGACTTGTGTGCATTTTGAAGTGATCTCTGTTGTGGCTGTAGCAGTGTTATTATTATTATTATTTTTAAGACTTTTATACCGCCCCTCTCCCGTAGGACTCGGGGCGGTTTACAGCCAAATTTAAAAACGTAACAATAATAAATATTTAAAACAAAATTAAATAAACTAGGCTGTACTAAAACCAGATTAAAATCCCACACTAAAACCCTAACTACTTAATTTAAAGTAAATTCCTAGTAATAAGAGTGGCGTCTGAATCCCTCCTGTCTTTTCTTCTCTGGGTCTTGGGTGACCTAACCGTAACTAAGATTCTGCCTCTTGAATCTTTGATTATCCTTCTTCCAATCATAGCTTCTGTGCAACTCCCTTTTTTTTTCCAGACAAAATAATGACGCAACCAAGGCAGGGTTGTCCTTTCCTACACAGGCACATGACCAATTCACCTGGAGCTGCCACTCTTTGGTAATGGTAAGGGTTGATGCAGACGTCCTTCTGCTTGGAACCAAAGGGGAATTCACAGCAGGCCAGGGGTTTCAATTCGTGCTGAGACTGCAGGTCAGGCCAACGCCACACTCGGCAGTAGATGACATGCGGGAACCCTCTGCGGTAGAAGACCTGCATCCTTCCATCCAAGGGGCAAGGGATGGTCACACACTTGCTGGGCTGCCCAGGACAGCTGAGGGCTCTCTCCAGTTCCCGCAAGGCACCCCTTTTCTTCATCAGCTTCTGCGCCAAGGAATCCACTGCCATTTCAGCCCACTTCTCCTCGTCTCCTTGCTTCCAACCCAACAACCTCTTCGTACCAGGGCCAGTAAAGGAGAACGGAGAGGTGAGACAGCTGTTGGAATGCATGAGGACCAGTAAATCTTCTTCAGCCGTCCAATTTCTTCTTCTTCGATGAAGAACTTCAGTACTAGAAGAGACGTTCCTTCAAAATCAAGCTGGGTTATGCTGGATGTGTCTAATCTTAGTGTCTCCAAACAGGGGAGAGTTCTACAACAGAGGGTTATTGTCATGCTTTGAGTTTGTCACCTTAATTTTTAATCAGAATCACAGATTTTTAATTACCAAGAGTAAGATTGCAGTAGCTGCAAAACTATGTGTGTTGATGTCTGATGTCAATTCCAGAAGTGCTTCTTGCTCTTGAGAGGGAAGGTCAGAGCCATGGCGAGTCTTTCCAATCGAATGGCAACTCATGCATTTGACTTCATTTCACATTCAAAACACTGAGAAAAGTGTAGTGGTATTGCCTAGGACGAATGTCGTGTACCATGATACCTCCATGGTTGTGTTGTAGATGTAACAGGAAGTTTGGTTTTTTTTCTTCCTCCAACATTCACAAAAACACTATTTTTAAAAAGCTCTCCATTGTGGGAGCAAGGAAGAAATCTGCTTTCTACCTAAGGGAAAGTGTCGAATAATGTTTATGCAAGTCCTGGCATAGCGACATATCTCTCTTGTGTTGTAGATGTTATAGGAGGAAGTCTAGATAGTTCTCCCTGCAACATTCACAAAAAAACCCACTCCTTTAAAAAGCTAGGAGGTCCTTGGTAGAGAAAAAAAATCTGCTTTCTATCTAAACTCGATGCCTAAAGGCTGGGCCTATATCAATATTACAGGGCCTGTATAACGATTAGAAAGGCTAATCAAGGAGTGTCCTCTTGCTTGTGCTTTATGGATAACAAGCCATTCGTTTTACATATGGCCTGGATTAATTCTCTCCATGTGATTTTTGAACCCTGCAACTAAGATGCTTGTTCTCACTTCTCAGCTTGCCTGGGAATGGATCGGGGGAGGCAGAGTCCGAGGCATTGGGTGCAGAAGGTGGGAACATACTGCGCAGAAGTCCCTTCAATTTCGGCCCCTTTGTTTCTTTGTGGCAGCCCCTCAAATATGGGAAGACAGCTATCATGTCACCCTTAGTCCTTCTTTTCACCAGATTTTTTGCTCCGGTCAAGAATCCATATTTCTTACCTGGTGCTTCTCGTGGGGGGCACCTCGGTCCAGAGCAACAGGGAGAGGCTTGCCTCCCGCGTGGAGATCCTCCAGATCAGCCGCGACTGGGAGGAGTCGAAGGGGACCTTGGAGAACGCCGCATCGTGCCTGTGAAGCGGGGGGCTGGGGAGGGAGGGGGAAGGCCGGCGGCGGCGGGCCCACGAACAAGCCCCTTCCTCGTTCCCTTCCACCAACGTTCGTATTTGCCGCCACGCCTCGAGCGAGTCTACTTCTATATTTAGACTTGATAACGAACAAGCTGGAAAACCCTGTTTCACAAAGATATATTTGTTGGAAATGGAAGAAGAAGGCACAACACAGTCTCGGACAGAACAGGATATGACTGCAAACATTTGATCTAGAATTTTGTAACTGGCATTGTAGAGAAATCAGTTCTCGCTGCATCGCTGTTAATAGGCTCAATGAACTCCTCTTGTGCTGTCTCAGGAACATTTTCAACTTTGACTGTGAATGGGCTTCTGGCAAGTGCAAATGGGGTGTCAGGTAGATTTGGAAAGTACGATGAAATTTTGTCTGCCAGCATGTGCAAGTGTTCTTTCACAGAAATTATCATTGTAATCTTTTTGTCTGGTTCAATGTCATGGTCCTCAAAAAAAAAAAGCAGATAAGGTAGGCAACATGTAAATTTTATTTTCATCCAATTTGTTTTGCCAAAGCTGTAGTTTAATTTGGAATGATCGGATCTTTTCAGACAAATCGAGGCACGTTGCATTTGGTCCTTGCAGTGATAAATTTAACTCATTCAAGATGGCAAAGACATCAACCAAGTAAGCTATTATCTGCAGTTCACTTTTATTGCTGAAAAGTGCTTCGAACTGCGGTCTTGCTTTCTGATTTAAAAACGTTTTGAGTTCATCACAAAGCTCAAAAACATATTTTAAAACTTTTCCTCTCGACAACCATCTCACTTCAGTGTGAAATAGCAGAACATTGTTCAGCGCATCCAACTCATTGCACAGTTGCAAAAACAGTCGACTGTTTAAACTGCTCATCTTTATAAAATTGACAGAACTTATGACGCTTTTCATTACTTCTTGTAACTCTTGTGGCAGTGTCTTTGTTGCTAATATTTGCTGATGAATCATACAGTGAGTTCCGATGACTTTTGGCGATTCATTCAGTACCAAACGTTGAAATCCAGATCGACATCGTAGCACAGCTGGAGCGCCATCTGTGCAAACATCACAAATCTTTTCCCAAGAGATCTTATGCTCTTTCAGAAATGAACCAACTGTGAAATACATCACGTGCAGTAGTTGTCATTTCAAGAGGTTTGCAAAAAAGAAACTCATATTTAAAGTCGCCATCATTAATATACCCTCACGTAAACCAGTAACCAGTTTGCAATGTCTGTAGATTCATCAAGCTGGATACTAAATATTGGAAGTGGAGCAGATTTAATTTCTTGGATTACCTGATCAAGAATATCAGCAGACATGTTATCTATTCTTCTGCAGACAGTGTCGTTAGATAAGGAAATTGCACTCAATTTCGTAACAAATTCATCTCCGATCATAACTCGAACAATGTCTTTGGCCGCTGGCAACAATAAATCCTCAGCAATGGTGTGAGGTTTCATAACTGGCGATTCTGAGTGCCACCAAATACGAAGATTCAACAGCTGCTATGTTTTGTTTGTGGTACTTGCCACCAGTGTCAAGTCTGGCTTTCTTCAGTTCATCAGCTTTGCTTCTAAAATAGTTGGTATCCTTGCTGGCAAAGCTCGGATGCTTGCTATCAAAATGGCGTTTTAGTTTGTTCGGCTTCATAGATTCGGCTGATAGAACTTCACAACAAATAACACATTGCGGTTTCTCAATTCCCGCTGTAATTATTGAGCTAAAACCATGCTGTAAAAAATCCTCACTATATTTTATTTTCTTAACGTTCTTCTCTACACGATCCATTGTCATGGGATGTTTGCTAATGAAAATAATATTTAACAATAGCTTTAATAATACAAAAGATGATACATGGCATAGTTCAGCCAATACGGTTCATTAAGGTTTCCTATGATTTACATTCACTGTGTTGGTTTTTTTACATACCAGTTACTATCACAAGGGGCAGTATTCACATCACCCACAGCTGAACATAAGAAGACCGATCAGCATCCAGATTAAGTTCCCATGGTACAGATATATATATATTTTGCAGTAGTTGATGATTTTACAGTACATGATTTTACATTTACCCAGTAATTATAATTTATGAAGTGTCGTTTTACCTCCAATACTGCTGCTTTCAACACAACAGCTGCTCTCTACACATTAGCTGCTCTCTACACACGTGTGACTGGTCCGCATAAATACATTATGGTGCCAACCCTGTCACATACACCTGTATGTACGGGGTGTATGTGATGGGGTTGGCGCGATGTCATCATGCCGGGTACTTGTATGTGGGCGAATCTGTTTGTGGGCGGACCCACCTGGAGATGGATAGAGGAGTGGTGTCTTGGTTCCTAAGACCCTCAGAAATATGTATTTTCCAATGGTCTTAGGCGACCCCTGTGAAAGGGTCATTTGACTCCCAAAGGGTCTGACCCACAGGTTGAGAACCGCTGACCTAAAGGAAAGTGTCGAATAATATAATTATCCAGGTTCCGGCATATCATGGTTGTGTTGTAGATGTTATAACAGGAAGTTTGATTTTTTTTTTCTTCCTCCAGCATTCACAAAAAACACAAAAAAACCTCCCCATTGTTAGGAGCAAGGAAGAAATCTGTTTTCTACCTAAAGGAAAATGTCGAATAATGTTTATGCCAGCCCTGGCATAGCAACATATCTCCCTTGTTGGGTTGTAGATGTTATAGAAGGAAGTCTACATTATTGTTATTGTTTATTAGTAAACTCACTATTTTTCCACACCAGGGCCAATGAACAGTCATTGGTCAGATCTAGGGGAACATCTCCTATAAGGCAGAAAAGATTGGAGTTATTGTCGCTCATTCCTCCATGCGGGGCCTAAACGAGCACCCAAGAAATAATTCAAGAGGTAGCTCCCTTTTTTCTTGCTCGTACAATACTCTGAATAAGTGCAACTTACACGTCTTAATATGCTGCAAGGCTACACGCTGGCTCTTCAGGATAGTGGCTGGAATAGGTATTATGCCACTGAGGGGAGAACAAAACAGATACCATTGTTTGTTTCTGCAACTTTACAACAAAAAACAAAGCTGGCAGGCAGCATAGAAGGAGGAGTAAGAAGAAAGTTGGAAATTCTGGCCCTCGGTATTGTGCTTTCCTGCCCAAGACTTGTGCTGGTTTAAGAAATTTTGAGGAATATATATTACATGTCCGATATTTCACCACTGTATCCGTCAGAATAGTTAGGATACCAGTATTTGTTAAGCTTAGGTAAGAGTTGATGAACAGCAATACTGAAGGATGAGAGCAAGGATATACATGAGCAGTATTTCCAGCAGTTTTCAATACTTTGTATTGCATGAACTCACAATACAAAATTATATAGGCTTACTTGCATTAATGTTATCCCGATCCCAACCCTCCACATCATGCTTCAAAAGAAGACAGGAGAACAAAAAAAAAAAACACCCCACAACAATACTGTTACATAGTGAGTTCTTGAAGGCATTGACCAGATCATCTAATGCAACATGTTTTATTGCAAGAATAACAGAACTGAACTCAACCGACAGACTGACAGATATTTATACATGCAGCTACTAGGCAGTGACCAATCAGATTTAGAGCTGGTTTACCCGCTCAAATATAAACTTCAGTTTCCCTCCAAAACAGTTGGAGACACATTTACCCGAACACATTAATGATCAATATCAATACGTAACAAATAGAAGCAGCTGATGATACTGGTTGCACCTTTGGTTCCTTGAAGGAGTTAAGTGTAGGGGTCACACAGATGCTTACTACCCTTATTACACATAAAGAAGGGACACAAGGTAAAGCTGGAGCAAAAATAGTGCTGGAAAACGGTCAGGATTCCCTTTGAAGCCACATTTCAGCCGAAGAATGACAGAGAAATCTGGGTTATTCCCCTTCTGGCCTGGGGACTCTTTCACATAGTAGCTCCCATTCCACACAGCTCTCAAGCTGTGATTCCGCAGATGGCGTAGAGTAGCCTGAATCTAAGCTTAGGTCTGAGTTTCTCCCTGAGGGGCCCTCAGTTCTGATTGTGCTGGGATCCCCTAATTCAGGCTGTAGTTCAGGTGGAGAGATTTGGCTGGGGCTCCTGCAAAAGATGTGGGGCCCTTGCTCCAACCCCAGATTTCATGGTGCTACTTTCAACGGCAGCGGTGGCAGAAGTAGACCCAACTGTAGCACAGCTATTCCTGACAGGAGGCTCTTCCTGAAGACAGAACGCTTGCTCGGATGGCGTCTTACACAACTGGAAAGGTGGTTGGAACACACTGACTGAGTACCTGAGAAGGAGCAGTAGAGCAGCTGTTCAGAAGGCAGTCTTACAACACCTCCCTCCCTCTCCTCTCTCAAAGCAGCTGTTCCTGCAAAGGCAATGAGCCCAGTCTAGCCCAAGCCTGCAAATGGGCCAGACAGGCACCAGTGCCCAAGAACACTGTTGGCACCCAGATATTTTACCTTGCATAGCCTTCCAAAGGTTGAGCTAATCGTGCATAGGTGAGACGGGATTCGGGTGTGCTAGAAGCCAATATTCTCAGGGCAGCACAAAGTTTTGTGGTTGGACTAGTGCAGTGGTTCTCAACCTTTTTAATGTTGTGACCCCCAACCGGTCGTAAGTCAAGGACTATCCAACCGGTTGTAAGTCAAGGACTATTTCCCTGCCCAGAAGCGCCGCGCATGTGTGGTGCTGCCCCCTGTGCCGGCCGAGGCATAGCTGGCAAGGGGCAGCGACGGCGCAGGGTGACCACCGGCTGGGCCACCACCTGGCCCAGCCCAAGGGACGTAAGGCACCCGCCGGGCCCCACACGCGCCAGCAACCCTCCCTGCGCCTACCAGCCTCCCACCCCTGGCCCTCTTTTACTTACATTTTTAGTAGTTGCTCAGCAGGGAGGAGTGGAAACTTCCAGACAGCTCACCTTCGCTACAGACAACTTGCAGCCCCGTTTGCAGACTGGGACTTTTGGCAGGCTCAGCAGGGCAGAGACAGCCTGGACAATTCCCATTGGCTTTTTTTTTTTTTTTTAAATTCTTTTATTAAAACAATCAGCATTGGACATAAAAACATATTATGCAGCAATCAACATGATACCTGGTATACAATACTAAGTATTCGTCTTTGAAAAAGTCTGAATTAGTAAGCCTTTTTCCCCCCCCACCCCTCGCGTCTAGTCTCAACTATACTCCTGTTACATTTTATTTGATTGGCGTTTCTTCTATCTGTTTCGAAATTAATGTGGTCAACATGAAACATAAGATCTTATTGCTAAACAACCCTCCTAGAACATAGCATACAACATTAGGTATTAATCTTTGTAAACATCTGTTTTAGTAAACGTTCTACCCTCCTCCCTTGCATCTTCAAGTATAATCCGAATACATTTTGTTGGATTGGTGTTTCTCTTATATATGGTCTATCTACTGTTTCTCTTATATATGGTCTATCTACTGTTTCTAGTCTATCGCCTATTGTATGTTTGCGCTTCTGACTCGATTTCATCCCATTACTAGTGCAATCTTTTATAGTCCCTAACCAGAGGTCCTGGGGTGAGAGTTTCATATCCTGAGGTAGAAATTCAGTCTATTTTAGCCATATTAAAGCAAACATCATTAGTCATAAGGTTATGTTAAGAGGTATTAGTTATAGAACATATACATTCAACATTGGGTGTTAGTTTTTGTAAACCTTTGATTTGTTAACCCTTCTTCCCTCCTCCCGTCGAGCCCTAGCTGAACGCCAGCTGCATTCTGTTTGATTGGTGTCTCTCTTGGATATAGTCTATCCAATGTTTCCAGTCCATCACAAATTGTTCATTGGAGCGATTTTTCAAATATGCCGATATTTTTGCCATTTCCGCCAGATTTGTTACTTTCACAGTCCATTCTTCAATAGGCGGTATTTCTGGATTCTTCCAGTACTGTCCCACCAATAATCTTGCTGCTCCGCTCTCGCGTTCTTCCTCGCCCCCTGGGACTCGTCTGGGGGCCGTCTTCGGTCGGTGGGCTCTCCCGGCAGCTTCCGTCTGTCTGCGCTCGCTCTCCCCTGCAAATTCGGATTTTGGGGCCTCCCGCCCTCTTCCAGCCCTCCGGCCGGCCGGCCGGCTGCCGCCGGCTTCCTCCGCTCAGCTGGTTGTCCGTGGGGGACCCTCGGCGGCGATTTATACTTCTCTGGAGTGCCCCGAGGGTCCTCTTCAGATGCGCCTATCTTTCTGGCGCTCTCTGCTCTCAGTACTTTTAATTTTTTATAAAAGTTTTAAGCCACGGTCCGGAGCTTTCCTAGAAGGGCTCCGGACCTCATGACCGGAACCGGAAGTCCTCAATTCCCATTGGCTTTTGAAAGCCAATAGAATTAGACTCTATTCAAGAGAGTCTATTCTATTGGCTTTCAAAAGCCAATAGAATAAGAGGGAGTAGCACAGCTAAGGAAAAGGGAAAAATGGCGGACTGTGTTGTTTGACGACCCCCATGAAATGGTCGTTCGACCCCAAATGGCGTCGTGACCCACAAAGACACAACAAGTCTCTCCTGGGGAAAACTAACGACTCTCTTCCCATTCCCAGGCAGTCCCCACCCCCCAAAATAGACTCTCTGGCTTTGGGACCAAGCAAGAGGGTAACTCACACGTTGCAGTAGCCAACCCAATAGCACCGAGTGCAGCGCTTCGACTCCTCTTCCTCCGACTGCTGCTTTTTCTGACAGGCGGCACATTTGGTGATGGAAATGCTGATCACCCCAGGGTGCTAAGGGAAGATCACCCACTCGATAAGTCAAAACACAGGCAGTCCTCACGGTCACATGATCGCCACTTGCGACCTTCCTTGCCGGCTTCTCACAAGCAAAGCCAATGGGAAAGGCAGCAGGGAAGGTTGCAAATCGCTTGGCTAACTCTCCTCCCCTGCCTATCTTCATTTGCATCACACCCTCCTTACCCCCTTCACTCACACACATCCTGCAACCTCTTTCCCCAGCCTTCTTGTGCTGGCACGTGCACACAGACACACACACAAGCACGTAAACACCAGTGCTCTCCTTCCCAGGTTACCCTGTGCTTGCACACAAACATAACCCCACATCCCCTTTTCCCGACTTGCACTCATCCCACATCCTCCTTCCAAAGCTCTCTGCACTTGCATCCACCAGTGTCCTCTTTCCCTGGCTTGTTCTTTGGCTGGTTCAAAAATGACAACCTTCCCTGCCTTCTTGAAGACTTACCTTCTACTGAAGCCACTCGCTTGTTGAACCTGCAGCTCCACCGCCCTCTCCTTAGCCAGCTCTGGAGAGAGCACCTCAAAGCACAGCAGAAGATCTGTGTGAGAGATGGCATCCAATGACTGGGAAGGCAGGAACGGTGGAAGCGGTTCTTGATCACCTGATCAAAGAGGAAAGAATTGGAGCAATGCCTCTGGGAAAATACCTCCCTTCTCCAGCATCTTTCCTAAAAGGGGAAAGGTTTGATACTAGAAAAAAGTTGTCCAGTATAGTGGGATCCAGGGGTAGTTCCTTGAAGAGGGGTAAACCAAGGTCTCCTTCAGAGGCAAAGAACCAAATCCCCCATCCAAGGAATTCACTACCTCTAGGACCCCCTGGCATGATACCCCCTGGGCAGTTTTAATTAGTCAGGAGGGGCATAGGTCTAAAGAGCAGGTGGCCAAGCTCAGTCACAATGACCCCATCTATTTTCTCAAGCTCAACAGTTCAGTTGTTCCCAGACAAAGAGGGCAAGAGTCTGCCTCAGATATCTCCCTAGATGCTGCAACAAGAGCAATGTCCAACTGCAATGGAATGTGGATTTTTATTTGACAGAAGCTGGGCAAATTCTTCTGCACAACCCTTCAAGGGGTCTCTGAGACCCCTCTATCCAAGAAACAGGCTTGCAGGATGCTTATCTATAGATGCAATAAGGGCAGAGATGTTTTAGTACTTTGGTGCCCTTGCCATCACCAGGTAGGCCTTAATAATGGCTCTCGCCTGTGTTGGATCACCCAGGTTCCACAAGAGGAGAAAGGAGGCATAGGCACGATCCTATCTAAAGACTCAACAGCCCTCCAACTCCAAATAACAAACAAGGTCTCAGATGCAGCATGTAGCAAACCAGCAGGAATAACCTCCAGCCCCCTCTGAAACCTCTCAGGGTCCATCAAATAATTGGTTCCGCCTGAGGACGATGCATTGGGGGAGGTGGCTGACCAGACGGAGAGCTGCTCCTGTGCAGACACAGGGAAGGATTGGCTGCTGACTGACAACGGTGCTGATGTGGTAATACCTCCTCTCATGAGGAATAACTGTCTCCTCCACTTGATCCAAGGGCAAGGAGAGCAGAGCATAGGCAAGCCCAGAAAAGGGCTGCAAGGCTAATCACAAGGCTTGGTAATTAGGCTGCAAACGTTTTGTCTCCATTTGGGGGGACATTTTTAGTGCGTAGATTATACTATAGATTATACCTAGCAAATTTACAAACATTGCCATCATTTTATACATTCCAACAATGTACTCCAAAATTATCCATGTGCACCTTGAGTGAGTGGTAGCAGCTGTCACAGGTCCCGATTGGAGAGGTCAGCCATCTATAGTCCAACAGAATAGTGGGAGCAGTCTCCTGCTGCAGACAGAGCAAAGAACAAAAAAAGTAAGCTTACCTCTATAGTTTAATCCAAGATTACAATATAGAATCCAGCTGAGAGTCTGAGAACTCTTCATCACCACCCTGAACATTGCTATTCTTTCCATACATAAGGAACAGAAGTTATCCAGAACAACATATATCAAAAGAAAAAAAGCAATTAGAATCAGCAAGGGGTTGAAATAAATCAGTGCCCAACCATTAATCAACTTTTAAAACTGTAAGCAAAATAAAACAAGGCAAAAAGTGAAAGTTAAAATTCCAGCATGCTTAGAAAATGAAACTGCGTGGCAAGAATGTCATGGCCCTGTCGGAGCCCAGTTTGGAAGAACTGGTATTGGAACTGGGACCGTCCAGCAGGGATGGCATGTGGAGAGGCCAGGGGCTGAGGACGATGCATTGGGGGAGGTGGCCGACCAGACGGAGGAAGGATTGGCTGCTGACTGGCAACGGTGCTGATATGGTAATATCTCCTCTGATGAGGAATAACTGTCTCCTCCACTTGATCCAAGGGCCAGGAGAGAAGAGCATAGGCAAGCCCAGAAAAGGGCTGCAAGGCTACTCACAAGGAACACCAGGCATGGAGTAACTTAGTCTTCACCAGGAACAAACATTTGTTTTGAATTACACTCGCCCGGCATTGACCCGTGCCTTTTTGCCTTGCTTTGAGGATTGTTTTTGCCTTGCTTTGAGAACTGCCGTTTGTCTTATTCTAGTCTTGTGGGCTTTACCTTCAGAACTGCCTTTGCCTTGTCATTGCCCTGAGAACTGCCCTTTGTCATGTGCCTTGGAATTTTGCCTTATGGACTTTCCTGGTCATATATGGGCTGTTTTGGGGGAGACCAAGGCTGCCTGCCTTCAGGGTAGCATGGGGTGGAGCCTTACTGGTTCTAGGACGGTCATTTGTTGAATATTTCTTGAGGGTAATCTTTAAAGACCTGCCTAGCCTTGACCAAGTTTGCATGATTTTTAAACTCTGGCTGGCAGGTACATATAACTTCCCACCTACCCATGCTAATCCGTCTTGCATGGAACATACAGATTTCTATGGCTGCAGAATCACTCATCTGCTAGCAGAGCTTTTTAAAAGACTGCTGCAATAACATTGTCTATAGGTAATGTGGAAAACTAAAATATTGGCTGTTCTTCTATGCAAGGTTTAGGCCAGGGGTAGGCAACCCAAAACACTCAAAGAGCCACACAGCATCTGCACATCAGGGCTGTAAGACGTCACCTTCATCTTTAAACAAGTTTGCAGGCTGTTGTCTGTGAGGCATGAGCGATATTTGTTTTTATTTTTTTTATCTTTTTTATTGGTTTTTCCCCCTCCCCATATATGCAAATTTTTCCAATCAACAAGTTGTCTGGAATTTGCTAAACTAATACATATTCAATTCCTAATCCTTGTTTCTTTTCTCTAACCAAATATAGAATAAGTTCCAAGTTTGATAATGGTCTGTATCTTCTTTGTCTTTTAGCCTCATGGTTAATCTGTCCATTTCTGCACAGTCCAAAATCTTCCTGATTATTTCTTCTTCTTGTGGCAAAGCTTCATTTTTCCAATATTGTGCAAAGATTATTCTTGCTGCTATAGTAATATGTAAAATTAAATATAATTTCTGCTTGTTAATCTTTTCAGGCATAATGCCTAATAAAAAGAGTTCAGGTTTAAAATTTACCTGTTCATCCAATATTTTTTCTAACCACATATGAATATTTTTCCAATAAACCTTTGCCTTCCCACATGTCCACCAAATATGATAATACGAGCCTATATTATGTTTACATTTCCAACATTTATCTGACATATTTTTAAATATTCTTGCTAGTCTTACTGGTGGGAGATGCCATCTATAAAACATTTTGTACACGTTTTCTTTATATGAAGTAGACATTGTCAGTTTATAATTTCTCTCCCATAACATTTGCCATTTTTCTAGTTCTATGTTATAACCAAAATTTTTTGCCCATCTTATTTTTATTTATTTTATTTTATTTTGTAGACTTTTATACCGCCCCTCTCCTGTAGGACTCGGGGCGGTTTACAGCCAAATTTAAAACGTAACAATAATAAATATTTAAAACAATTAAATAACCTAGGCTGTACTAAAACCAAATTAAAATCCCATACTAAAACCCTAACTACTTAATTTAAAATTTACATAAAAACCCGAGGAGCTCTAGGCCAGGCCGGCTTGATTGAAGAGATATGTCTTCAATTCTCTTCTGAAGGTGCGGAGATCATGACATGTCTGGAGTTCCGGAGGGAGCTCGTTCCACATCGTCGGTGCCCCCACAGAAAAGGCTCTCCCCCTGGGCGCCACCAGCCGACATTGCTTAGCCGATGGCACCCTGAGGAGGCCCTCCCTGTGGGAGCGAACTGGTCGGTGGGAGGTATTTACTGGCAGTAGGCGGTCCTGTAAATAACTGGATCCTATGCCATGGAGCGCTTTAAAGGTGATAACCAACACCTTGAAGCACACCCGGAAGACCACCGGCAACCAGTGCAGCTCGCGCAGGATGGGGGCATTCGTGCCCGCCAGGGCGCCCCCACCACCACCCGCGCAGCTGCATTCTGCGCCAGTTGGAGCCTCCGCGTGCACTTCAAGGGGAGCCCCATGTAGAGAGCATTGCAATAGCCCAGTCTGGAAGTGACGAAGGCATGAGTGACCGTGCGTAGCGCGTCCCGATCCAGGAAGGGACGCAACTGGCGTACCAAACGAATCTGGTAAAACATCCTCCCGGCTACGGCCGTCAGATGGTCCTCAAGGGACAGCCGTGAATCCAGGAGGACTCCCAAGTTGCGAGCCGTTCCCGTGGGGGCCACTGACTCGCCCCCAATAGACAGCGATGGGGTCAGCTGACTATACCGGGACAACGGTAACCACAGCCACTCAGTCTTGGATGGGTTGAGCCTGAGACTGTTCTTCCCCATCCAGATCCACACGGCCTCCAGGCACTGGAGCAGTGGGAGCAGTCTCCTGCTGCAGACAGAGCAAAGAACAAAAAAACCCAGGTCAAGCGTGTTTCCCCCCGTGTGAGTGGGACCTTGAATTACCTGGGTCAGGTCCATGGCCGTCATGGAAGCCATGAACTCCCGAACCTCCCCAGATGCCTTGCCAGCTGACGGCAGATTGAAGTCACCCATGACTACCAGCCTGGGGACCTCAACAGCCACCGCCGCGATGATGTCCAGGAGCACGGGCAGGGCGGTTGACACATGGCAGGGAGCCAGGTACGTGAGCAACACAGCCCTTGGACCCCCGAGGTCCCACCTCACGGGATTCACAGCCTGCCGTCTGAGGAACAGTGACCTCTCTTGGCCTGAGACCTTCCCTAATCACAACCGCCACTCCCCCACCCCTACCCTGAGCTCTCGGCTGGTGAAATGCAAGGAAGCCCGGAGGGCACATTTCCACCAGAGGGACATCCCTCTGGACCCAACCAGGTCTCCGTAATACCCGCCAGGTCTGCAGCCCCCTCCATAATTAGCTCTTGTATCAAGGGGGCCTTATTTACCACAGACCTGGCGTTGCACAGTACCAGCCTACAGCCCCGGGCCCTTTGGCTCTAAACAACGCAGATCACAAGTAGAGCCATGGGGGTCGGAGCGCGGCACCGCTCGAAGATAGCGGGGACGCGCTCCCATAAATGAATATGGCCCCCTGCTCCCGCCATATCTGCCCCTCCCACTTACAGAGCCGATGGGAATAGAATCACCTCTGCCCCCTCCATAATCCGCACCCTCGTGGTTCCGGTCCCACCCGTTGCCTGGCCCATGTTTCTCCTCCCTATTCCCTCCCCCTAACCCTCCCCTATTCCGAAGACCTCCCCCCAGGCCTACTCCATTACTAATCTTACCACCCCCCTCCCTGGAGCCCCTTAAAAAACATTTAAAACCCCTACTTAAAAACCTCCATAACCCCTTTTTTTGAGCATGCCACCTCTCGGGATTCCAAAATCCGTCATCAAGGCAGGCCTTTGAGAGACATGCAGGCCATCTCCGCGAGAGGGGGGCATCTCGCCTTATCCAGCATTTATGCAACATAGTCACAGCTTGGGTGCAAACTGATGAGAGTCTGTCCATCTTTGGGCAGATATAATATCCCATTTGGCCGGATGATTCAGTTTTTCCTGGGCCTCGGATCACAACCACAGTCATCTAGTTGGTGGAGGGTAAAAATCTCCCCCCAGATGTTCCATGCAGACAGCTCTCACTGCCGGTGTCCTGCTCAAAGAGCCGTCTCCTTTCCATGTGGTCTTGGGGTGGAGCCTCACCATTTCCTCAGCAGTCATTGGGGGGGGGAGAAGGCGAGGGAGGGGAGGGGGAGGCCAGCCGGCTCTCCCCCACGAGGCTCTCACCCCGTCGCTCCACTGCTCCAAGCTCTCCTCCTGTCAAGGGGGGGCAGCCGGCTCTCCTCCTACAGGGCTCCTCAGCTGTCATTGAGGGGGGGCCAGCCAGCTCTCCCCCACAAGGCTCTCACCCTCGTCACCCCGTCGCTCCATTGCTCAGCTCTCCTCTCGTTGTTTCTTTCACTTGTTCACTTTCCATGTCTAGAATTAACAAAAAGTTATACATTTTCTTAATCAATTTCTCATCTGAGGTCAACAAAATCTTATAAAAAGCATTTTGATCTTTATAAAATCCATACATTTTTACATCTTTTTTATATCTATTTAATATCTGTAAATGTGCCCACCAAGATAACTTAATTCCTAAGTTTTCCAATTGTTTGGGTTTTAATTTTCCATGAGTATCTAAAATATCTTTATATGCGATATTTGTTTTTAATATAGTTCATGTTGGAGAAGACCTGTTCACATACGTATGTGGATCTGAAGATCGACAGGACTCCAAATGCATATTTTTTCATATTTGAGTAAGTGCTGGGGATGGCATTCCATGTGTCGAATATAAGCTTGTTCTGTTTGGGAAGGTTTTCAATATCACTCTATTTGTGATTCAGCACGAGATTGGCCTTCTGACGGGCAACATCTTCAAGATTATCTGTCAAGCGTTGGAACTTGGACACCCATATATCTTTGTTGGCTATGTCTGCAAGTTCCATCTCCAGATCGGGTTGACTTACACCTGCAAATGCAGTCATATTCAATGCAGATGGATCGCTGGTCAGGGGAGTGACAGGGAAAGATAATGTGTTTTTTTCCTCTCTGAACTCAACAGAATCGCTTCCCAAATGATGTTTGCATTGCAATAATACTCTGAATTTATCATGTTGTGACCTTGTTTGAACTCTCGCAAAGAGGGGAAGTGAGACAGTGTACCTCTCTGTAAATCTCTGGCAAACACTGTCAACTTGCGCTCAAATGCCAAAACTTCCTCCAGCATGTGCAGGACTGTGCCTCCTTTACCCTGAAGAGTTGTGTTCAACGTGTTCAGGTGTGCTGTCATATCTACCATGAAGTGTAGTTTTTCCAGCCACTCTGGCCGTTCCAGCCCAGGTAAGCTTTCACCTCTTCCAGACAGGTTGAATAGGAGGAAATGTTTGAGCACACAATGCCTCTTGGTACAGGATGCAGTGAAATGTTAGCAGCTTTCTACCCAGCGACTTCTGCAATAAAGCCAAAAAGCCCTTCTGCGCTCCTGTCATGCTCGGTGCCCCGTCAGTAGCCACTGACACCAGGTGGGTGCTGTTTATTTCATTGGTTCTTAAATAACCCAAGACAGCCTCACAGATGTCCTCCCCCCCGTGTTTGGCCTTTTAGTGGTATCAACTCAATCATTTCTTCCTGTGGCCCAGCAGAGTTCACATATCGGCAGAGCAGCGCTATTTGTTCAATATCACTTTTGTCTTTGCATGCATCACAGGCGATTGAGTACGCCTCAGCTGAATTGATGTCTTTGCTGTCCAGTGATGTTTTCTGCCATTTTTATGGTTCTGTCTTTGACAGTCTTTGCAGAGAGAGGTATATCTCTGATTTTCTGCACAATTTCACTTTTTTTTTCTATAACACAATTCAAGTTTATTCCATTCATTCCTGCAACACAAACACTGTATCATTTAGCAGTCTGATGTCTATGAACCATGATAATGATAAACCAAACTGTCAAAATAGTTACATAGTGGAAAAAAGTCAAATATCAAAATGCACAAAGCACTATTTTCCCCCATCACTGGAGTAGAAAGATGATTGTTTTCCCATTTATAAAATATAAGACTGTTCAGTTGAAGATTCTGCATGCAACACTGGAATTGCTCAACTAGGACATTCTATTCTTACCAGCTTCTATTAATCAATTCATCTACTTAGTACTGTACTGAAGAACAAAAACAAAGTCATGAAAGCAATGCCTATAACAAAGAGCAGAAAGTTTTAAAATGGTAAATCATCTTAAACAGAAATCAGAAAAGAAGGAGAATGATACTGCGCTGTATTTCTAGATTGCTAACTAGTGCTGATTCCTTTAAATGGGGGTTGGGATGGGATACTTCAAGAGTGTTCACCAAGAGCTAGTATTATCAGATACTGGCAACAATTTTAGAATACAAATCACATCTAGTACAAATAAAAAAAGATCTAAAGTTAGCCTGATTTTTTTAAATGAATAGCAGAGAAAGGGCAAATATATATTTAATAACCTCGAACAAACAAGTATAAGACAGGTGTTAAGAGCTATTTATTGGAATCTACCTGTAGATGTGTAAGGAAAACATGAGCAAAACGAGTTGTGCGAAAAAGAGAAGAGGCACAAATGCTCCAACATATCGTTTTTGAAGTCCGAGAATAGATGTTCTGAAATCTTAATGAATGATTCCTTGATATACTCTCCATCTGTGAATGGCTTCCCGTGCCTATTTCTTTTTTTTTATGCTATAAATAAATATCATTTTTAATGAAAAACATGCTTGAGTTCTATAAATAATTCTTTCCCGAATAAATCACTGTTCTGCATTCTCATTTTACGTTTGTTTCTGCCTAAAGGTCAAATGGCTTTAGTAAAGCAGACTAACATCAATGAGGCCTTATTCAGCAAATAGGTTGAACAGACATCTGTTTTTTTTTTTACCGAAAACGAAACAGGATGATAGATAATAATTGTGAATCGGGAAAGAACAGGCACATGGTTTAGACGTCAGGATTCTTGTCTCCCAAGATTTTGAAGTAGAGGAAAGAAGGCAATATGGGAATTCTAGACTGCTTATATCAACTTTAAAATTATTCATCATGCCTTTATGATCTTCAAATTATATCTGGTTTGTGGAAGTGTGTATCCAAAGGTCTTTCTAGTCATGGGAATGCAGAATATGTGGTTGAATTTGCAGACGTCACCCAGAGCAACCTTCCGCATCAATTCCGAAACGGCTTTTTTTCCTCTCCATCCGGGTATTTTTCAGCAAAGGCTGCGTGTTTATTCTGGAAATGTCTTGCAATATTCAACTTTTTGTTGTTTGCCAATTTCTCACCACATATTAAACATACTGGTAAACCAGTCTTGTCAGTTGTGAAAGCAAATGAATGTGCCCATGTATCATTAAACACTCTGTTTTCTTCAGAAATTTTTCTTTTCTTGCATGATTTATCCATGGTTGGCCTGCTGGGGGTCGAAAAGCACAATAAATCTCATGCCAGCGGATGTTGCACATTGGTAGTTATAACCAGTACTGGGAATCAAAAAATTTAACAACCAGTTCACTGCAAAATTCCCCCTTACACACGAAGCATCCCGCCGCCACTACTTCTCCCCCACCCTGATGGAGCACTCCACTGCCACCGCTGCTTTACCCAGTGGCGAAGGTAGAGTTTGGGAGCAATCCCACTGCTGCACTTCCACTTTCTTCAACCATGATCCCCCCTCTCCAGCCAGCCAGCTCTTCACGAATTTAACATGGACATTAAAATGTTTCACCACTTTTACCAATATCACAAAGAAAAGTTTAAGGACTTTAATTGTGCTTGATCAGATGCACTCATTTTCCTCCAGTCACTCTCTTGGCATCTCTTACCCACTTCATCATTCTCTGAAAGCCAGAGGACTCACAACGATCCACATTCATAGAGAGGATCCTGCAATCTAATCTGAGCTGTCATAACTTTTCATTATAGCAGGTTATTCTCTCTCTTTGTCTCTGTCTATCTGTCTCTGTCTCTCTCATTACAATGTTCTCTATTTTTCAAATATTTTTTTATTAAGGATTATAAATGAAAAGAGTAAAAGCTGATGCAAAAAAATAAAAACCACAAATAGAAAAATAGAAAAGAAAAATGCGGGGGGGGGGGAAGGACAGGAGAAAGAGGGGGCCTTTCTCCTTCATCCCAACAGGTAGAAACAATTTTAGCAGCTAATCTACCATCTTTAAATACAGCATAATTACCCCCATAATTCATCTCTTAATTTAAACAAACATCAAAATATTTCATTAAACGTTCTTCACTAAAAGTCTAGTAAGGACAACCACATATATTCATATTCTCCTCTTTCTCTCCCCCCCTGTCCCTACCTCCCCTTTCCAGCAAAACACTTACTTGGAAAGTAGGACAAGGACCTGTAGAAATAACCAACCGGCTTTCTTTTTCTTTATTCAGAAAAGTATTCCAGCAGTGTTCAACAAAACACTGTAAAGAGACGAATACCTTCTTGTTAAGCCATTTTATTTGGATAGGTTGGATTTGTGTTGTTAAGTGAGACATTTGTTTAATGAGTTTTGCCCCATTTTGCAACCTTTCTTACTACCGTTTCCTGCATGATTGGCCTACTGGAGGTTGAAAAGCACAATAAATCTTGTGCCTGCACATGTTATAATTGCCAATCAGTTCCCTGCAGAATTCCCCCCCTGCACAGAACACCCTGCCACTACTTCTCCCCCCCCAACCCCTGATGGAGTGCTCCACTGTCACTGCTGATTCCCCCCCCCAGGACAGAGGACTCCACCGCTGCTTTACCCAGTGGCGAAGGTGGAGTTTGGTCATAGCCCCAGGCATGGCCAAGCAGCAGCAGCAAAGCTCGTCCTCCCCACTCAAGGTGCAGCAGCAGGACTGCTCTCAATAAGCCCGTGCAGAAGCACTGCCTGCTCGACTTTTCAGGGCGCTCCAGCTCAGGTTTTCCTCCCTTTTAGCTGGACAACCTTTAAAATCGGCCTTTTCTATTTATTTATTTGTTGTTTATTTATTTATTTGGGGTGGGCCTGCAAGCATGCCAACTGGGGCAGCGGGTCGGGCTGGAGAAGAGCGGCCAGCCAGGAAGACACATGACCTGCCCACCAGCCAATCCAGGCTGAGCTCCTCCCGAGCAAGTGCACCGGCCAGGTGACACCGAGGCCGCTTTGGAAACCGAAAATAAACAACAGGCAAAGTGAAGCTGATCCAGGCTGAGCTCCTTCCGAGCAAGCGCGCCGGCGAAATGATACCAAGGCTGCTTGGAGCCAGGACATGTCCCTTTGGAGGAGGAGGAGGCGCTGTCACCACCCCGGCGCTCTCTCCCGGGCTGAGCATCTTTGCGCAGCAGAGTGGCTGGGCACTCGCTCCCTTATTCTGGCCTATGCAAGTCCCCAGGCTCTGGCGAGCCTCTTTCCCGGCCAATGATGAAGCGGGTCTGCCTTGTCACGCTGGGCATGCTGGCACCGGCCTTCCTGATCTCTGGCATCGCCCTCCTAGTAGCCCACATCATGGAGAACCTTGTGGACGGCCAGATCAAGCAGGTGAGAAACAGGGCACGCATCTTTGGGGCTATGGTCCCCGGCGGGGATCTGGCTAAATTTCTCCGCTCAAGTGCCAGGTGGCCAACTGGAGCCACTGGGGATCCGGGTGTTGAAGGGCCCCTAGGCTGAGGGAGATGCATTCTGAAGGAATCCTTCATGGCGGTGAGATGGAAAGCTCCACGAGGTCGACAAACCACGGGTGTCTCGGCCAGTGTGGAACAACCAAGATGACTTCCGCCTACTCCTGAAGCATCTTGCGGATGGTTGCCGGAATCAGTGGAAGGGGAGGGAATGCGTACAGAAACCCCCTGGGCCACATGCTGTGAAGAGCAACCGTTCCCTCTGCCCCTGGGGATGGGAACCTGGTGAAGTACCTGGGTAGTTGAGAGTTGTGGGGGGGGGCAAAGAGGTCCAACTCCATAGAGTTCGGGGGGGAGGCAAAGAGATCTCTGGGCGAATCTGTCCGAGATCTCCCTGAACAGAGTTGGGTCCAGGCAGGTCCACCGTAGACCTGCTCAGGGAGTCCGCTTGTTGATTTGCCTCCCCCGATATATGCTCTGCCTTGAGCAAGCCGAGATTGGCATCTGCCCAAGAGTTCAGACTGTGGGCTTCGAACATAAGGGACTTGTGGTTAATTAAGGTGAGCCTGGCAGGCTATTTGAAGAGAGATCCCTTGACCATCGCCATGGAGTCCACCACTGGAGGGATGACAATGTCTGGTGTGGGACCCTTACTCTCTTGTTGGAAGAGCTCATATTCAGCTTCTGAAAGGGGAGAAGGAACCACTGAAGCTTTCTGGAATGCAACCTGGCCCATGGAACAATCCCCATATAGGAGACCATCTTCCCCAACAGCTGTGACAGCTGGACTAGAGGATCCGCATCTCCTTTGGGAACGGAGACTTCTCTTCCACACCCATCCTGTGCCCGCACGTGAGAAAACTCCCCGCCCATTCCAAGGATCATGGGTGGGCAGTCCCTAAGCTCTGTGCCCTGCTCCCCATGATCCCTGCAAATGCATGTCCAGCCCCTGGTTGCAGCCACTCCCTGCAGAGCCCTAATCGCTCCTTGCACCCTGCTTTTCTCGGTCACCCTTCAGAGTGGCACCTTGCAAAATTTCGCCCCCAGCCACTCTGTGTGGTGAGAATGCTCCTGTGCCTGCCAAAACCAGGCTGGGGTCTGGGCAGCATAGCACAGAACAATGGGAGAGAGAGGGGGAGGGACAATTGAAAGGAGAAAGAGAAGGAAGAAAGGAAGGGACAATGGGAGAGAGGGAGGGAAGGAAGGCACCCACCTCAGTCCCACCTCCCCTCTATCAGAGACCCACAGATTTCCCCCCCTACAGGCAGCCCGCAACCTGAGTGATGAGCGGGGCCAGGCCCCCCCAGCCATTGACTTCACTTGTCAAAAAGTTGCAACTTCCTTGTGAAAGATACGATAGTCCAAGTAGTTTATCTTTACTTTGTGAATCTTGCAACTTGGACAATTTGGCAAATAATTTGGATGTGTGGGGTTTTTCAATAGGGCTCTGTCCAGCTTTACATGCTCTGCTTTCGTTTCTGTGTAAGTAAGAATGTCATCAAGATAAACTAGGACCCCCTTGTACAAATGTTCATGGAGTACCTCGTTTGTCTGCTGCATGAACACTGCGGGCACTCCTTGCAGGCAAAAACTGGAAGCAGCCTAGCAGGCAGTTGACAACAGGTTTCTATTCATCCCCTTCCTTGATTCTGACATGGTAATAAGCCTCCGGCAAGTCTAATTTTGGAAAAAAAATTCCCTTTAGCTAGGTGGGCTAACATGTCCTTCATGAGTTTGACTACGTGACACCTGATGACGTGGACAGGTTGCTGGGAGGTCATAGAGCAACCACATGTTTATTGGACCCGTGTCCCTCCTGGTTGGTACTGGCCTCCCCGCTGCCCTGAAAGAGGTGGTGGTGCGACCCCTCCTCAAGAAGCCCGCCTTGGACCCGGCTGTTCTATCTAATTACCATCCTGTCTCCAACCTTCGCTGTGTTGCGAAGGTTGTTGAGAGTGTGGTTGCTCGACAGTTCCCTCAGCACCTGGAGGAACCGTCGTACCTGGACCCGTTCCAGTCGGGCTTCAGGCCGGGTTACAGCACGGAAACAGCTTTGGTCGCATTGGTGGATGATCTCTGGTGGGCCCGGGACAGGGGTTGCTCCTCTATCCTGGTGCTATTGGACCTCTCAGCGGCTTTTGATACCATCGACCATGGTGCGCCGGCTGGCGGGGCTGGGTATAGGGGGCACCGTGCTTCGGTGGTTCTCTTCCTTCCTCTCTGGCCGGATGCAGTTTGTGTTGACGGGGTCAGAGGTCGACCCCGAGGCCCCTTGATTGTGGGGTACCTCAGGGGTCGGTCCTCTCGCCCTTGTTGTTCAACATTTATGTGAAGCCGCTGGGTGAGATCATCCGAGGTTTTGGGGTGGAATTCCATCAGTACGCTGATGATACTCAGCTGTACATTTCCACCCCGAACCACCCAAATGAAGCTCTTAACATGCTGACCAAGTGCTTGGCGGCTTGCGCGGGGAGGTCCGGCTGCCCCCCTCGGTGTCTCTTCCTTCCCGGCTCCATCGGGGAAACGAGCAAAGCAATCCGCCGGCACACCCGGTGGAAACGGCGGGGCTGGGGAAAAGACGCTGAGGGGGGCAGCCGGACCTCCCCGCACATGTCTGGAGTTCTGGGGGGAGCGGAGCAAAGCTCTGGATTCTGCTGCCCCCCCGCCACGCCAGCCCCATCGCCTCACCCGCTTGGCGGCTTGCGCCACCAGCCGACACTGCTTAGCCGATGGCACCCTGAGGAGGCCCTCTCTGTGGGAGCGAATTGGTCGATGGGAGGTATTTACTGGCAGAAGGCGGTCTTGTAAATAACTGGGTCCTATGCCATGGACCGCTTTAAAAGTGGTAACCAGTACCTTGAAGCGCACCCGGAAAGCCACCGGCAACCAGTGCAGCTCGCGCAGGATAGGGGCCATTCGTACCCGCGCGGCCGCCAAGCGGGTGAGCGGCGGTGGGGCGGGGAGCGGAGCGGAGCAAAGCTCTGGATTCCGCTCCCCCCCCGCCACACCAGCCCCATTGTCTCACCCGCTTGGCGGCTTGCGCGGGGAGGTCCGGCTGCCCCCCTCAGCGTCTCTTCCCCAGCCCCGCCGTTTCCACCGGGTGTGCCGGCGGATTGCTTTGCTCGTTTCCCCGATGGAGCCGGGAAGGAAGAGACGCCGAGGGGGGCAGCCGGACCTCCCCGCGCAAGCCGCCAAGTGGGTGAGCGGCGGCGGGGCGGGGAGCGGAGTGGAGCAAAGCTCTGGATTCCGCTCCCCCCCGCCACGCCAGCCCCATCGCCTCACCCGCTTGGCGGCTTGCGCGGGGAGGTCTGGCTGCCCCCCTCAGCGTCTCTTCCCCAGCCCCGCCGTTTCCACCGGGTGTGCCGGCGGATTGCTTTGCTCGTTTCCCCGATGGAGCCGGGAAGGAAGAGACGCCAAGGGGGGCAGCCGGACCTCCCCGCGCAAGCCGCCAAGCGGGTGAGCGGCGGCGGGGCGGGGAGCGGAGCGGCGCAAAGCTCTGGATTCCGCTCCCCCCCGCCACGCTCCGCTCTTGCAGCGCGTCCATCTTCCCTCCCCTCCGCCCCCCGTGTTTCCCCGAAAGCAAGATACACGTCTTACGGTCGGGGGATGGCTTACGTTAGCCGACTCCCCTGACACCCCGATACGTCTGACAATCGGGGGTGTCTTGCTTTCGGGGAAACACGGTAGGAAACTTAAAAGTCTCTAAGTGGGCTCCCATTTTCATCCCCAGGGCCACAGTGGTGAAAGTGGCTGGGATGCCTCCTGCAACTGACCCATCTACTGTGTTTCCCCGAAAGTAAGCCCCAGCTTGATTTTCAGAGGTGGGCCTGATATAAGCCCTTCCCCAAAAGTAAGCCCTACTTAACAGCCTGCACAGAGGCTGCCAGTGCCTCTGTCACGAGGTGAAGCTGGTGGGAGAGGGGGGAATCTGGCCCCACCTGCCCCACTAACCTACAGTATACCTTACCTCTCATGCCGCCTGGCTTGTTCCGTGGCCGGTTTTGGCTGACCATGGCCATTTGCCATATTGCGCCCAATGCTGCTGCCATGAAGCTTGGCGGATTCCCCATCTGCATAGCCAGGCCTCCTGTGCCTACGTTAACCCTAACCCCCACTCCCCCCAACCCTAACTGGAGATGGGAAGCCCTCGGGAAAAAAACAGAAAAAGTTTCCCATTTCTTTCCGAAGAAGTTCCTGTGCCATGCCAGACCCTGCATCCCCAGGGCAGCCATGCTGGGCAACGGCAAGAAGGGCACCAAGATGGGGGGAGCCAGGCTGACGCTCCTCCAGCCAGAGTGAAGGGATCCAGGGAGGCCGCCTTCCTGGCCAGGCCTGCCTGAGAGGTAAGCGGGGAGGCGGCAGCCCAGGACCAAAGCGGCAGGTGGAGCGCCGGAGGCTCAGGGAGGGAGGGAGGGTGCTGAAGCAAGCGGGCGTCCTCTCAGCACCCATGCCAGCTGCCCACTGTAAGTGCGGTAGTGTCAGCCTTCCCTCTGGCAGGCATGAGATGGGCCCATTTCAGCATCTTGCCACCTGCTTTGCAGCTCCATCGCCGTTCTCTGCCACTGTGAAGCTGGAGAGCTTGCCCCACCATCACCCAGATGCCCTCGCTTCCCCCAGGAATTGCATGTCTTTGCTTACCTGACTTCCAGCCCCGTCCCGTTTCTCCTTCATGCTCCTCCACTGCCACATGCAGAGAAACAAAAGTTTGCGGGGGGGGTGTGGCAAAAAAGGTCAATCAATTCCCACTTGTTCTTTACGCTGGCAGTTTCTCCATCCATCCGGCAGAGTTTGTGCTGGGGCGAGCCTTAGCAGAGGCTTCCCCACCAGCACACGATTTCTTCCTGGTTAGACATCTCTTCTCTTGCATGGTCCCCATGGCAGGGCGGGTGCCTCTCCGGGTTGACCACTTTGCAGATTCCGCCTAATGTAGGGTCCTGTCTCAGCTGTCCCCACAGGAAAGCATGACTCTTGAAACTGGCATCCTTTCAAAAAAGGATATTTTATGAAGAGAACGTGATTGCAGGGAAGTGAGGCAGGATCTGTAGTGCCCCTGTCCATCAGGAGCCAATCAATTGGTATGAAAATGTTGTGAGAACTTCCAACCAAAAAGGTGATAACCAGCCATTCTCTGGCACCTCGTCTTTGCTAGCTGGCAGGAGTTAAAGCAGATATTTTTTTCCCCTCTTCCTATTTCCCATGCAGATGCATCAAAGCCAAAGCAGAAAAAATTTGGAAACATCCTCAATCCACAATAACTCGTGCTTTCCCTCCTCTTGGAATGGAAGCATTCCGATGGAAACCTGACCCCCATGTTTACATGATCAAAATTCTGACACTTTGCAACTGGTTCATATTTATGACAGTTGCAGTGTCCCTGGGGACAAAGCTCACTTAAAAATGTCTCACTTAACAAAAGAAATCGGGCTCAATTGTTGTAAGTTGAGGACTGCCTGTATCATTTCCCCCCCCAGAAACTATAATTCTGCTATTCCACCAGGTGGCAGCAGAAGCATATAAGTGAGTGTTTTTGGGGGAGGGGGGGAAGGGTTAGGCTAAAAGAGGATAATGCAATTTTTCAGAATAGTTGGCAGTTTTAAGGCTCTTTTGAGCATCTTCCCACTCCCATTTTGAGGGCGAAGTCCAAGGTGCTGAAATAAGAATTGACAGGTTGATTTCTCCTTGAGGAAAAATAGTCTTCGGCAGGGCTTGAATTTAGAGGATGGATTTAAAGCGATCTTAAAACAGCTCAACCTTTTTCCTGCACTCAGCGTTCCATATATTTTAATATCAGGCACAAAAGATGCTGTGGATCAGATGTCCTTCCTTGTCTGAAGCAGATCCAACCAGTATCCATCCCTTGGAAGAGAAATGCCCTTTCTTTTGTATGAAACAATGTTGCTTGTGCAATACACCCATTTCTCTAGCGGCTGTTCAACGTTTCAACCAGTCTTTTAAAAAGTGACCTATGACCATTTTTCACACAACTGTTGCAGCATCCCACTGATCATGTGGTCAAAATTTAGACTACAACTGGCTCATGTTTATGACAATTGCAGCATCCCTTTTGCGACTTTCTTGACAAGCAAAATAATCATTTTATTAACTAAACAGCTGCAGATTCGGTTAATCTCTGTGGCAAGAAAAGTCGTAAAGTGGGACAAAACTCACCTTAGCAGCTGGCTTGCCTAACAACAGAAATGTTGGGCTCAATTGTGATCATAAGTGGAGGACTTGGAAGCGGCATGGTGGCCTAGAGGAGGAGTGCTCGCCTCATAATCAGGGTGCTGCGAGTCTGGAGCATCAGATATTTCTCTGAGCACAATGAGTTATTGTATGCTGCGAACTCTGCGTAGGTGTCAGGAAGGGCATCTGGTCAGTAAGTGCTCAGCTCCATTCAGTCGCCCTGACTCCACCCCAATGCAAGGGATTGTGGGATCATTAAAAAAAACAATGACTGAGAAGTTATGACAGCCTCGGAAAGAGTGATTTATGCCTTTAAAGTAATTTAAGTCATAAAACACTGGCTGTTATTTACTTGCACTATCTTGTAGTTGCATGACTGATTTGTAATGGGTTTTTTTTGTTTTGTTCTTCAGATGGTTATTCAAATCAAATGGTCATAAGTTCATATGGATTTGCTCATAAGTCCAAATCCATTCTCTCAAATGGAGTGTATTTTGCTAGGAACTGATGTGATTTGGACTTAGTGACCGTCTGGTTTACTTTAACAACTTACTAAGATTACAGTCAGAAAAATTGGGTCTGACCAGTGGTATCTCAACTGCAACAACTTACTAAAATTACAGTCCCAATCGTGGCCATAAGTTGAGGATTACATATTTACAGAAATGTCTGTGGAGATTCTCTGTCTATCCAGGTCATGGTTGTCCCCAAAGGTGCTTTTTCAAGAGACAACTGGACTTCCTTTGTTTTTCCTTGAAGACGTTTCACTTCTCATCCAAGAAGCTTCTTCAGTTCTGACTGAATGGGGGAGGATGGAGGATTTATATTCATTGCAGTCATCTGGTCGTTAGTACTTTTTCTGAGGGCACTTCCATCCTCCCCCATTCAGTCAGAACTGAAGAAACTTCTTGGATGAGAAGCAAAACATCGTCCAGGAAAAACCAGGAAAATCCAGTTGTTTGAAAGTCCAGATATTTCTTCTTCCTGTGCCATATCCGTTATCGGACGTTGGCAATCCTGTTTTTATCAACAGCCGCACGAAAAAGTGCTGCTGAGTTTTGTCCAAACCAGTCCCTTAGATTTTGAAGCCATGATGTTCTTCTGCCTGGGCCTCGTTTGCCTTCAATCTTTCCCTGGAGGATTAAATAGAATATGCCATATTTTTCTGGGCGTTGCATCACATGTCCGAAATATTCTAACTTTCATTTTTTAATTGTTTGGCTTTCTCAGGCGGCTTATCACTGCAGATATTTACAGAAACAATTATTTACAGAAGGAATTATAGGCTGTTGGCTTAGCATTATACAATCACCAGATTGTATTTTGTTTCTACTTGTTAGTTTCCCTCAACCTCTTTCTCTGGATCATTCTCATCTGCAAATTTTTGGCTATAGAACATAGTTAAGCTGTCAAAAAACATCTCTCTTTTGTTTCTTTTTTGCAAATGAAGTTCAACATTGAATTTTCTCATCCATTCCTCATCCCAAAGAGATTATGTCTGCTGGGCCCTGTAGGGAAAGAAACAAGCTTTGGAGGATTGGACCAGAAAAGGTCTTGTAGAGATGTCAACCGGGATTAGTCATCCCAAACTAACAATATTTCTCTGATTATTCCCCAAGGAGCACTTGAAACGTTTATTTTTGCCAAGGTTCCCATCATTAAAAAAGAAAATAAACTCATCTGTCATCTGATAATGAAAGGAAATTTTGCCACCAGGCTGGAAAATCAATTTTTCCCAAACCCAGATAGTCCTTGACTTACAGCCACTTAGCGACTGTTCAAAGTCACAAGAGATCCCAAAACAGTTATTTACGATCTGAAGTTCCAACATCTGTGACTGGATTTTGGATGCTCATTTATGACTGTTGGCAGCATTCCATAAACGTGGCGTTATCTTACCTGAACACCTTTTCTCAGCATGATGATGGAGAATCCACAAATGGGTTGTCTTAATCTTCCTGCTCCAATAAGACTAAGTCTGAAGTGTAGATACGCCTCTGCTGTGCCAGAGCACCCCAGTTTGAGACTAAGGCGATACACAGACGTTAGTCAGACGAGTGTGCTTTGCTATTATCGGACCCAGGGACAAACTGACCCTAGATGGGAGGGAGTGGATTCTCCATCATCATACTGAGAAAAGGCGCTCAGGTAAGACAACGCCCCTTCTCCAGCATGATTGGATGGAGAATCCACAAATTAGTTTGACCTGAGTCCCGCTAGATGACAACACATGTTGCAACACCCTGTGACCAAAGGAGGCATATGAAGAGGCATATTTGTCAATCCTATAGTGACGGACAAAGGACGAGGGCAAGGACCATGTAGCCGCCCTGCAAATCTCCCCTATAGATGCATGGGTGGCAAAGGAGGAAAGGTGTAAAGCAGTTCCCTGGGCCAGGGGCTGCAGAGGGCATCTGTCCCTTCTGCTGTCGGAGACGGGAACCTAGAAAAGAATCTTGGGAGTTGGTTGGGGAAGCAAAAAGGTCTAAATTAATTAATTAATTAATAAGATTGAACACTGAGCCCAGTGTTTGAGTTTTGTTAAAATTTTTTGAAAGGGGAATGTTTTTTTTTTTGGTAAAATATATTTTATTTCTTCAAATAGTATGAATCAGAATTCCATTTTCCTAGAAACCTCTGTGTAAAATTAATTTGTGTTGTACATACCACAAAATATTCAATTTACAGTTTTTGCTTGTCATTTGTTTCCTTTTACAAGTGTACCATTCTAAACCACAACATGTTATAGCAAACTCAAAAATATTGCTAATATCAGGACATACTGCAGTGCTGAATGGAACTCAGCCATAAATTAATGTTATACGATGAAAAGACATGTAACCAGATTCCAAGTCTTGTAACTGGAACAAAATTTGGCAATATTTATGAAGGCTACTATCTATGCAGTTCAAATATCATATGATAGATATATGCCTCTCATGGCTACTTTATTTAATATTTAGGTAAGGCCTCTTCAATAAATTGGCTTCAGAAGGTTTCCATTGAGTGGGCTGATCAGCCACAATTAACAGTTCAATATTATAACAGTGAATTAATGGCAATGTCATCACTCAAATAACACTCACACACAGAAAACAAGGTATATGGATACCATACCTATTATGCTTTATGCAACTAGGAAAGTATCCTTAACCCATTCCAAAAAGAGATAAGAAAGTCCAAGCATATGCTCAGCAATTCCATCCCCAAAAAAGCAAAATATTTTGAAAGAGAAAACATAAGGCCTAGAAATTAAAATTCACTCCAATGTTCCAAAACAAAGGATGCTACTTGGATTGACCATATGAAAAAGTCAACTGTTTATCAAATACATATCAGAGTTAAATGGAAGTATATTTTGGTGGCCATACATGCTGCATCATCCAATGAGAAGATGATCCAAATGTCTTTCCTATTATATAGTCTGTATTCTATCAGAAGATATAGTAAATTCCTCAAGACCAGGAAGCCCAATGTAAAGGATGAATATTTACAGAAAAATCTATGCCCTTACAGGTGTGTTTGCATATGTATTGGTGTGGGTATCCATGCATTCCTCTGAAGAATCCCTCAGATTAATTTTCTCATTGATTCATTCACTATATCCAATCAAGATAAGAATACAAGTGATAACCCCACCCAATCTGATTCACATTTGTCTTGGGAACTTTAAGAACTTATTTTTACTCTTCTATAATGCACTCAGCCTCACACCTCTAGAGAACAAAACTTCTGATGGAGCAAGCAATGACAAATCCTCTCAATCCGCAATGGATTTTGTCTCACAGATGGGGCCACCCTGAAGAAACTCACTCTTGGCACTTATCACAGGACAATGCTGTTGGAAGAGTTTGTAGAGTTGTTTGATGAAGTTTGGATAAACTACCTTTCTTGTAAAATGTTCACTCAACCTCTGATATATACCATTTAGTAAATTTATTAAAGTGAATTAATTTCAAATGGTATTGCATTTTTGTGCTTATATTTAAACTATTTTTGGGAGGAAAGGAAGCCCCATAAAAACAGGCCAAGGCCTTGTTAAATATAGCAATGAGCTAAAGGCATAAGCTTGTTTCATGGGATAGGACACCACTTGCAGGATGATCAGTCATTGTGAGAAGTCTAAGAATCAAAGTGGAATTCAGAAGACAAACAGAGGCTTCACACTCTACTTTTGTAACAGCAGCCTGAAACTAAGCTTGAAAGAATTAAATACTATGTCATTTCCAGTCTCCCAAGTAAGCACTTCACATTTCTTCAGCAGGGAGAAGTTAAAACTGGGCAAAATTTCCATTGTTCCCCATCCTAAGAGTGAAAGATCAGATAAGCTGTACATAATCATACCAAAAGTCTACTGTGTTGCAAAAGTTTTGTGAAAAGGAAGAATGCTGAGATCTGATCAATAAAAAAAGAGAACAGAGGCAGCAACAACTCCATAGCTGTAGTGTTTCCTTCTGTGCATACGCCACACCCAACCATGAAAACAACTGCCTCAGGTTTAATTTTTTTTTTTTACTTCCAGAGCTATTTCCAAGTCAACAAAAATACAAATATCTGTGGATTGACCTAGGAAGGAAAAAAGCCCAGATATGCAATATGAATGGCCTTGTACAAAATTGTTTTGACATGCCTAGTACCCGTATCAGAAAAAAAAAGATTAACAATAATTATAATAAAGATTGTGCTTTTCTCATTGCCTCTTAACCATCATTCACCATCCCCCCTTTTATTTTTAACATTAAAAGTTCTGGGAAAATACCTGGAAGCACTTTTGAGCACACGCTGAAGCCAGGCGATGAAGAACCTGGCTGGACTCAGCCCGGTGGAATGTCCAAAATAAACAAGAACACAGCTATGAGCTACAGTGGGGTTAGGCAGCTTAGTGAATTAATTGCTTAAGAATTAAAAAATAAATTATTATAAAATAGATTTCTGTACATTTTACATATAGACCTATCTACATGTATAGGGGGAAAGGAAGCGGAAAGATAGCATCAACTCTGGGAAGTGCCGTCAATCCCAGCCAAAGTCATGGCCAGTCATCTGGTAGAAATTCATGTTGAATGGCCGATAGAATTCTCGCAGCCTTTGTACTACTTTCTGGTCAATATTGGGGTGGGTCCGTCCTTTCGTCTTGCCCAGGCAATGTGGCTTACTGCTGCCTTCCGCCTTTTTCAGGCATGGGAACCCCTTGGTTTTGTTGAAGTAGAAATGTTTGTCTGTAACGATCCTCTTGAGGCCCAGAAAGTCCTGGACACGGCCCAACTCACCTGCTGGATCACTGATTAATCTCTCCCCACTGACAAAAAGGATTTGCCCAAGTGGGAAGTCCAGGAGCCAATTTTCTAGATGCTTGGCATAAATGCCAATCTGGATGGCACTCCAGGAGGTATCGATCAAACCCGTAGTCCTGTTTTTGAAGGTCAAGCTCTCAAAGGATGGGATGTCTGGCTTCTTGGAAAGGGTTTGTGTGTAGTCAGAAATGGCTCGGGTGACCGGGTCCCTCACCACCACAATGAGCTTGGTGTCCTTTGACATAGAGGAGATCCAAGCTGGTGCTTCCTTAGTGACAAAGTAGCTGGGCGTCTTCTCCATGGTGATCTGGCCATCAAGAGTTCTTGGCATCAGTTCCCTGTACCAGGTGAGTCCTCGCTCGTAGTTGCGATCAAAAAAGTGAGGCTCGGCGCCCACCGCCCGCACGTCCGGGTGGACCCGCAGGAACTCGAGCAACGGCCGAGTCCCACCCTTCTTCACGCCGATGATCACTGCCTGGGGTAGCTGCTTCGTCCCAGAGCCATTCAGGAAACTGGAAAGGAAGCTGGGGGAATCCGAGGCCACTCTGTTGTTGTTGGTGCCACCCCCCAACTCTTCGTCGTCTTCGTCGTTCTCCGGATCCGCTCTCAGCTGGATCTTAGCCGTCCGGGATGGTAGCAGCAGCTGGCCGAGTTCCGGACCGGGCGCCTTCCGAGCAGAGGGCGAAGAGCCCAGCAGTACCAGCCCCGGCGCGGCCAAAGCGCACGATCCGGCGACGCAAGAGTAAACCATGCAAAGCCACAAGGCGAGCATGATGAAGAGGAGAAGCAGCCACCACCTCCTTCGCCCCGGCGGGAGCAGCGGCGACGAGGCAGGGGGGCCGGGAGGATCGGGGAGACGGCCGCCGATCAGGCGCAGCTGGCCCATAGGCAGCAGCCCGCGGGCGGTAACCCCGGGAGCATGGTGTGTGGGGGCCCGGCCGGCACGGGTCAGCCGCGCAGCATCGCTCGCACCTTCGCCGCCCAGCTCCGAGCCGCGAAAGGGGAATGTTTGAAGAGAATTCACCAATGAATAGTTTTCCTAACCTGCTAACTGCTGAGAGCCAAACCTGAGACGTCTGCAAGAGCTGAGACCAAGTTAAGACTTGGTGTTCTGTTGCCACTGTTTCGAAAAAGATAGGATTGGGACTGGAATCCGATGTGGCCTGCGGTTGCTGGAACTGATCAGATCCAAGGTTATCTGTTGACGTGGCCTTGCGCAACAGTGTGAGAAATAAGGCCGGATTAAAGAGGCCCCCTGAAGGAGAGGGTTCAGGAGGAAGTTCCTCCTCCTCTGATAACATAAGGTCCGGCTGTTGCTCACCTTGAGGGGAGTCTTGCACTTGTCCTTGCCCTCTACCAGGTAAGGATCCAGGGCCGTACCAAAAAGATGCCCCCCGCATAAAGTTTGGTAGCGAGGCGCCACTTTGCTTTGAGGTCTGCCCGCCAGTTCTTAAGCCACAGAAGTCTGCGGACTGAAATGTCTGCCACTATGGCCCGTGAAGAGTATCTGGCGGCATGTAGGGAGGCGTCAGGCATGTACTGGGATGTAGCCACCAACTTACCCAGGTTTTGGTGAACGCGAACCTGGTCAGGGGGAATCATGTTCTGGAGTTCACGCAGCCACAGTACTGAAGTCCGAGCGAAGAAGACCATGGATGTGGAAGCCTTGATTGCCCAGGTCAATGCCTGATGCGATCTGCGCAAGGCAGTTTAATTTTTTTGTCCTCTGCCTTAAGCGCCTCGGTTATGTCCCCTGGGATATTTGCGTTGGAAAACAGAGAATTCAGAGGCTCGTCAATTTGAGGAACCTCCAACAAGGAGGCAAAAGAAGGAGCCACATTGAATAATTTTTTCTCTGCAGATCCCAGATTGGGGATAGAACCCAGGTTATCCCACTGTTTCTCTACTGTGTTGCGGAAGAAGGGGGGGCAAGGGACATGCTTCTGTGGTACCACCGGTTCAGCGTACAGTGGATTGGGACCTTTTGGTGTAGAAGGAGCTGGGGCCTCCTGTTCCAGAGTGATGTTGGCTATGGTACAGGCCTTGAGAAGTAAGGAGTTGAAAAGGGAATGGTCAAAAAGACCAGCGGGTGGAGCCAGATCTGATGTTGAGGTACCTTCATCCGACAGGATCAGGCCTGAAGGGTCGAAGTCTGCAGATTCCGATTCCGAGGAAACGTCATCTGTGAGGACTGGTGATTCAGGACGAAGAAGGGACCGTGGAGGTGCTGTGGGAACTTGAGGAGGATGTTGGGAGACAGAAGAGGCCATGAACTGGGCAAAGGCCTGAGCTATCATAGCCTGAAAATGCTCTGTGATTTGTGATTCGGGGGGGGGGGGCGAAGGCCTGCTGCAGTAGGCATAAAGGTGGCCTGAGGCCCAGATAGAGTGGTGCCTTATGCAGTAACCCCCTGTGTTCCTAGATTTAGCCCTGACATGGTAGGTTCAGTCAGCGACACTTCCCTAGGGGAGGACCAGGCCCCTGGGGCTAAATTACAATGGGCAGAAGGGCTCAAATATGGATCCTCCAGGTGTAGTGGCGGCCATTTGGCTTGGGGTAATTAACCTTTCCCTGGAGGAGTCCTCCTTCAAGGTTTGATGATGACTAGTGGTCTCTCTGTTATCTGTTCTGGGTCTCTTGGAGGACTGTGTCTTGACCTTCAATATGTTCTTCCCCACCGCCTCACTAGAGGCCTTGTGTTTCTTTTTGGCAGGGGGATCGGTAGTGTCCTGTAAGGACAAGGGAAAGGAATTATCTGCTATAGCTATTGGGAAATTCCTTTCCTTCCACTCTCCTCTTCTCCCCCCCCCCCGTAAAAGGGAACTGTTAAACTTCCACTATCTGACTGAGGTAACAGGCCTCTGAGGGATCAATTCAGTGGTGAAGCGCCCCCCCTCAAGCGCTGTGAATAACTACTGAAAGAACCCAATCGGACGATGGGTAAAACCCAGACGAGGGGGGGGTCAATTGATTAGGCAATGCACCCTGATTATGAGGAAAAAGTAGAATAATAATGAATATGAAAAATCACTAAAGCAAAATGATGTGTCTGCACAATTACTGGAATAAAGCTGTGTTAGCAAATACGTGACTAACCCAAAAGCACATTGCATTCAGAAACAATGTATCAAGTAAGACTCTCTTCATTGTATGCCTGTGAGAAACTAACCTGATGAAATACAATGTACCGGTAGATTTCTATGTGTGCTTCTTTGTTCCTGAGAAAGGAAAGCTATAAAACTGTAGTTTGGACCCCCCCTTGGGGTTCAGAATTGCTTGTTTTACTTGCGCAAATAAACCTCTCTGCACCCTTTGGAATTCGTAAAAGTTCCTTTCGTTTTCCACAAGATTTATGGCGACTCCGCTGGGACTTTTAGGAAGAGGCCATTGACCTTCCAGATGGATTGCCCTGGTGGGGAAGCCCCTCTGTTGACGACGACATCTCCAAGCCGGCTCCGTGGCCTTTGTCTGTGGGGAGACCTCTACGGGAAGGGAGGGGAATTCATCCATCAGCGAAGCACTCCAGTCAAGGATCCGCCGGGGGTGGCAGATAGGTCGTTAATCAACCAGAGTCTGGAACGCCTGCAGTATTGTAAAAAGGGGATACCTGATCCCATTTGGATCGGAAGAGGGGATCGATCACCCCCTAGAAGACAAGGGGGTGGTTAAACCATTGCTTTTGCTGCAGAGTGACCGTTGGAACGTCCGGCACCTCAGGTCGATGGTAGTGTGTTAGGGAGAAATGGGAGGTAAACAGTCAAAGAAGGGCGTTGGTCAGACGCCACTTCAGTGCATGTTAGAAAATTTCAAAAAGGGTTTTTCTAGGGATTATGGAGACCCAAAACCAAATCCAGCCATGTTAAAAAGATTCTGTGAATCTGAATGGACCACCTTTGCCGCATGGTGGCCCAAGCAGGGATTGGCGAATCCCGAACTCGTGGCACGGGTTCATCAAAATGTGACTGGAAATGGTCATTGGGACCAATATCCCTATATAGACCAATGGCAGATCAATATTGCAGAAAAGCCTCGATGGTTAGCAAGGTGTCAGTTAGAATGTGCTAAGATATACTTGGCAAGCCAAAAAGCCAAACCTCAGACAACAGCTAAGATTTTCAGCCAGGAAGAAAGGGAGGAAATTGCTAGACCCCCTCCCTATTTTCCTAGAAGAGAAGAAGGGGAAATAAATCAGCAAATTCCACTCCCTCCTGTTGAAAGAAATGAAGTCCAATTTCAACCAGAAGCCGGTGAGGAAAGAAAAATAAAAACAGATGAAACCATTCAATAGAAAGATAAGGACTTGGATAACAATGAAAACCAAACCCCAGTTTCTAGCCGGACTAAAACTAAGAAGGGGGTGAAAACAGAAGAAAATATAGCCCCTCTAGGAGAAGTTTCGTCCCTGGAACAAGCAGCACCACAAACTTTGTTGCAAAAGTTACAGGCTTTTGTGTTTAGAAGCCTTAAGACAAGCCGCAATTCGTCCAGTTAATTATGCTGCAGTAACTAATGTTTGGCAAGAGAAAAATAAATCACCAACTACTTTTCTCAGCCGACTGATAGAAGCTTATAAAGTAAACACAGGTCTTGATATGGAGTTGACACAAAATCACCCACTCCTAATTGAAAGATTTATTACATAAGGCCCCTTCTGTGCGTGGCCTTAGGCAGAACGTAAATCAGATCAGAAAGAGAAAAAGAAAGTTGAAATGTTAGCAGTGGCATTGGGAGGAATGCGTATTAGACCCAACCAATGTGCCATCTGTAAACAGGAAGGACACTGGCAAAAGGAGTGCCCCCAGAGGAATGTCCAGCCTAGGGGACAATCCCACCAGTATGGAAGAGGAATAGGATTTAGAAGGACTTTCCAGAGAAGCTACAGGAAAAGCTTCCAAGGAAGAGGGCATCCAGCCTATCCTAGTCAGGCAGAAGAAAGAGAAGGGAACATGATCGGCTTAGCCGACATGGAATGGGAAGATTGAAGAGGACAGGGTTCTAGGGCCCCACCCCCAGAGCCCATTGTTAAAATACAGGTGGGAGGACAGATTGTCCCGATGTTAGTTGACATGGGAGCCACCAGATCTGTCCTAAATAAATATATTGGCAAGCCACAAAACAAGGAGGATTGCTTTGAAAACACATCCAGATTGCTCCAATTGTTACAAGACTGGCTACAGAGCATCCAAAAAGAAAGCACAATTAGTTCAAAAGACTGTAATGTATTTAGGCTATGAACTATCACAAGGGCAAAGAACTTTGGGCCCCCAGAGAAAGCAAGCTGTGTTACAGATTCCCATTCCCAAAACAAAACAGGAAGTTAGAGCCTTTTTGGGAATTACAGGCTTCTGTAGAATTTGGATTCCTAACTGCTCTCACAGCTAAACCATTGTACCAAGTTTTAAAAGGACCAGAAAAAGAACCTCTTTTGTGGCAACAAGAACAAACCCAAGTGATGAAACAACTCCAACAGGCCCTAACCACAGCACCAGCTCTAGGACTACCTGATATATCTAGGTCATTCTCACTTTATGTCGATGTGAGACAGAATGTGGCTTTAGGAGTTCTTACACAAAAGCAGGGAAATTGGAACCGACCAGTCGCTTATCTGTCAAAACAGCTAGATATGGGCTTGCAAGGTTGGCCACAATGTTTAAAAATTCTAGCAGCAGTTATGCTGTTATTGCAGGAGGCAAACAAGTTAACCTTTTCAGCTCCAGTAGTTGTTTATACTAGTCATGCCCTGCAGACAATTATTGACAATAAGGGACATTTATGGATCAGCAATCAAAGGATGCATAAGATACAGGCCCTTTTATTAGAAAATCCACAAGTCACATTGCAACAAAGTTCAACTTTAAACCCAGCCGCTTTAATGCCAATACCAGATTCAACTAGGCCTGTGCATAACTACATGCAAACAATAGAGCTACAATATTCTTGCAGGCCTGACCTTACAGACCAACCCTTGCATAATCCAGACTTTCAGTGGTTCACTGATGGATCCAGCTTTATGGATCAAGGAATTAGATACTCTGGTTACGCAGTTGTCTCTCAAACTGTGATAGTGGAGTCAGCACAGTTACCTAGCCAAGCAAGTGCACAATTTGCAGAATTATATGCCTTAACCAGAGCATTAGAAATAGCTGCAGGAATGACTTTAAATGTGTATACAGATAGTAAATATGCATTTTTGACCATCCATGCCCATGCGGCAATCTACAAAGAGAGAGGATATTTGGACTCCACAGGCAAGATTATCCAATATGCAACTTTGATTAAAAGACTTATCAAGGCAGCACAGTTGCCATCTAAAGTTGCAATCATCCATTGTCCTGGACATCAGAAAGACTTAAGCCTTATTACCCAGGGCAATAGGAAAGCAGACAAAGAAGCCAAAAGAGCTGCGTGGGAAGGCCCCCCTCTCCACTCAGATGTCACTAGGTTCATGTACTTAGACACCTACTTAGAACAACTTGATCCTACATATACGCAGGAGGAAACCCAAAAATTAAAACAGGATGTACAAGCCGAACTAGTTAAAGGCTGGTACACACTTCCCGATGGACGCATTGCTGTTCCTCTTGCGTTTGCCCACCCCCTTATTTTTCAAGTCCATAAGCAACATCATTTAGGGAAAACTGCATTACAACAGCTTGGACGATTTTTCTATCTTCCCTTTGCTTCTTCGCTAACAGCACAAGTATGTTCTCAGTGTTCCACTTGTGCCCAAACCAATGCACGCCAAGGACCGGTAATACCACCTGGTCAACAACCAATCACTTATTTTCCAATGGACTATGTCGTTGTTGATTTTACTGATATGCCCAGAAGTAAGAAATATGTAGCCCTGTTAGTTATAATTGATACCTATTCAGGGTGGATTGAAGCCTTTCCAACTGTAAATAAGAAAGCTATACAGGTTGCCAGAATATTTCTGAAAGAAATTATTCCTAGGTTTGGTTGCCCTTCTAGGATTTCATCAGATAATGGCCCTGAATTTGTACACCAAATCAATAAGTCTTTAGCCCAAGCATTAGGAATCAAGTGGAGATTTCATTGTGCTTTCCACCCTCAATCGGCTGGAAAAGTGGAACGTGCTAATCACACAATTAAAACACTTATTACCAAATTTTGTTTGTAAACTCAACTTCATTGGCCAGATGTTTTGCCTATGGTTTTGTATGCAATCAGACTGGCCCCCTGCACTAAATTACAACTTAGTCCTTATGAGTTCATGTTTGGCCGTCCCCCTTGTCTATTTAAACCTGACAATCAGGGCTGGCTGGACTTGGCTCATAAGGGGAAAATAGATCAACAGAAATTGTTACATCAGTTACAGCTTCATAATTTGGCTGTTTCAAACTTGTGCCATTATATGATGGAACAACAACCCCCTCCAGTAGTTACGGCAACACATGGGTTCAAACCAGGAGACAGAGTGTAGGTGAAGCACTGGAAATCAGATCCCTTGAGCCCAAGATGGAAAGGACCGTATATTGTTGTCATGTGTTCTCCTTTGGCAGTGAAAACCTTGGAGGAAAAGTCCTGGATCCACTGGAGTAGATTGAAAGCAGCTGCACCTGCAGATCCAGTAACTTACAAGGTGGATAAGACTGACAAACCTTTGGTATTGAAATTTACAAGAAATACACCCTGTCGAACCCTACCAGCAACGGGTTCTCAACACAGGGTGTGAACAACAACCCTGCTGAGACACTCCGGACGCTGTCTCTCTACGCATGGTGGAAGATATGAGGATTCTACAGCTCACAATACCTGTTAGTTATTTAATATGGGGAATATACACACATTCCTACACAAATCAGTGCAATGGCTATACGAGAGGTCATAATGCAACAACTCTCTAATAAAAAAAGCATTGAGTACCACACACAAAGAAATAACAAAAACACAGGGAAACCAAGGTTGTCAAAACTGCATCAAGACTACCAAACAAGGAAACCAGATAACCAAGACTTTGATTTATCATACAATGAAAGCAGAAGGGTGCCAAGATAGCTCCCCTAGCTCTTGTACATACAACAGAACCACGTATAAAGTTTGTAGAAGAGGGGTCCAAGATCAGTGTTATAACCCCAAGTCTGATCCAGATCGTTGGGCCTTACAAATCAAATCACATATAACAAGAAGTAGCTATAGGGACCAGGCACTATTAGGGATCTCCCAATGGAAATCCAACCCAGACTCCAGTTTTAGCATCACCTTTGATGTTTGCAAAGCAGCTAATTATTGGGCTGCAATATATGCAATATATATAGGGGGCACTGTTTTGCGGTGGTTCGCCTCCTTCCTCTCCGGCCGGATGCAGTCTGTGTTGATGGGGTCAGAGGTCGACCCCGAGACCCCTTGTATGTGGGGTACCTCAGGGGTCGGTCCTCTCGCCCCTACTGTTCAACATTTATGTAAAACCGCTGGGTGAGATCATCCGTGGTTTTGGTGTGGAGTACCATCTGTACGCTGATGATACTCAGCTGTACGTTTCCACGCCGAACCACCCCAACGATGCTCTTGCCATGCTGACCCAATGCCTGGAGGCCATGCGGGTCTGGATGGGGAAGAACGGACTCAAGCTCAACCCTTCCAAGACTGAGTGGCTGTGGCTACCGTCGTCCCGGTTTAGTCAATTGACTCCTTTGTTGTCTGTTGGGGGCGAAACAGTGGCCCCCGCGGAAAGGGTTCGCAATTTGGGAGTCCTGGATTCACGGCTGTCTTTAGAGGACCATCTGGCCGCCGTGGCCGGGAGGATGTTCTATCAGGTTCGCCTGGTACGCCAGTTGCGTCCCTTCCTAGACCGGGACTCGCTATGCACAGTTACTCATGCCTTCGTCACTTCCAGACTGGACTATTGTAATGCTCTCTACATGGGGCTCCCCTTGAGGTGCACCCGGAGGCTTCAGCTGGCCCAGAATGCGGCCACGCGGGTAGTGACCGGAGCGCCATGGCGCGCCCATGTAACATCGCTCCTGCGCGAGCTGCACTGGTTGCCGGTGGCCTTCCGGGTGCGTTTCAAGGTGTTAGTGACCATCTTTAAAACGCTCCATGGCATCGGACCTGGATTTTACAGGACCGCCTTCTGCCAGCAAATACCTCCCGCCGTCTGGTACGCTCCCACAGAGTCTGGTACGCTCCCACAGCTGGCGACCCCTAGGGGGAGGGCCTTCTCTGTGGGAGCTCCAGCGCTTTGGAACGAGCTCCCCCCCGAACTCCGTACGTTGACGGAATTGCGTTCCTTCCGTTGAGAATTAAAAACATATTTATTTCGACAAGCCAGCCTGGGATAGTAGCTCCGGTTCCAACAAGGCCATAATTGTTTTTAGGGGATTGAGTTTTAAGATTAAGCATTGGTTTTAAATGATCGGACTAAATTATTTAATCTATTTTTAATAACCCTATCTTTTGATGTTTTTAATTGTTTTTAAGATTATGTATTGGGTTTTTAAATGATTGGGCCAAATTATTTAATTTATTTTTAATAATGTTACCTTTTGTATGTTAATGTTTTTAATTGGGCTGTACACCGCCCCGAGTCCTTCGGGAGGGGGGCGGTATAAAAATCGTAAAATAAATAAATAAATAAAATAAATGGTTGTGGAGGGATCGGTCATATCCACAGCTATATCCCAAACCATAAGTACTTGTGCAGTCTCTGCGGTCAAATGTAAGTGGTGGTCATATATTAAGTGGCATACCCAAGACCCGAAGGAGATGGACTACATCTTGTTTGAAAAGAATGAAACAAAAGCAGATTCCTGTGGAACAGATAACTGTAATTTAGTGACTCTTAACAGTCAAGAATGGCAGTTGGTTCCTGGAACAAAAAAGATGGGAAAGAAAGAAAGTGGAAAAGTATTGAAAGGCATAACTGACAAAATGATCAAATTAGCACATGTTCCGGTGCAAACCTGGAAAAGATTTAATTTAGAAGATGTATTTTCAGGATGGTGGCCAAAGTTACCAGGCCTACAAACCATCATAGTTGTAGCAGTCTTGTTAATTCTAGGATGTATTTTGATTCCTTGCTTAATCCCCTGTCTTATAGCAATGATTCGAAGGATCTCAGAAAGTACAGCCCAATTAACTGCAAAACATGAAACAATGTTAGCCTTATGGGAATATAAGATGGTGCCCACTAAAGAATCTGAACCAGAGGTAGAATAATGGAAGTTTAAGCTGGAAAACTTCCAAACGGGGGAATAAAGTAAGAATAAATGAAGAATAAAGTAGGAAAAAGTAGAATAATGATAATGATAATGAAAAATCACTAAAGCAAAATGTTGTGTCTGCACAATTACTGGAATAAAGCTGTGTTAGCAAATACGTGACTAACCCAAAAGCACATTGCATTCAAGTAAGACTCTCTTCATTGTATGCCTGTGAGAAACTAACCTGATGAAATACAATGTAGATTTCTATGTGTGCTTCTTTGTTCCTGAGAAAGGAAAGCTATAAAACTGTAGTTTGGACCCCGCCTCGGGGTTCAGAATTGCTTGTTTTACTGCTTCTGAACCTTGCACAAATAAACCTCTCTGCACCCTTTGGAATTCGTAAAAGTTCCTTTCGTTTTCCACAAGAAACCTGCCGGCAATTCTCCAGGCGATTTAATCGGCCTCTGACTATCAGCTGGCTGGTGGTGCTGCAGATACCCGTTCTGTCAGGAGAAGCCTTGTCGGCTCACAGTGAGCCTGACGCGATCATCTGGAGGAGTAAGGCTGCAGGCTGCAGGCAGTCAGGGAAACGAGCTGATGTCTCCAAAGAGGATTTGAACTCACGATGGCAGAGAAGACCAGGTAGGAACTTCCCAATCAAGAAGAAATGAATTAAGTAAATGCTAATTTGATTAATCTTACTGTTCCTGTAGTCTGAAGAAATGCGTCTGTAGAGCAAGAGACTAAGTCTAAAACTGGGGTGCTCTGGCACAGCAGAGGCGTATCTACACTTCAGACTTAGTCTTATTGGAGCAGGAAGAATAAGACAACCCATTTGTGGATTCTCCATCCAATCATGCTGGAGAAAATTTAGTTTTTGTTGGGAAACTGCCATTTATTTCTGGTTCCTGGCAAAACAAATGCTCTATACAGGTACTCCTTGGCTTGTGACCACAACTGAGCCCAAAATTTCTGTTGCTAAGTGAGACAGTTGTTAAGTAAATTTTACGACCTCTCTTGGAACATTTGTTTAGTGAACGACTGCAATTGTTAATTTAGTAACACTGTTTTTAAGTGAATCTGGCTTCTCCATTGACTTCGCTTGTCAGAAGGTGCAAAAAGGGGTCACATGACCCTGGGACACTTCGACCGTCATAAATACAAGTTGGTTGCCAAGGATCCAAATTTTGACCATGGGGACGCTACAATACTTATTAAGTGTGAAGGATTACCTTTCGCAGATAATGGGTTTGCTTAACAACCACTGAAATGATTGTTTTATGACCACTGGGTTTGCTTAACAACTATTGCAAACAAAGGTCGTAAAATCAGGCACAGTCACACGATGACCTGAAGTAAACCTGGTTTCCAGCAAAATCATAATAAAATGCGATCATGCGACTACAGGATGCCACAGACAGATGGAGGTACAAGCCAGTTGCTGAGTGGTCAAAATGCAGCCATGTGATCAGCGGGGCAATGTCAAAACTTAAAACGGGCCTTCGAATTGGTTGCTAAGTGGCTGGTCATAAATTGAGGGTGGTTTTTTTTTTTTGGCAGGGTCTTTGCTGAGAAATCCATACATCTTTAAGTTGCCAAGAAATCTATATGTGTATCTGTCTGTCTGCCTGTCATTGCCAATTTCAGAAAAGGCAGGCACAGCCACACTCCTCCATGCATTAATGATTCACCTCTGGAGATGGTTACCAGCATCAAATTCCTGGGTGTGCAGCTGACTTGGTCACTCAACAGTGAGAAACTGGTGAAGCGGGCACAGCAGTGCCTGCATTTTCTGCATCGCATGAGAAAAGAACATCTTCCTTCCCCTGTCCTGACAACTTTCTACAGGGGGACGATCAAGAGCATCCTGTCATACAGCATCACGGTCTGGTTTGAAGGCATCACTGCCTCAGACAGGAAGGCGGTGCAGAGAGTGGTGAGGATGGCTGAAAAGATCATTGGCAGTCCCCTCTCTCCCATCCAGGACGTAGCATATAAGTGTTGCTTGAGCAGGGTCCACAGGATTGTCTGGACCTCTATGATTGGTTCTTCTGGGAGGAGGAGGCTTCGTGGTATCTGAAGCAGAACATCCAGATTCAGTCACAGTTTTGTTCCATATAGCATCAACTTTGTGAACTCACAAGCTTTCTCCTTCCATTACATATTCAAGATGATCAGTGATTAATATTTATATGTTACTTATTGTAAGGGTGTAGGTCACAGCTAAGGGTGTAGGTCACAGGTTGGCAACCTGTGGCTCCGGAGCCACATGCGGCTCTTTCAGCCTTCCCCTGTGGCTCCCAGCCTTCTCTCTCTCTCTCTCTCTCTCTCTCTCTCTCTCTCAAGCATTTTGGGCGGAGCTCCTCCCTTTCCTGCATCTCTGCAGGAAGCAGGAAGTGCAGGAGAGAGCTAGCTAGCCCAGCTATGCTGGCTCAGGAATTCTGGGAGTTGAAGTCCACGAGTCATAAAGGAGCCAGGGTTGCCTACCCCTGAGCTTGTTGGACAACAGTTTGAAGCCAGCTTGCCAGGTGAGCAGCAGATAGGAGAGAGGAAGGGGGGAACATACAACCTGCCTTGCCCACCCTATAAGGTTCCATCCAAAAAAAGTGCCGGAACTCCACTCTGGGCATTCTGTGATAAAAAAATCTGCCTGCCTGCCTGCCTGCCTGCCTGTCCTATCTATCTATCTATCTATCTATCTATCTATCTATCTATCTATCTATCTATCTATCTATCTATCTATCTATCTATCTATCTATCTATCTATCTATCTATCTATCTATCTATCTATCTATCTATCTATCTCTTCATGTCTCCATTTCTCTCTTTTCTCTTGTATCCTCTCTTTCTCTCTACATTACCTTTAGTATAAGACCCATAAAACAATATATTTTTCAAGTGTCTCTGAATATCCACTGTTCATTTTTTAAAAAAACACATAATCTGTCAATCTTCTCTTTATGGTCTTGCAGGTGGTAGTATAAAATCACAGGTTTTCAAGCTTCCCAAACCCATATTTTCTCGTGGCTGTTGCAGTACATACATATGTACCCATTTCTCACGTTTATGTAGCCACCTGTCTCACAATAAAGGGCCTCTAGGCAGTTTATGATAAAGACAAAACATTCATTTAAGCTAAACATAAAACACAAATATTCATTTTTTAAATCAACAATATCATTATTAACAAAATAGTGAAGAGAATTGATGTTAAAAGCCATTGATCTCATCAACAAATTGTCACTTGAAAGGATGAGGCACTGGGGATTGATAAAGGTAGTCCTTGACTTATGACCACAATTGAGTCTAAAATTTCTGTTAAGTGAGACATTTGTTAAGTGAGTTTTGCCCCATTTTACAACTTTTCTTGCCACAGTTGTTAAGTGAATCACTTAAGTTGATACATTAGTAACCTGATTGTTGAGTGATCGCAAAAGGGGATCACATGACGTGGGGATACAGCAATGGTCATAAATATGAGTCGGTTGCCAAGCATCTGAATTTTTATCATATGAGCATGGGGATGTTGCAAAGAACGTAATTGTGACAAATAATAATAATTAGTTGGAAGGGATCTTGGAGTCCAAACCCCTGCTCAGGCAAGAAACCCTATACCATTTCAGTGTGGAGCAATGAGTATTACCTCTGCCTGCTCCTGCAGTATGTTGTGAGCCGCCCTGAGTTCTTGGAATAGGGCGGCATAGAAATCTAATAAATAATAATAATAATAATTCTGATAACTGCTGGAATCAAAGGGAGAGGAGGAAAGGCGTACAGTAGACCCCTTGGCCATGGGCTGCAGAGGGCGTCCGTTCCCTCCATCCCTGGAGAGGGTAATTGGGGAAAAAATCTGGAAAGTTGAGCGTTATCTGGAGAAGCGAACAGGTCCAGGAGCGGACGGCCAAACCTCTCTGCAATCTCTGTAAAGAGACCCGGGTGCAGTCGCCACTCTGAATGGCCCACTGTTGACCCGCTGAGGAAGTCCGCCTGTCAATTCGCCTCTCCCGAAATGTGCTCAGCCTTGATGGAAAGAGGTTGCTCTCTGCCCAAGAACCCAGCAACCGGGCCTCGGTCATGAGGGACCTGGAACGGGTGCCCCCTTGCCAGTTCACGTGGGCCTTCGCCGCCACATTGTCTGTGAGGACCAGCACATGTTGCCTTGAAATCTTGTTGCGGAAGTGCCGGAGAGCCAGATGGATGGCCCCGAGCTCCAACCAATTGATGTGCTTCAGGTCTAACTGGGACCATCGGCCCTGAGCCATCTGATATTGGAGGTATGCTCCCCAGCTGAACAGACTGGCGTCTGTGGTCAGTATGATTCAGGGGGGGTTCCTTGAACAGTGACTCTCTGGTTATGGCTGGGGAGGTCCACCAATTGAGGGATTGGAGGACCTGAGGAGCTGGTGCCCAGTCTCTGAAACGGGAGCAAGAACTATTGAAGAGTCCTGGAGTGTAGTTTGGCCCAAGGCACTATTGCTATCCATGAGATTAACTTTCCCAACAGTTGGGAGAGCAAAGCTAGTCACTACACGCTCCCTGTGAACCCTGAGGACCAGGGCTCGGATGCTGTCCTGACGTTCCCTCGACTGGTAAACATGACAAGAGTCTGTCTATTACCACACCCAGGTGCAGAAGGCAGGTTGAGGGAACCGTCTGACTCTTGAAAGTTTACCAAAAACCCATGGTCCTGAAGGGTCCTGATTGTTAAGGCCAGGTCCGATTGGGCGGCCAGAATGGAGGACGATTGTATAAGGATGTCGTCCGGGTAGCATTGGACGTGTACCAGTACCAACCTCAAGTGTGCCGCAAGAACAACCAGGATCTTGGTGAAGACCCTGGGGGCCGATGAGAGGCAGGGCCCTGTATTGAAAGTGACGGTTCGAGTAACAAAACCTCAGAAATAGTTTTTGATCCGGATGGATGGGGATGTGAAGATATGCCTCCGTAAGGTGATGGATGTCATGAAGTCCCCTCGTCTGACGCTGCCCATGATGGAGTGGAGCATCTGCATCTTGAATTTTCGATACTCGAGGTGGGAGTTCAGAATCTCTCGCCATCCCCCTGAGGTTTTTGGGACTACAAAAAGGATGGAATAATCTGACCCGCTGGTACCTCCTCTATGGCTCTTATGTTTAATAGGTGCTGAATGGCCTCCGTCATGAGGCCCCTCTTTGCTGGGTTCCTTACCATTTATAGTCCTGAGCACCTAAGAGTCTGTTGTCGTGATTTCCCATTGGTGGATATAAAAGGTGAGTCTGCCACCTATGGGAGAGTCCCCCCCCAAGTCACTTGGAGCGACGAAAGGGACGGCCTCCCCTGCCTCGAAAGGGCCGCTTACCCTGGGTCTGCTGTCGGGGCCTGTCCCTCACCCTGTCAAACGAATGGTCCGGTCTGGTAACAAAGGACTGGGATGCTTGGCCAGCGTCCAAACCTGGTCCCGTTCAAAAGGACTGACGGTGAGCATAAAGGAAGAACCGCCTGTTCGATCTCTTGACAAGATGGGAGATTACCTTTTGCTTCTCCTTATTCTCTACCAGGTAGGGAGTTAGCGCCTCCAAAGAGCCGTCCTCTGCTATATGGAGCTGTAGCCACTCACCATTTCTGCTTGTTATCCGCTCTCCAGTTTTTGAGCCACAGAAGTCATCTGTAAACAAAAGGGGTTTGTTATTGGTTTAATGGATGAATAAAGGCACAAGAAGATTATCTGTTATGTTTGGATCACTGTATTTGAGCGTAATTGGTTCCCTTTGTAATGCAGCCCATATCTCTGTGTGTTATTTTGTCCCTTTGAGTGTGTTTTCCTAAGAAGCGGTCTGCAGGTTTAGCAAAGGGGTCAGAGGCATAAAACGATTGATTAACCTCTTGGGGCTAGACAGAAATTAATGGCAAGGAAAAGAAATGGCACTCAGAATTATATTGTGATCATTAAAAGCCAGAGAACAACGTTGTAACAATGTTGTAACAACGGAAGGATGCTCTTGAGGGTGCACGAGGCTGGGATGCAAGCATACAAAAGTTCCATTGCTCCACAAAATTTAAAAATACAAATAGCCCAAACTCCCTTCCTTGAACCGCACTTGCAAAATGAGGCTTTATTTGTACGCACGCAGACCTTAACTTATGACTACAACCAAGCCCAAAGTTATTTTTTTGCCCCATTTTACAACCTTTCTCACCACAGTTGTTGATTGAATCACTGCAATTGTTAAGTTACTAACATGGTTGTTAAGTGAATCTGGCTTCCCCCACTGACTTGGCTTGCAGAAGGGGATTGCATGACCTTAGGACACTGCAACCGTCATAAATATGAGTCAGTTGTCAAGCATCTGGATTTTGATCACGTGACCACGGGGATGCTGCAACTGTTGTTAGTCTGAAAAACAGTCATAAATCACTTTTTTCAGTGCCGTTGTAACTGAACAGTCACTAAACGAACTGTTATAAGTAGAGAGCTACCTGTATTTATAAAGGTGAGCTGGTTGTCAAGCACCCAAAATATGATCATGTGACCCAGGGGGTGTCTGTGCATGTGGTCGTCACAATTTTGAAAACGGGTCATAAGTAGCTCTGGAGGTCCTTGGTAATGTTGAATGGTTAAGTGGCCAGTCGTAATTTGAGGACTACCTCCACTTCTCAACCTCAGCCACTGTAAAATGTGTGGACTTCAAGTCTCAGATTTACCCAACTAACACAGGTAATCCTCAACTCACAACCACAGTGGAGCCTCAGATTTCCATTGCTAAGCAAGACAGTTGTTAAATGAGTTTTGTCCCATTTTACAACCTTTATTGGCACAGTTGCTAAGTGAATCACTACAGTTGTTAAGTTAATAACATGGATGTCAAGTAAATCTGGCTTCTCCTTTGACTTTGCTTGTCAGAAAGTCACCAAAGGGGATCCCGTGATCCCGGGACACTGCGACCATCACGAGTCAGTTGCCAAGCGTCTGAATTCTGATCAAGTGACCATGGGGATACTGCAATGGTTGTTAAATATGAAAAACAGTCCTAAATCACTTTTTGTCATGGTTCCGACAGATGAAACTCTCCAAAGAACTTTGAGGCGTTGTTTATCTTAAAGAATCTTTATTTGAGAAGCATAGCATCGGCACTAACACAGTTGAAACCAAAAATTGAATTCCCCTCCCCTGAGCACATAGTATCAAAGAACAATTCCCTCCTCCAATTAACAGTCATAAATCACATTCTTTTTTTTTAAATGTTTTTATTAGTTTTTACAAGTTTTTTACAAGAAGAAAAAAGAAAATAACTCAACTGAGAACAAACATATAATACTTAGTAAACAATCAAAGTAACTGCTCGGTACCCCCCACCACCACATCCTCCTAACCCTACACTATCCCCCTCCTCTTACCATCTAACTACTTACTTTCTCCTTTCTCTACTTTAACTCCACCCACCTCTATCCCCTATCTCCTACCTCTCTCTTTCCCTCTTCCTACTTGCCTTTACCTTCACTCCTCCTTCCTCCTCCATCCGATGTGGTGCCCGGAGGCCATCCGAACAACCCCTTAGCTATAAATACATAAACTCATCAACCCCAAGTACAGTTGAGAAAACATAATATAGCAATTACAAACACCCTCCCACCTCCCCCCCCCCGGCTTCCCAGAGTGAATACAGGGTATGAACGCAAGAAACCACTAATCTACTTATTATATAACTGTTTAACTATATACCAGATATAATTCCTTCAATTGATATTTCCTTTGTACATAATCTATCCATTTTTTCCAGTCCATCATAAATTTTTCATTTGAATGGTTCTTCAAATATGCGGAAATCTTATCCATTTCTGCCATATTTATAACTTTTAATGTCTATTCTTCAATAGATGGTAGTTCAGACGTCTTCCAATATTGTCCCACCAATAGTCTTGCTGCAGTAATCAAGTTCAAAATCAACTTAGTCTCTATGGTGGTACAGTCTTTGATAATGCCCAACAAGAATAACTGTGGTGAAAATTCAATACGCTTTTTCAATATATTTTGAAGAATCCACCATATTTTTATCCAAAAAGCCTTAATTTTTTTACAAGTCCACCAAATGTGAAAATAAGTAGCATCCATCGATTCACATCTCCAACACTTGGGTTGCATATCTAAATACATAAGTGATAGTTTCTTTGGATCTAAATGCCATCTATAAAACATCTTATAAAAATTTTCTCTTAAGTGCTGTGCTTGTGTAAATTTTACATTTTTCACCCATATCCTTTTCCATGTTTCTATCATAATTGGTTGTCCAAAATTACGTTCCCACTTAATCAATACAGTCTTTAACTAATTCGGCTCCAGAATCAATTTCAACTAATGCAGCATATAATCTTTTAATATGCATAATCCCTTGATCTCTAACTTGTTTAATTAATTTTTCATCCTTTAGAGAGAAACCCATCTTAACATATTTTTGCCATCTAGTCTGAAGTTGTATATGTGAATACCAATTATGAGCTATTCCTTCTTCCTTTAGCCTATTTAGTGATTTCAATTCTAAACTATTCCCTTCTTTAATTAAAAGCTTCTCATAAGTCACCACATCATGAATTTGTTGTCTATTAACACTCTCTATTGCATGCCTGGGAATTGTCCATAAAGGAATTTTCCCATTTAACTTATAATAAAACTTTTTCCAGACACGCAACAATGCATTTCTCAATAAGTGCTCTCTGAAACTCCTGTCTAACTTTTTGTCATAAACTAAATACGCATGGAATTGTTATTTATGTTAAAAATCATATAAGAGCTAAATTAATAGAATCAGATAATCAAGGTAGATTTTTAGCTATTGAAATTTTATTAGATGGGAAGAAAGTTCTTTTGATGGGTATATATGCCCCAAATCAGCAACAAGGTACATTTTATAAGTTATTACATAAAAAATTAATACAGCTGGACTATCGGTCTTGTATTTTAATGGGGGATTGGAATGGTATTCTTGATGTTGGATTGGATAAGAAAAAGATTTCATCTGTTCCACAATCGCGTTCTATCTTGCCTAAATCCTTTTTTGATATTAAGGACGATTTTAATTTGTCAGATATATGGAGAGAAAGACATGGCAAAGATCAAGAGTTTACTTTCTTTTCGGACAGACATCAATCATTTTCTAGGATTGATTTTATTTTAACTACTAGTGACTTTATTTTAAGGTTAAAGAAAGTAAAAATTTTACCTAACGTTCTGTCAGACCATAATCCGGTTATGATGGAATTAATGACTGGTCAGTCTTCTAGAAGATCTTGGAGAATTAATGAAAATTTGTTTAAATATGATACAAATGTGGAAGAATGTAAAAAAGCTATGAAGGAATTTTTTATGTTAAATATGAATAAGGAAACGACAATAGAAATGGTGTGGGACTCTAGTAAAGCTTATATGCGTGGGATTTTAATTGAAATGAATAAAAGGTATAGATGTAAACAAGAGGAAAAAAGGAGAGTGCTAGAAGAGGAAATAAGGAAAAAAGAGTTATTAATAAAGAAACCAGATGATGGTAATATTAAAGAAGGGATAAAGATTTTACGGAAACAATTTGATTTGTTGATGACAGACCAAGTTGCCAGGAACATACAATACACTAAACATAATACATTTTTTAACTCTAATAAACCTGGCAGATGGTTGGCCTATACATTAAGGAAAAAACAAAAATCCCGTATAATTGAGAGAATAGAATATAAGGGGCAAGAAGTATTTCAGCAAGAAATTATTAAAAAAGCTTTCCTAGAGTTCTACACCAAATTGTATTCTGAAGAGGAAGTTCAAGAGAAATAGATGCTTTTTTACAAAATCAAAATGTTTTGAAAATTACTTCGGAACAAAGAGAAAGACTAAATGCATTGATTACATTAGAAGAAATTACTGCTGCGATTAAGCAATTGAAAACGGGAAAATCTCCAGGAACTGATGGTTTAACAGCGATTTATTATAAGTATCTCCAAGAGGAAATGGTGGAACCTTTAAGAGAGTTATTTGTAAATATACAAGAGGGTGGCCGGGTACCACCTTCATGGAAAATGGCCTATGTCTCTTTGATCCCTAAAGAGGGAAAAGATAATGTCCAAGTGGAAAATTTTAGACCTATCTCATTGTTAAATACGGATTATAAGATTTTTGCGAAAATTTTGGCTAATAGGTTAATGACAGTATTAACCCAGATAATCCACTCGGATCAAACTGGTTTTTTACAAGGGAGACAGATGAAAACTAACGTTAGACAACTTGTTAATATATTGGAATATTTGGATAAACATATTCAAGTGCCGGCAGTTCTTATGTTTTTGGATGCAGAAAAAGCCTTTGATAGATTGAACTGGTTATTTTTGAAAAGATTAGTAGTTAAGATGGGAATGGGGGATCAGTTTATTAACTCAATATCAGCAGTTTACCAGAAACAAAAAGGGCAGATTATTGTGAATGGACAATTAACAGATTCATTTAATATAGAGAAAGGTACTAGGCAGGGTTGTCCTTTATCCCCTCTATTGTTTGTTTTAACTTTAGAAGTTTTATTGAATGGGATTAGAGCATCAAATGAAATAAAAGGAGTACAGATTAGACAACAGGATTACAGATTATGTGCTTTTGCGGACGACTTACTTGTGACATTGACTCAGCCAATACAGTCGGCCCAGAGATTGATGGAGATTATACGAAATTATGGAAGAGTATCAGGTTTTAAATTAAACATATCCAAGACAAAGATGTTGGTTAAAAATTTAGATGATAAATCAAAACAAGATTTGGAAAGAATAACGGGTTGTGAGATAGTTAAGAAAGTCAAATATTTAGGAATTTATATACCGGTAGAAGCCTCAAATGGGAAATTATATAAGAATAATTATGAATTTTTATGGAACAAGGTACAAATAGAATTGGAGAAATGGAAAAAATTACAATTATCTATGTTGGGTAGGATAGCTGCAATCAAAATGAATGTATTGCCGAAATTTTTATTTTTATTTCAAATGTTACCAATACTTAAAAAGGATGGGAACTTAGAGGAATGGCAGAAAGGTATTAATAGATTTATTTGGAATGGCAAGAAACCAAGGGTTAAATTAAAAATTATTCAAAACACAAGAGAGAGAGGTGGTTTGAAAATGCCCAATTTCAAGTTATATTATTATGCAGCAGTTTTAGTAGCAATAAGTGACTGGATTAATTTAACTAACGAAAGAATATTGAATATAGAAGGGTATGGGTTATTGTATGGTTTCATAAATCACATTCTTCAATTAATTTGAAATGCAGGCTTTCCCTCCAGTTCTCCAACCCGCCAATTCTTATTATCTCTTACTTCAATGATCTTGGTTCATAGACTAGGTCCAATATTGTTATGTCTAGCTAAACTCTAATAATAATAATAAAGTTGGAAGGGACCTTGGAGGTCATCAAGTCCAACCCCCTGTTCAGGCAGGTAACCCTATACCATTTCGGACAAATGACTGTCCAGTTTCTTCTTAAAAACTTCCAGTTTGGAGCATTCACTGCTTCTGGAGGCAGGTTGTTCCATTGATTAATTGTTCTAACTGTCAGGAAGCTTCTCCTTAGTTCTAGGTTGCTTCTCTCCTTGGTTAGTTTCCATCCGTTGCTTCTTGTCCTGGCTTCAGGCGCTTTGGAGAATCTTTGTGGCAGCCCCTGAGATATTGGAACACTGCTATCCTGTCCCCCCTCGTCCTTCATTAAACTAGACAGACCCAATTGAAGCAACCGTTCCTTATATGTTTTAGTCTCTAGCCCCCTGATCATCTTTGTTGCTCTTCTCTGTACTCTTTCTGGAGTCATGCACATTCCTTCCCCAGCATCATCTAATTCTAACTCTAAAAGTAAAACATAAGAAGAAAATGGTTGCATCTCCAACTGTTGTCAAAGGAAAACATCCGATGTTAGCAGCATCAACACTTTTCAGTGCTGTTATAACTTCAAATGGTCACTAGACCAGGGGTCCCCAACCTGCGGTCCAAGGACCAGTACTGGGCCACGGCATGCCAGCAACTGGTCCGCACAAACAAGCAAAGCCCCATCCGTGAGATGCAGGCAGCACACAAAACTACACACTCTCCGGTCCACGGAAAAACCTCTCTCCATAGAACCGGTCCCTGGTGCCCAAAAGAGGTTGGGGACCTCTGCCCTAAAGGATTACCTGTATGCTGGCTGGGGAATTCTGGGAATTGAAGACCATGGATCTTAAATTGCCCAAGATTGAGAAACACTAAGGAAAAAACTGGTATTTTTTCATAGGAAATGACTCACAATAGGCATCCAGTGCAACTATTCTCTTTGAAAACCAAGTTTTCATTCATTCTGGGTGCCCTGGGGACTGTTGGTGAAACAGGATACTAAAGCAGTTTCTAACACCTGCTCTTTTCCTGATGTCTCTTGGTTCCTCTGCCCTTACAGTGCCCCTGTGATCAAAGCCCCATCCCTGTTTTACAGCCCCTCCACATGTAATGCAGGTCTTTTTTTTATTTATTTGGGTTTGTATGCCGCTCCTCTCCGGGGACTCGGAGCGGCTAACAACATATATATAACAATAAAATTACAATAAAAAAACCCAAACAACGATATCTAAAAAAAACAATAAAACACACATTCAATTCAACAATCAACCACAATCATCCCTAGGCCTGCCGGCAAAGATGAGTTTTTAGATTTTTCCGGAAGGCCGGGAGAGTCGGAGAAACGTGGACTTCAGGAGGCAGTTGGTTCCAGAGGGTGGGCGTCACAACAGAGAAGGCCCTCCCCCTAGGGCCCGCCAGACATTGTTTCGCTGTCGGGACCGGGAGGAGGCCAACCCTGTGTGCTCTCACCGGTCGTAGAGAAGTATGTGGCAGAAGGCGGTCCTGTAAGTATCCTGGTCCCATGCCATGAAGGGCTTTATAGGTGATAACCAACACCTTGAATTGGGCTCAGAGACCAATAGGCAACCAATGCAGCATGCGGAGAGTTGGTGAAATGTGGGCACAACGCGGAAGGCCCGCAACTGCTCGCGCAGCTGCATTTTGCACTAATTGTAGTCTCCGACTACAGGGGGTTCAACACCAAAGGTCATACCCAACCCCCTGACTTTTATTGATCATTCTCTTCTGGGTGAAGTCCGTAGCCTTCCTCTTTGTTGTGTGCTTATTTTAAGACCTCTTCAAATTTCTTTTGAAAATACTAGGTGGCAGCTAAAGATGATACAGGTAGTCACCCGACTTAACAGCCACAATTGAGCCCAACATGTTGCTAAGTGAAACGATTGTTAAATGAAAGTTGCTCCATTTTATGACCTTTCTTCCCACAGTTATTAGGTGAATCCCTGCAGTTGTGAAGCTAGCCACACAGTTGTTAACTGAATCTGGCTTCCCCATAGACTTTGCTTATCAGAAGTTTTCAAAAAGGGATCACATGACCCCGGGACACTGCAACCATCATAATATGAGTCAGTGGCCAAGTAGCTGAACTTTGATCACGTGACCACAGGGATGTGTGAAAAGGGCAAGCGTGAAAACCGGTCATAAGTCACTTTTTGTTCCAGCTCTGTAAAATAATGAGTCCCTGTTGCTCTCTGAGCTTGCTTGTTTTCTTGCAGACGTTTCCTGACCCAAACTAGGTAACATGCTCAGAGTTTGGATCAGGAAATGCCTGCAAGAAAACCGCCAAGCTCAGAGAGCACCAGGGATCCTTCATTTCAATCTTGATCTACAAATGTTCTCCTTTCTTGGTCCATAAAGAGAGATTGGCACTTTGGGCTGACGTGTGTTTACTCAGGCCAGTGTTCCGTTGCAAGGCTTATGAGGCCAACACCATCAAATGACTCAATCCATCAGTTTTGTGGGAGCCACAAAAGGGAATGAAAAGTCAAAAGCTGTGCTTAAATCAACCATGAGGTGATGGGTTGGACGTTTCTGTCGTTCTTAGTTGCTTTGTCGGAGGCCATGGAATCTGGCAGCGGGTTTCCAAGAGTTTGAGACATCCCACTGCAGAAGATCCACGGTAATCTTAAACTCTTATTTCTGCTGGAGCTGGCTTAAGTATTCTGAACTGCCAAAGTCTGTGGATTCTGTTTTTCTGTAAAGGATCAGCTCTCCGGAATGAATGGCCTCCTGCACGTCTGGTTGACTCTTACGGTATCCTGCTTCCAATAAATATCGAAAACTGAGCTTTTTCTGGAAGTGATTGGTGTGATGACACCAGATAATTCTTCGGAGGTGTCTGTGGGTTTGCATTTTTATGATTATTATTTATGTTTAGGTTGCTTGTTGTGAGCCACTGAGAGTCTGTTTTCGATTGCAGCAGGGTAATCTGATTAATGCTTAAAAATAGTTCTATTCCACCATTATAATTTTTACAAGTAACTCAAGGCGGCGAACATATTAAAACACCTTCCTCCTCTGTGAAGTGGGTTGGGTTGAGCGAGAGAGAGACTGCTTTCTTGCCTAACATGGAACTAGAACTCACCATCTCCTGGTGATTGGTCCAAAATCACTCAGCCATCTTTCATGCCCAAGGTAGGACTAGAACTCCCGGTGTTCTCATATATGGTTTAATATCACCCAGCCAGATTTTGTGCTTAAATTGGGACTAGAATTCAGTCTCTTGGTGACTGGCCCAAACTTACCCAGCGAGCTTTCATGCCTAAGGCAGGTCTAGAATTCTCCCTCTCCTAGTGATTGGCCCAGAGTCACCCAGCTGACTTTCATATACACACAGTCTCCTGATGATTGGCTCAGTCACCTAACCAGCTTCCATGCCTAAAGCGGGACTAGAATTCACAGTCTCCTGGCTTCTAGCCTGGTTTCTTAAGCACTAGACCAAACAGGTTCTCTCTAATGAATAAGCAATCAGCAAAAAATATTATTTCTGAGGTTTATAACCAAGTCTATCCTGGCCATTCACCCCTGAGGCACTAGCCCCAATGAATCTGATGATGTTCTTTCAATAAAACTGGCCTAAGCCAGCGATGGTTTTCTCAGTTGCAATGGATGGTTGCGAAAGTTGGGCCATAAGAAAGGCTGAGTGCCAAAGAATGGAGGCCTTTGAACTCTGGTGCTGGAGAAGACTCCGAGTCCCCTGGACTGCAAGGCCATCAAACCGGTCAGTCCTGGAGGAGATCCATCCCGACTGCTCTTTAGAAGGCCAGATCCTGAAGTTGAAACTCAAGTGCTTTGGCCACCTCATGAGAAGGAAGGACTCACTGGAGAAGAGCCTAATGCTGGGAAAGATGGAGGGCAAGAGAAGAAGGGGACGACAGAGAATGAGGTGGCTGGATGGAGTCACTGAAGCAGGAGGCGTGAGCTTCAATGGACTCCAGAAGACGGTAGAGGATGGGAAGGCCTGGAGGAACGTTGTCCATGGGGTCGCAATGGGTCCGACACGACTTCGCAATTAATAACAACAACAAGCCAGCCAAGTAGTCCTTAATTTAGAATCACAATTGGGACAGGAACTTCTGTTGTTAAGAGAGGTAGCAGTTGAGTAAATTACACCCAATTTTATTTTCTTTTTTGTTCAGGTTGTTAAGTGAATCTGGCTTCCCCCGTTGACTTTACTTATCAGATGCCTCCTGGGAAAATTTCAAATGACAAGTCGTGACCCTGAGGGGCAGCAAGCTTCATAAACACACGCCAGTTACCAAGTGCCCGAATTTTGATTACGTAACTGCAGGGATGCTGCAACGGCTCTAACCACAGTCACAAGTCACTTTTTTCAGTGATGTCATAACTTTGAACTGTTGTTAAATAAATGGCCGTAAGTTGAGGGCTACTTATAATGGCGTCCCTGTACACAAAAATCAGGAGGGGCTTCAATCAAATGGGTCCAGCTGCCATCTTGACTTTTTTTGATCACCCTAATTAAGGCATATGAACCCTTTTCTTTAATCTCCTTGCAATTATTATTACTATTAATCTCGTACATTCTTTTCATCCCAACTCCCCACCCTTTGCAACCAGATTGAAAATTGCAGTCCCTTAGATTCCATCCCTAATTCCAGTCCCAATTATAGCCATAAATCAAGGATCTATGAATAAAGTAGGTATTATGTTCTGCTGCAACGAAAGGGCAAAAGGATCCATAAAAATGTCACTTCCTCGGTAACATTTTCCTGCTTAAACAAAAACAAAACTCCACCAAAGCAGTAAAAAAATACAAGAAATTCCCTCCCAAAATATCTATCTTTTGTCTGTCCCTCTATTTTACGATGCAAAAGAATACAAAATTCTGAACGCGGCCGCATATTCCCCTGGAGCTTTTGTCATTATTTTTAGGCAAATAAACCTATTAAAACTGTAGATTAATGACCAAAATCACTTTTGGATGGCTTTAGAAGCAAAACAGCTAGCAAATTATGAGAATTATGTTTCTTTTTCCATTTGCAAACTTTAATTCACACCTACCTGACACCCATGCTGAGTTACCAGAATATACTATGCTAAAAATGGAGCTGGTGCACATAGTCAGAAAAGTCAAGATGAGATTGAAATCCTATCAGGGACAGCTGCCCCCAAAATGACTTATAATATGCTGCATTCTTTGGAGATGAAACGCTACATGAACCCAACTGTTGTGCCAAGTTTGCGGTTTCATACGCTGTGTAAACCTCATAAAATGGGCCTGGAACTCTAAAACGGTTCTTCCGGAGCAGGGCTTCTCAACCTTAGCAAGTTTAAGATGGGTGGAGTTCAACTCCCAGAATTCCCCAAACAGCATGATGGTTGCAGAATTTGCATGTTGAAGTCCATCTTAAAGCATGCTGGCTGACAAATTTTGGGAGTTGAAATCTACCCATTTAAAACATGCATGTATTAGGAAAGTACCAGGCATGTACTGTAACATATAGAATGGAATTGGAATGGGATGGGATAGGATAGGATAGGATGGAAAAGAATGGAACAGAACTGAATGGAATTGGAATAGAATTGGGATACAATAGGAATAGAATTGGGATAGGATAGGATGGAATGGAACAGAACAGAACTGAATGGAATGGAATTGGAATAGAATTGGAATGGAATAGGATAGAATAGAATTGGAATAGAATTGGAATAGGATAGGATAGGATGGAATGGAACGGAATGGAATTGGAATAGAATTGGAGCAGAATAGGATAGAATTGGATAGGATAGAATAGAATTGGGATAGGATAGGACGGGACGGAACAGTACTGAATGGAATTGGAATTGGAATAGAATTGGAATGGAATAGAATAGGATAGAATGGGAATAGGAATAGAATTGGGATAGGATAGGATGGAATGGAACGGAATAGAACGGAATGGAATTGGAATAGAATGGAGTAGAATAGAATTGGGATAGGATGGAATGGAACGGAACAGAACGGAACAGAACTGAATGGAATTGGAATAGAATGGAATGGAATAGGATAGAATAGGAATAGAATTGGAATAGGATGGGATAGGATGGAATGGAATAGAATGGAATGGAATTGGAATAGAATTGGATAGGATAGAATAGAATTGGGATAGGATAGGATGGGACGGAACAGAACTGAATGGAATTGGAATTGGAATAGAATTGGAATGGAATAGAATAGGATAGAATGGGAATAGGAATAGAATTGGAATAGGATAGGATAGAATGGAACGGAATAGAACGGAATGGAATTGGAATAGAATTGGATAGAATAGAATTGGAATAGGATAGGATTGGAATGGAATGGAATGGAATAGAATTGTTGGCAGGGTGATGTCTCTGCTTTTTATTTTTTAATTTTTTTTATCCAGAGCTACTGGAATGGTTTTTTTAAAAAAAATTTTATTAGTTTTATAATTATAAATATAAACAAAACAATCAAATTAAATACAACTCAACTGAGTACAATCGTTAAGAACTTTTTCCAACACAAAGCATAAAAACTTACGTGAGATAATTAAAGTAACTATGGGTATTGCTCTGCAGCACCCCCTCCACCACATCCCCCTCTTCCTTCCTCCCTACCTCCTACTTCTATCCCCCCACCCTCTCTCCCTCCTCTCTCTCCACCCTCCTCCTACAACCTCCCTACTTCCCTCCAATCCTTAACTCCTCAATCTCCACCCCCTCCAGATGTGGTTCCGAGGTACTGCCTGAGCAACCCCTCTTTTATCAAAAAGTATATCATTCTATATGTAATGCCAATATTGCAGTTGAGTACATTGTGACACCCCCCAACCCACCCACCCCCGACTTCCCAGAGTGAATACAGGGTAAAACACAAGAAAACCCACTAAACTAAACCAAATTATTGTAAATCCTAATAAAAATTAATTATATTTTTCAATCCAACATATAAAAGTTTAACTATATGCTAAATGCAATTTCTTAGATTGATATTTCCCTTGTATATACTCTATCCATTTTTTTCAGTCCAACATATATTTTTCATTTGAGTGATCCTTCAAATATGCGGATATTTTAGCCATTTCTGCCAAGTTTATTACTTTCAAAGTCCATTCTTTGATGGATGGTAATTCTGGCTTCTTCCAATATTGTCCCACCAACAGTCTTGCTGCTGTAATCAAGTTCAGCATTAAGTTCATCTCTATGGTGGTGCAGTCTTTTATAATGCCTAACAAAAACAGCTGAGGTGAAAATTCAATACGTTTTTTCAAAATATTTTGAAGCATCCACCATATTTTTATCCAAAAGGCCTTGATTTTTCTACAAGTCCACCATACATGAAAATAAGTAGCATCCATACATTCACATTCACATCTCCAGCACTTAGATTGTAAATTAGGGTACATATATGATAATTTTTTCGGATCCAAATGCCATCTATAAAACATTTTATAAAAATTTTCTCTTAAATGTTGCTTGCGCTTGTGTAAATCTTACATTTTTCACCCAGATCCTCTCCCAAGTTTCCATCATGATTGGTTGTTCAAAATTTTGTCCCCACTTTATCATACAGTCCTTAACTAATTCAGTTTCAGAATCAATTTCTATCAGTACATTATATAATCTTTTAATGTGCATAGACCTTTGGTCTCTAACTTGTTTAATTAAATTTTCATCTGTTTGAGATAAACCCATCTTCAAATCTTTTTTCCATCTAGTCTGCAATTGTAAATATGAAAACCAAGTATGGACTATACCTTCCTCACTTAACATGTTCAAAGACTTTAATAATAATGAATTCCCTTCTTTAATTAGGAGTTTCTCATAGGGCACCACATCTTGAACTTGTACTCTATTTATATTCTCTATTGCGTGTCTGGGGACTGTCCACACAGGAATCTTTTCATTTAATATATACTGATACTTTTTCCAAACACGCAACAGAGCACTTCTCAATAGGTGCTCTTTGAAACTCCTATCCACATTTTTATCATAAACTAGATATGCATGCCAACCATATAATAAACCATACCCTTCAATATTCAATATTCTATCATTAGTTAGATTAACCCAATCACTTATCGCTACTAAAACAGCAACGTGGTAATATAACTTAAAATTGGGCATTTTCAAACCACCTCTTTCCCTTGTATCCTGAATGATTTTTAATTTGACCCTCGGTTTCTTGCCATTCCAAATAAATCTATTAATACCCTTCTGTCACTCCTCCAAATTCGCATCTTTTTTAAGTATAGGTAACATTTGAAAAAGAAATAAAAATTTTGGCAATACATTCATTTTAACTGCCGCTATCCTACCCAGCATAGATAATTGTAGTTTTTTCCATTTATCCAATTCTATTAGTGTCTTATTCCACAAAACTTCATAATTATTTTTATATAGCTTCCCATTAGAAGCTTCAATATCAATTCCTAAATATTTAACTTTCTTAATTATCTCACAACCCGTTATTCTTTCCAAATCTTGTTTTGAATTAATATCTAGATTTTTAACTGACATCTTTGTCTTAGATAAATTTAATTTAAAGCCTGATACCCTACCATAATTTTTGATTATCTCCATCAAGCTCTGAGCTGACTGTGTTGGTTGAGTCAGTGTCACAAGCAAATCATCAGCAAAAGCACATAATCTGTAGTCATGTTGTCTAATCTGTATACTTGCTTTTTAGTATGCTGTCTAGATTTGCCAGATTTGCTAACATATATGATAACCAGGAGATGGCATTGTGAAAGCTGGTTTGGGGTAGAGGTTAAGATGCTGACCTAGAAATCAGGATTTTTTTTTCTTTCCTCCACCTGTGGTAAGGGTGACCTTTGGGTCTTTTTCTTCCCATCCTTCCTTTTTTCTGACCCCGAGTGACCATCTGGCTCGATCTTCTTCACCAGAAGGTCCGGCTTCTTCCAGGTCCCTGGAGAGGCTTTCATTTTGTTTCAAGCACAGGATATCCTTAGCCCATTTCTCTGCCTGGAATTCCTCCATATGAAGTTTAGTTGTGACTCCCCGGGTAGGACAGCAGCTTCTCCGGGTTGACTACTATGCAGATTTTGCCTTATGTAAGGACCCACCTCAGCTAACCACCCAAGAAAACAGAACTCTTGAAACAGGCATTGTCTCAAAAGGAAACTTTTATTAGGGGTTAATGACAGCAGGGAAGTCAAGGCGAGATCTGGGGGAAATCCTGTTTAAACGTGTTGAAGGAAAAGTCTTTATCATGGTTCAGTCCAAGCTGGGAATAAACAACATGGTGACAGCTTTAGAAAGAAGGTTGAGTTTATTGAAGAAGAGAGCCAGATAGAAAGATAGCTCTGGAACAAAACAGAACAAGCACTTGTAGGGAGTGGGTTTTTATACCTCCTTGAGCCTTTTGTTTGGAGTTGTTTCTGTGGCATGAACTGTGACCTGAGTCTGAGTGTGCCTTTCTGGTATTATGATGGTGGTGGGTTAAAGGTCATATCCTGCTTCGCTGGGGCTGATGACTCTTGGATTTTTGGTGTGTTGATTCTAGGGATCTTTCTTCCTAATCCCAATTTCCTGACTCCAGTCTTTCTGACAAGATTATCACGTCTGCATTTCTGCAGACTTGGTTCCTGATTGGGACAGAGAGACTTGGGGTGGTGGTTGGTTTCTGCTTTTAAAATCCTTTAGGGAAATATATTCTGCCTTTTAAATATTTCCAAAAATATTTCTTTCTCTGGGGGGGGGCTGACTTCCCACAAACGGTATAGTTAAACCAGCAATATTCCTCCTCCCAACAGAGTCATAATGTCCATTTGAAATCCAGCCAATCCACAGGTGGTAACGATGTGTGGGTAACTGGCACAGTTGGCCCGCATCTCAAGGTCTTCTCCAGTTTCGTTTCACTGTAACCATCTCTCTGATAAGGGAGACACATTCCTTTCTCAATTGGACAGAAGTGAAAGGAAAGCAGAAAACAAATATTTTCCCTCCCCCCATCAGAATGGCAGGCCCCAAAGCAAAAGCACAAGAGCATATATGCAAGGAAGACAATAAGGATTTGGGAACCCGACAGTTTGTTTGGTAGCCAACACACAATCTACGGTAGAACCCGTGGATGTCAGCTGCCTTGTGACTCGCTACATTATTCCTTAGGGGGGAAAAATAGTTTGGGATCATATCGCACCTCCCAGAACCAATTAATGATGAGTACAGAGGTACCACTGAATTTCCTTTGATTGCTGTTCCTGTGACAAACTGACCTTTTGGAAAAATCCGTTTAAAATAGATAAAAACCTTTTCAGTAGGAGCTGAAAATCTGATAGTTACTCTGAACCAGTTAATTGCTGCTTGTACTTTTCAACTGTGAACAAAAGAATATAATTTGCCAAGAACGGACTGATTTGCTGGACGAAAATGGCAATAGATTCCATAAAACAAAGCACAAACATTTTGTTTCTAACTGTCCACCCCTGGAACAAGTTTCAATGCCAATAAAAAAAAGGAGCAAATGAAAACTAAACAACACTTAGACAAATGCAGTAAAATTAAGGCACACCATGATATAGTTACAATCCCAGTAAAAATTACATTTATACAATTACAAAATCATAAACCTGCCTACCATCTAACTTTTCTCATAGGGTTTACAGCAAAACAATTCAACTACTTTCCTTGTGATGATCTGGGATAGCACTTAACAATCGCACTTAGACTTATATACACTTCACAGTTCTTTACAGCCTTCTCTAAGCAATTCACAGAATCAGAATATTTTCCCCAACAATCTGGGTCCTCGTTTTATTGACCTCGGAAGGATGGAAGGCTGAGTCAACCTTGAGCTGTTCAGGATCGAACTGCTGGCAACTGGCAGAATTAGCCTGCAATACTGCATTCTAACCACTGCACCACCAGGGCTGTTGTGGAATGAGAATGAAATGACATAGAAAGGAATGAGATACACCTATATATATATATATATATATATATACCCCTTGCATTCCTTTGAGGATGCCCAAACATATACATGGATTCTTGAGTGTCTTCTCCAATATGGGAGTCCAGAAGCATCAATCCTTTTCCTCTTCTTCTTCTTCAAAGTCTAACTTCCGTTTCCATCAAGATTATGGCCTGAACATCTGACCTTCGAAGGTGGAGACACATCATGGCATAACAATGAACGATTGAGGGAACTAGGTATGTCTAGTCTAATGAAGAGAAGGACTAGGACAGTGATGGCGAACCTTTTAGAGACCGAGTGCCCAAAAATTGCCCTGGGCCCGCCCCTGCTCCATCCCCCACCCCCTACCCCACCCCACCCCCTACCCCACCCACCCACAGGCCACCCCCTACCCCACCCACCACCTCCATGGCCCACCGCAGCAGATCGCCCAGGCAACCCTGCAGCGCCATGTTGGCCACATCCTCCGCCCACACCCCACAGCATCATCTGTACACGACGGGGCACGAGGGCGGAGTCTTGTCCCTGCTGCCTGGCTGCAATGTCCTTGGCTGCTCTGTTCTGCTCTGCGTGGGCCGCGCCCAGGGGCGACTCTCCTCTGTGGGGGCTGCTGGTGAGGAGGGGGCCACGGGGAGGCAGGGTTGGGGCAATGGGACGCAGCCTACCGAGATGGCTGAGTGCTGCCTCTGGCACGCATGCCATAGGTTCACCACTACTGGACTAGGATATGATAACAGTGTTCCAATATTTCTCCAAAGCACCTGATTGTAAAACAAGAAATAATGGAAGTAAACCTGTGAAGGAGAGAAGCAACCTAGAACTAAAGAGAAATTTCCTGACAGAACAATTAATCAGTGGAATGGCTTCCCTCCAGAAGTTGTGGGTACTTCATCACTAGAGGTTTTTAAGAAGAGATTGGACAACTACTTGTCTGAAATGGTACAGGGTTTCCTGCTTGAGCAGGGGGTTGGATTAGAAGACCTCCGGGGTCCCTTACAACCCTATTCTATATTTTATTTGAATATCTTCTTAAAGGACTTCATGAATGGCATACCAAGTATTAAGACTGGTTGATGTATTCATTGCCAATTCTAAAAAAGAAATTTTATTTTTAATGCTCTGGTAGGAAGAACCTTAACATAAAATAGGGAAGAGTATATTAAACATCTGGTGGGCTGAGATTTTTACCTTATTTGTATTCTGGGGCAGCAGAGTAGAATCCCTGGTGGTCTCTGAGCTTGGATGTTTTCTTGCAGATATTTCATGATTAACTAGGTCACAGATCCCCAACATTTTCAGCTTTGCAGACCTGCGTAAGCGGCATCCACATGCTCCTTCTGCTCACTTAAACCCTTCATGGCCCACTAGAAGCCCCAGCTTGGGGACCCCTGAATTAGGTAATATCACCAGTGCTAAAAAGGAATGGAGTTTGAGGGTGGGAAGAGGAGGAGAGAGGAAGAGAAGGACTGTGGGGTTGTCCTCCTCCTCCTTCCATATCCATTATCAGATGTTGGCGATCATGTTGGCGATCCTGTTTTTATCAGCAGCCGCACGAAAAAGTGCTGCTGAGTTTTGTCCAAACCAATCCCTTAGATTTTGAAGCCACGCTGTTCTTCTTCTGCCTGGACCTCGTTTGCCTTCAGTCTTTCCCTGGAGGATTAAATGGAGTATGCCATATTTTTCTGGGTGTCGCATCACATGTCCAAAATATTCTAACTTTCATTTTTTTAATTGTTTTGATGATTTCCCTGGGCTTTCCCAGGCGGCTGATCCCCTCCTCATTTCTGATCTTGTCAGCCCAGCTTATACGTAACAGCCGTCTGTAAATCCACATTTCAGATGCTTCTAGTCTCTTCAGGTGGCCTTCTGTCAGAGACCAACTCTCTACTCCATAGAGCAGGATAGGAAAAATAGAGCATCTGACGAGCCTGATTTTCAGTCTTAGGCTTATGTCGTGACTGCAGAAGACCTTTTTTGCATTTTGAAGAATGCTGTTCGAGCTTTCTCTATCCTTGTCTTTAGTTCAGCGGTCATGTCCCAGCTTTCACGTAAATTAGAACTGAGGTGCGTGATCCTTTCAACTTTTTCTAATGGTATTCCTTCTGAATTTATTGGTGGTAAATGAACGGGTTGTTTGCTGACGCCCATGAGCTTGGTTTTTGAGGTGTTAAGTTTCAAGCCGTATTTTTCAGATATTTCTGTGACACTGTTGATGAGGAGCTGAAGGTCTTCATGCTTATCTTAAATTGTTGATCCACTGTTTACTTTGATGCCAGCATCGATGTTCTCCAGTGCCTCATTGAAGATTGACTCAGAGTAGATGTTGAACAACAGTGGAGACAGAATACATCCCTGTCTGACCCCTCTTCGTATTTCTGCATCAGCTGAGTATTTCTGGCCTAGTCTCACATTTGCTACCTGATGCCAATATAGATTCTTTATGGTTTGGATGTCTTTGTCATCTACTCCCCCTTGTTTCAGGATTTCTAATAGTTTGCTGTGTCTTATTTTTAAGGTGACCAACCGTCCTCCTTTAGGGAGGACAGTCCTCCTTTTGTAAGTTCTGTCCTCCCTCAAAAAGTGTCCTCCTACATGTCCTCCTTTTCAATATTTGAAGACTAATCTGCAGGGCTTTTTTTCTTCCCCTCATAGAACACTCAGAACGGCATTCCGGCACCTTTTTTGATGGGTTTTTTTTTTCAACTTTTGCATGAGTTGTGCTACTCCCCCTATTGGCTTTTGAAAGCCAATAGGAATTTCTGCTGAGCACAGCCGGCAAACTTTGCACATGCAAGTTGTCTTCAGCAAAGGCAAATTGGCAGGAACTTTGCACCCCTCCCTGCTACCCAACTACACCATCTCCTAGTTAGTCCCGAATATATCTGGAGGAGACTGGAGTGGCGACACCATGGTAAGTTTCTCTTGATCTTTAGCCCTGCTAGGGCAATAATGACTGCGGGTGCAAGAGGCAGGGGCGGCGGGGCTGCTGCGGGCGGGGGTGTGAGGAGTGGTGGCAGCCAGCTGCACCCGTGCTGTGGAAGCCACGGGGCCCGCTCTACACAGAGCTGCACAGGGTAGGCGGTGGTGCTGGCGGGGCGGCTGCAGGTGGGGCGTGTCGATGGCGGGCTGCACCCCAGGGCCGGAGCAGCTGGTTCTTTGGGAGCCGCGGAGCCCACTCTGTATTTATCATATTATAGTGTATTCTGTATTATTGTTGCAATGAATAAAATGTTTCTTTTATTTACGATATTTTTTTCTTCAATTTATTTGTATCCTCCTTTTCATCGTAAAAAAGTTGGTCACCTTATTATTTTATCAAATGCTTTTTCAAAATCAATGAAGCACATGTAAACATTGTGAATGACATCTCTACAACGCTGTACAAGAACTTGGATGCTGAATAGCGCATCTCGTGTACCAAGATTGTTTCTGAAACCAAATTGTGTGTTCGTTCTCTCTGAGCTTGGTTGTTTTCTTGCAGATATTTTATTACCAAACTAGGTAACATCTTCAGTGCTCATGAGGATTTTCCTCCTCTTTATATGCAATAACTTGCCCTGCCCACATAATTCCTTGGTTAGGATATTGTTTTCTGCTTGTTTGTTTAGTATTAATCCCCTGTTTATCTGGGTGTTGGTCACTGAAGAGGATATGTTTTGGTCTTTTTTGTATTCTTTTTAGCTTTTGATCATCCCTTTTAAATGGGGTGTCAGTGTGTTTTATTTCTGTTTCTCTCTCTCCAGCTATACTTCACAAAGAGGTCAAAGTCACTTCACTCCAGTTGTGATGCTTTTAGGGCAGGGCTAGGCAACCTTGGCTCTTTTGTGACTCGTGGACTTCAACTCCCAGAATTCCTGAGTCAGCATGGCTCAACTGGGAAACTCTCTCCCTTTCCCCTCAGCATGGCTGGCTCAGGCATTCTGGGAGTTGAAGTCCACCAGTCATAAAAGAGCCAAGGTGGCCTACCCCTGGTCTAGGCCTAGGCCGCTTTATGACTGGTGGACTTCAACTCCCAGAATTCCTGAGCCAACAGGGCTCCGCTTGGAAACCTCTCCCTTTCCCCTCAGCAAGGCTGGCTCAGGAATTCTGGGAGTTGAAATCCACCAGTCATAAAAGAGCCAAGGTGGCCTACCCCTGCCCTATACCATTTTATTAGGTTTATATTTATTTATTTATTTAGGTTAGATGGCCTAGGCCAGGGGTAGGCCACCTTGGCTCTTTTATGACTCGGGGACTTCAACTCCCAGAGTTCCTGAGCCAGCATGGCTCAGCTTGGAAACTTCTCCCTTTCCCCTCAGCATGGCTGGCTCAGGAATTCTGGGAGTTGAAGTCCACCAGTCATAAAAGAGCCAAGGTGGCCTAGCCCTGGTCTGGGGAAATGAAAGTAGAAAATGTCAGGTTCAGCTCTGCTCTCAGCTATTTTTTTTATAGAAAATCAAAAAGCCAAATCCACACATCTTTGTTTTTTCTTTCCTTTTCCAAAATCAACTCAGCCTTTGGGAAAGGAAGGAGGGGGGGAAAAGGGCATGCTGGCTAGGGAATTCTGAGAATTGAAGTCCACACATCTTAAAATTATGAAGGTTAAGAAAAAAATCTTTTTCATTTCATAGCAAAGTCACCATCAACCAGAGGCAAAGGGAAATGAATCAGTAATTAGGGCTACTTCGATCTGTTTCACAAAGGGCTTTGTTTCTCTCTGTGAGTTATCATTTCTATAAAAAAGTATAAGAAGTCCTCAACATACAATCATTGCAGACGACAATAAGCTGGCAGGAATAGCCAACACTCCAGAAGACAGGCTTAAGGTACAGGAGGATCTGGACAGACTTAAACACTGGGCGCTCTCTAACAAAATGAAATTCAAGGGTGAAAAAAGCAAGGTTCTACATTTAGGCAAGAAAAACCAAATGTACAGGTATAGCACAGGGGGTACCTTGCTCAATAGTAGTTAATTGTGAGAGGGATCTCGGAGTCCTAGTGGACAATCATTTAAATATGCTGCAGCTGCGAAATAGATCCCTATAATCATCATCATCATCATCAATGCCTGGAGACAGCAGAATAGACGAGAAAGAACTGGAGAAGATAACAAAATACAAAGACCTACAAATAGAAATAGAAAGACTGTGGCAAAAGCAAGCAAGGGGTAGTACCAATAGTAATAGGTGCCTTGGATGCAATCCCAAAACAACTGGAGCACCATTTGAACACCATTGGCATTGACAAATTCACCATTAGTCAATTGCAAAAGGCAGCCTTACTAGGAACTGCTTCCATCCTGCGACGATATCTGTAATACCATCAAACATCCACATCTGCCTATCCCAGGTCCTTGGTAAGGACTCGATAGGTAGACAAAATGCCAAATCCAGTCTGAACATCTGCCTGACTGTACGATGATCCATAATAATAATAATAATAATAATAATAATAATAATAATAATAATAATAATAATAATAATAAAGTTGGAAGGGACCTTGGAGGTCATCAAGTCCAACCCCCTGCTCAGGCAGGTAACCCTATACCATTTCGTACAAATGGCTGTCCAGTCTCTTCTTAAAAACTTCCAATGTTGGAGCATTTACGGCTTCTGGAGACAGGTTGTTCCACTGGTTAATTGTTCTAACTGTCAGGAAGTTTCTCCTTAGTTCTAGGTTGCTTCTCTCCTTGATGAGTTTCCACCCGTTACTTCTTGTCCTGCCTTCAGGCACCTTGGAGAACAGCTTGACTCCCCTCTTTTTTAAAAAAGAATGTACATCGTTGGTTCTTTTCTGGGAGAGGAAAGAAACCTAATCAATAGAAGCCTTATTTTTTGAGGACACCCCTTCTGTGGCTGTGTTTGAAAGCACATCCATATGATTTCCCCCGAAGTGGTAATTAAAGGAAATAAAACCTCTGTTGCCACTTGATCTATGATTTTTGCCTTGTGAATTATGTTCCTTCTTCAGGAGCATCAATAACAACTGAGAAATACAAAGTGCCGCTTTATACAATAAAGGATACAGGTAGAACAAAGAGAAAGGACCAACATTATACTAGGCACGTTAAATAAATATTAGGACACAACGTCCTGCATGGAAATATGTGGTCTGGCTGCCTACTCTGGAATTAAGTCAGAAGTCTGCAGAATGATAAACAGTTAATAAAACAGTGTGAATAAGGAGGTGGAGAGAATTAAGTGGCAAAATAGGAACAGATCCCATACTCATCTCAGAAAAATTGGCCTCTGCTGTTTTAAGTTACAAATGAGTGATATGCTTAAAGACAAATCCAGTACAGGTAATCCTCAATTTACAACATTTAGCGACTGCTCAAACAGCACCGAAAAAAGCGGCATGACCATTGCAGCATCCCCATGGTCATGTGATCAAAATTCAAACACTTCGTATTTCATATTTATGATGGTTGCGGTATCCTGGGGTCGTGTGACCGTCTTTTATGACCTTTTGACAAGCAAAGTCAGTGGGGAAGCCAGATTCACTTAACAACCGTGTTACTAACTTAACAACTGCAGTGATGGTCGTAAAATGGCACAAAACAATAAACATTTCCCTTAGCAACAGAAATGTTGGGCTCAGTTATGGTCATAAGTGGAGGAGTACCTATACAGACAATCCTAGACCTAGGGCCACAATTGTTGCAAGAATTCCCATGGCTAAACAAGCCGGTTTATAAGTGAGCCGTGCCTAATTTTATGACCTCTTTTGCAACGGTTGTTAAATGAATCATTGAAATTGTTGAGTGTATTTGGCTTTCTCCATTGACTTTGCTTTTCAAAAACTGGCTGAAAAGTGATAAATGGCATTCACATGACATGGGACACTAACTGGGGATCCATAGGCATGATGATGTAACAGTTTTCAGTTTGAGGATTGGTCATAAGTCGAGAACTCTGGAAGATTAAAATTTCCATTGCTAACCAAGATAGTTGTTGAGATGCATCCGATTTTTTGTCATAGTTGTTAAGTGAATCACTGAATGGATCACATGACCATTAAGTGAATCCAGCTTCCTCCCATTGTCTTCGCTTGTGGGAAGCCAACTGAGAAGGTTATAAACGTTATCCCAGATGCTGCATCCATAATAGATAATGTGCTGATAGCCAAGCATTTGAATTTTGATTGTGTGACTGTGGGAACGCTGTAACGGTCAAAAATATGAGAATTCATTGAAAGTCATTTTAGTGCCATTATAATGCTATCTATCTATCTATATCATCTAACTGAATTGAATTAATTAAATCAATCAAAATAAAATTTAATCAAATTTGAGCAACCTGGAACTAAAGAGAAATTTCCTAACAGAACAATCAACCAGTGGAATGGCTTGCCTTCAGAAGTTGTGGGTGCTTGAGCAAAGGGTTGGACTAGAAGACCTCCAAGGTCCGTTCCAGCTCTATTCTGATGGATTGAGTGATGTGTCTACCTACCATCTGACTTATGAATCCATCCATCCACACATAAATTCTGTATACTTGAATCTTAATCTGATTTATGATGATGCTATTCATTCAATTGTGTCGGATTGGTTTTATCTTTGAATTATACCTTTCCAATTCTGTTTTTTACCCACCGAAACATTTGCCTCTTCTTTCCCTGGTTTAAATCAAGCTTTCTGAAATTTCATTCTGAGTGGCAATCTTGAATTCTAGAATAAGTTCGGCCTTGGAGAGCTTGCAGGAAAACGGCATAAATTCTTCTAGAGAGCACTAGAGCTTGGATAGCCTTACAGAATCAGAGAGAAATGACCCCCAGATGAGACAGAAGAGCACAAAGCAGTATAGAAACACAGGCGTAAACATCTACCGTATTTCCCCAAAAATAAAACCGGGTCTTATGTTACGTTTTGTTCCAAAGGATGCATTAGGGCTGGGGTCCCCAACCTCCGGGCCGCAGCATGCCAGCAACTGGGCCGCACAAACAAGCAGAGCCCCATCTGTGACCTGCAGGCAGCACACAAAACCACACTCCCTCCAGTCCGTGGAAAAAGTCTCCACGGAACTGGTCCCTGGTGCCCAAAAGGTTGGCAACCTCCACATCAGGGTTTATTTTTCCAGTTAGATCTTATTCTTGGGGAAATGTGATAATAAATGCATCCATCTGGCTGATGATCTTAACTGGGGCTTATTTTTGGGGTGGGGCTTATATTACAAGCATCCCGAAAGATCATGCTGTGGCTTATTTTCCAGTTAAGTCTTATTTTGGGGGAAATAGGGTATTTGGCCTGCGTTGCTTCAGGACCCTGGAGAGCTCCAGGTAGAAAGCTGTTGTTCTTGCCAAGGACTTCCCCAAGTGCTGGGATATTTCGAAGCATAATAATCTGCTTAGAGCCAAATTCCTTAACACCACAAATAGTCCCCATTGCATCTTCCCTGAAGTGGCAAAGAAGTGGAACAGACACACAATGCCACCCAGCCCAATCTACTGCCAATGACCTCTGCTTCTATCCTGAGATGGATGACCAAATAACTGGTAACACACCATGCTGAATACCATCTGTCTGCTTCTATTCCAATGCTGAGTAGAGGTTTCAAGAGTTCCATTTGAGCATCTGGTGCTGCTGTTCTTGTGGCAGGCAATGTCTAACGGATTTACTCCAAGCACAAGGCAGCATGTTTCTGTTCGGCAGGAATTTTAGGAGAACTCACAACCTCAGTCAGTAAACAGAATCTAATTTTTATTTACACTCATCGAATATTTTTTATCCTGAGAGAAAAAGCCCAGGAAAGTTTGAGAATAAAGGTTGGTTCTTAGAAGCATTATCTGAATGATAATGATATTTCCCTGGAATAATAATTATTGAAAAGAATAAAGTCTGGTTCATTGATGTTGCTATTCCAGGGGATTCTAGGATTGCAGGGAAACAATTTGGGGAAAAAAATTATGAAATATTTTGTAGAGATCAAACATGAACACTGATGGAAAAAGAAACATGTAACGACTGTTACACCAATCATGACTGGAGCCCTCGGAGTGATACCTAAAAGACTTCCCCAAGACTTGGAAATATTGGATTTATCATACTCGAACACCCTAATTTTACAAAACTCCCCCCCAAACATTAGCTTGGAACTGCCTACAATCTGAGATGCTATCTTAATAATTCTTATGTCTCGGTTATGACATAAATGATTAAGCTTCTACCAGTATTAGACTGCGATCTAATTGTAGATCCTTTCCTTGTGGTGAGGAAAGGGCTTATGATATTCTGATGAGGTTGAGAGCTATTGATTGATTGATGCATTCATTCATTCATTTATCAAACCTTTAATAAACCCATCTCCTTCATAGAGCTATGCCAGACACATAATATTCATCTATTCCTATAATGGATGCCCCCCTTGTGGTGAAGGCTTATGATATTCTGGTGAGTTTGAGAGCTGTCTGTCTGTCTGTCTCTGTCTGTCTTTCTGTCTATTATATTTATCTATCTGTCTGTCTGTCTATCTATATCTATTATGTATATCTATCTATCTATCTACTGTATCTATCTATCTATATCTATCTAACTATCTATCTAATCTATTTATCTATCTACTGTATCTATCTATCTATCTATCTATCTACTGTATCTATCTATCTAATCTATCTATCTAATCTATCTAATCTATCTATCTATCTATCTATCTATCTATCTATCTCTATCTATCAAACTTTTAACTAACCCATCTCCTTCATAGAGCTACGCCTAACAGATCATAGAGCCAGACTAATTGTATCCATCAGCCTAGTGAGAAAATAGAAAAAAGAATCCATTCATTTAGTGACCATTCAAAGTTATAACTGGAAAAAAGTGACATATGACTATTTCTCACACATATGGCTGTTGCAGCATCCCCATGGTCATGTGATCAAAAGTTACATGCTTGGCAACTGGTTCGTATTTATGACTCTCGCAATGTCCCAAGGTCATGTGATCACACTTTTTCAACCTTCAGACAAGCAAAGTCAACGGGGAAGACAGATTCACTTAACAATCGTGTTACTTTTTAAATAGCTGCAGGGATTCACTTAACAATTGTGGCAAGAAAGGTCATAAAATGGAGCAAATATTCTCTCAACATTTGTCTTCCTAAGCAACAAAAGTTTTCGGCTCAGTTGCCATAAATCAAGAACTAGCTGCATTGGTTACATCCTAGGTCAACAAGGACCACATCAGATGTTAAGACAGCAAGTGGGCAATAGGACTCAGGAGCTCTGCCGAGGCAGCCAAACCTGGACTGTAGAGTTTCTGAAAGAACGATAGCCACAGATAAGGCAAAAGTTAACTGGGTTTTAAAATTGCACCATTATAGTGTGTCATTATAAATCGGAAACAACGAAGTGGGGAGACTTAATGCCAATGTGAGCAATATTAACTTTGAACACTGGAAAAGAATTTATCCACTCAAATATCACTCAGTTACGATTAGCAGATGAAAGGAGATTAATTACCAGAAATAAAATATTTATGGATTGAAGAACTGAAGGAGATTCAGGAAAAAAAGGGCACGATAGGAGGAGATAGACAAGGAGAAAAGGAAGAAGGTAGAGGAGGAGGAGGACGACGATAAGGAGGTCAGTGTTAATGTTTCCAGGGAGGAATTACAGGCCTGTGGGAAGTAAGGTTGGTGGGTTAAACTACTATCCAAAACAAATGAGTCAACCAAGCTTGGTGGTCCTTCACCAGCCAATTTAAGATAAGACAGATAAGATAAAATAACTTTATTGTCGTTTATGAGCACACTGGCCCACATTAAAAATGAAATTCTGTTGCCTGCTCTCAAAGTATATATTTACCCATACTCAGACCTAACGCACATATACACATGCTATGTACATACATACATACCGGTACATACATGCATATATATGTCTATGTATATGTTACAGTATTAACCTTGTGAACTCTAAAGATTTCTCTTTCTGCTACCGGTATGTATTCAAGATGGGCAATGTTTATGTTATTTATATGTAAAGGATTATACATATGTTGCAGATAGCATGTTTAAATGTGTGTTATGTATGTGTACACTTTTGAGAGCAAGCAACAAAACTTCATTTTTAATGTGTGCCACAGTAAAAAATGACAATAAAGGTTATTTATTCTGTCTAATATATATATATGTGTGTGTGTGTGTTTGTGTATACCCACCCACCCATACATATATGTACATATAAATATTAATCATTGTCCATAGAGGAAAGAGGAAGCTTGAGAGTCTGCAAGGTTAATGCTCTATGCCAGTGATGGTTAACCTTTTAGAGACCCAGTGCCCAAACTGCAACCCAAAACCCACTTATTTATCACCGGGTGATGGGTGGGTGTGGCTGTGGTCATGGCAGACTGGGTGGGCGGGGCCAGGGTGGCAGGGGCCAGTCCCTCGCCATCTCCAGGGCATGGCACACGTGTCCACAGAGAGGGCTTTGAGTGCCACCTGTGGTATGCATGCCATAGGTTCGCCACCACTGCTATATGCAACAAATTTGGATGTTCTGCTTCGGATACCGCGAAGCCTCATCGCAGACAATCCTGCGCAGCTTGCTCAAGAATCTCTTACTGTATATGCTATTTGGCACCCAATTTTCTTTGAAATAGCCGCAGTTAGAAACACAGTTATGTGCCCGGTGTGAGCAATCCTTTAGTGCAGTGGTGGGATTCAAGCAGTTCGGCAGAACCAGGAGCTAATTTTTTGTTGCCCAGGTCCAGAATGGACTTCTAGAAGCAGCATCCACACAGAGAACCGGCTGTTCACCTATTTGAATCCTACCACTGCTTTAGTGCTTCCCATACATAATATTTCAGGAGAGTTAAATCTGAAAAGAATAGGGCAGCATTTCAACAGAGTCATCCTGATCTGAATAAAAAATATAATGGTTCCCCTGCCCACTTTTTCCCTTGACTGTAAAGAATCCAGACTACACACGAGTGGCTTTTGAGAACTATGCTAAATTCCAGCAAAGGACATTTGCAGGTCTGCAGAAGAGCATCCTGGGGGCTGGTGGTCGCCAATTTAAGAGCCAAGCTCTTGACCTTTGGCCTTGCAGAGATCTATTATGATCTAAGAATAACCACTATGGAAAGAACTGGATGAGAAGAAGGGATCCATCCATCCCCTAGCACAGGGGTAGGCAACCTTGGCTCTTTTATGACTGGTGGACTTCAACTCCCAGAGTTCCTGAGCCAGCCATACTGAGGGGAAAGGGAGAGGTTTCCATGCTGAGCCTTGCTGGCTCAGGAATTCTGGGAGTTGAAGTCCACGAGTCCTAAAAGAGCCAAGGTTGCCTACCCCTGCACTAGCATGAAAGGCTAGGGCAGTGGTGGTGAACCTATGGCACGGGTGCCAGAGGCGGCACTCAGAGCCCTCTCTGTGGGCACGCATGCCGTCGCCCCAGTCCTAGGCCTTCAGCTGGGTTTCATAAAACCTTTTCACTTTAGGCCTCCGCCACCGTGTACAAAAAAAAAAAAGATTCAATCAATCAATTTCTACTTCTCGTGGGGAAAAAAAAGATTTTGCAAAGTTGGAATTGATTGATTGAACTTTTTAGTCCCACCCAGTCTGCCATTAGCACCGCAGCCACGCCCACCCAATGGGCCACGCCCACCCAATGGGCCACACCCACCCAACACCCGACGATGCATACGTGGGTTTTGGATTGCAGTTTGGGCACTCGGTTTCTAAAAGGTTCGCCATCACTGGGCTATGGGAAAGTGTAACTCCACATATACAAACTGATTTAAAAACACTATACAGGTAGTCCTCGACTTACAACAGTTCATTTAGTGAACGTTCAAACTTACAACATCAACGGAAAAGTGACCATTTTTTACACTAACAACCATTGTAGCATCCCCATGGTCATGTGATCAAAATTCAAGATAGTTGGCAACTGACTCATTTTAACGACGATTGCAGTGTGCCAGGATCATGTGATCCATTTGTTGTGACTTTCTGACAAGCAAAGTCAGTGGGGAAACCAGATACACTTAGCATTGGTGTGACTAATTTAACAACTGCAGTGATTCACAACGACTGTGGCAAGAAAGGTTGTAAAACGGGGCAAAATTCACTTAACAAATGTCTCATTTAGCAACATAAATTCTGATCTCAAGTGTAAGTCATAAGTCGAGGACCAACTGTATACTAAATTTAAATGTCAACAAAAAAAAAGTCTATACACGAGTCCTCGGCTTACAAACAAAATTGGGATCAGAATTTCCTTTGCTAAGCAAGGCAGTTGTAAAGTGAGTTTTGCCCCATTTTATGATCTTTTTTGCCACCACTGTTAAGTGAATCACTGCAGTTGTTAAGTGAATCATGTGGTCAATAAGCAAATCTGGCTTTCCTCATTGACTTTGCTTGTTGGAAGCTGACTGGGAAGGTCACAAACTTAGATCACGTGACCCTGGGATCAAACATACATTTCGGTTGCAAGTACCTGAATTTTGATCATGTGATTAATTGTGATCACGTGACCATGGGAACGCTGTGATAGTCGTTAAGTGTGACGACCAGTCATAAGTCAGCTTTTTAATGTCATTGTAACTTTGGTCACTAAATGAATGTCATATAAGTAAAGGACCACCTGTAATTTTATATTTTTTAAACAGTACATGCAAAAACATTGAACGTAAAAAGCAGAATTCACTGATGCATCAGACTGATCTTCTACCCTTTCAGTTTTGTTATAAGATACTTAATTCTTTTCCAGAATCTCAAACCATTCTATCAAATGTTCAAATACACTCCTCCTCCAGTTTCAATCACAAATATGTTGTTCTTTCTATTCATTAGAAAAGGATTTGGAGTAGTTATTTGCCATCACTCACTTTATTCTTCTTTGCAAATAATCTTCTAAAAAAAAAAAAAGAACAAGCTACTCAACCATAATCCAGTTTTCCCCAGAGCATCCAAAACTGAAAATTGTTTGCCAGCATCTCATTTTGGCACTAAAGGCAACTACATTTTGATGTGTCCCTATTTACCAACATCAACTGACCTGCGGTATATTTCATATTTAAATACAAGGAGTTACAGCCATTTGTTTGGGGAACAGTCAAAGTTACAACTGCACTGAAAAAAGTGACTTATGACCACTTTTCACACTTATGACCACTGAAACATCCCCATGGTCATGTGATTAAAATTCAGATGCTTGGCATATTTATGACGGTTTCAGAGTCCCAGGGTAATGTGATCTCCTTTTGTGACTTTCTGACAAGCAAAATAAATGGAGAAGCCAGATTCATTTAATGATAGTGTTACTTACTTAACAACTAGAGTAATTCACTTAACAACTGGGGTCAGAAATTTGAGGCAAAATTCCCTTAATAATTCTCTCTCAAGAGGTCCTTGGTGCTTACTTGTTTTCTTGCAGATGTATCATTACTCTAACTAGGTAACATCAGCTGTTTGCTTTCGGCTTAATTCTCTCTTGCTTAGTTACAGAAATTTTGGGCTCAGTTATGGTTGTAAATCAAAGACAACACAAAAATACAAATGAAAATAGTAGGAAAATAAGGGAGAAAAAAGGGGGAAAGGGAAAAAAGCAGGTGTTACTTTCCGACTCCCTTTGGTGCAGTAGAATAAGATAAGAGCATCAAATTTCTACTTTTACATAATAATTTAAACTAGCCATTTCTATAGCCAAAAATCTACCTAATCGGTAAAACCCAAAATCAAAGTTTTGTTTTTTTTCTACCTCAAGCAGAAACAGTTTCCAAGTAGAAATAAAGGTAATTGTGTGGTTTTTTTTTTAAATCAAATTTAGCCATCTCTGGTAACTCCATCAACTTTTGCAATCATTCAAAAATTCAATTTCCTATGAAAACTGAAGTGTCCCTTCATTTTTGCTGCCATCAACATACATAACATCAACATTCTAAATTTTCTTTTTTTATTAAACCCAGAAGCTTCTGGTTTTCTCTTTACATTCACTTGTTCTGTATTAAGTTGTGAATTCTACTCCAATATTTCTTTGCTAATTGCAAATATATTCATCCTATAGACTCCATCAGAGTTTGGTGAATGTGCAGTGTGAGTTTGTCTGATTTCTAAATGTAAACACATCAGAGCGCCCACAGGAACACAAAAGCCATTGCAGAAGAGAAGCTAATAAAGGCCAAAATGGGAGCTGTTTTGTAAGGCCACCAGATGTCTGAGAGATAAATTTGCAATGCAGTGACCAGCAGGAAAGTCTTCTGCAAAAAGACATAATGGTAGAGCTGTCCTTTTCATTCATCCAAAAATGTTTCTCTTCTGTAATTCTCCTCCTGTTTTAACATTTCAAAATCTTTGGGTCTTCTTTCTGAGAAGGGGTAGATGTTATAGGCATTGGTGTTTCAACAAAATTTAACAGAATAACAGAGTTGAAAGGGACCTCAGAGGTCATCTAGTCCAACCCCCTACTCAGGCAGGAAGCCCTATACCATTTCAGACAAATGGCTGTCCAGTCTCTTCTTAAAAACCTCCAGTGTTGGAGCATTCACCGCTTCTGGAGGAAGGTTGTTCCATTGATTGATTGTTCTCACTGTCAGGAAATTTCTCTTTATATCTAGGTTGTTTCTCTCCTTGATGAGTTTCCATCCATCGCTTCTTGTCCTGCCTTCAGGCGCTTTGGAGAATAGCTTGACTCCCTCTTCTTTGGGGCAGCCCCTGAGATACTGGAAGGCTGCTATCATGTCCCCCCTCGTCCCTTCTCTTCGTTAAACTAGACAGACCCAATTCCAGCAACTGTTCTTTATATCTGTTAGTCTCCAGTCCCCTAATCATCTTTGTTGCTCTTCTCTAAACTCTTTTTAGTGCAGGGGTCTTCAAACATGGCCCTTTTATGACTTGTGGACTTCAACTCCCAGAATTCCTCAATCTGCATGCCTGGCTGAGGAATTCTGGGAGTTGAAGTCCACAAGTCCTAAAAGGGTCAAGTTTGAAGACCCCTGTTCTACAGTCTCGACGTCTTTTTTATATAGTAGTTCTCAACTTATCATCACTATTGAGCTCCAAATTTCAGTTGCTAAACAAGACAGTTTGCCCTATTATATGACTTTTCTTGCCACAGTTGATAAGTGAGTCACTGCAATTGTTAAGTAAGTAACACGGTTGTTAAGTGAATCTGACTTCCCCATTTACTTTGGTTGTCAAAGGGATGCCAAATGGAATTACGTGACCTTGGGAAACTGCAACTGTTATAAATATGAGTCAGTTGCCAAGTGTCTGAATTTTTATCACGTGACCCTGGGGATACGGCCAGAGTTGTCATTATCATTAAAAACGGTCATAAGTCACTTTTTTCAGTGCCGTGTAACTTCATATGGTCACTAAACAAATGGTTATAAGTTCAGGTTCCTTCAGCTAGAAAATTTCCTTCACAAAAGTAGCTAGATGACTCTGGAGCCAGACTTTCTCTTGCTAAGCCCAACACACTTCGCAAGGTTGCTTTTTCTGGAAAAATAGAAGGTGTAAGCATTACAGGTGCTGCTTTTGTACGAAATAAAGCTGACACACATATAATGATGGACAGATACAGGGACTCCTCCACCTACAGCCGCGATTGGGACCAGAATTTCTGTAGACAAGAAAGAGTCAATGTTATGCTAAGCAAATCCCTACAGTTGTTAAATGAAGCACATGCTTGTTAAGTGAATCTGGCTTCCCCTATTCACTTTGCTTGTCAGAAGCCAGCTGTAAAGGTTGCAAATCATAATCACATGACCCAGGAATGCTGCAACCATTTTAAATACAGGCCAGCTGCCGAGCTTCCAAATTCTGATCATGTGAGTGTAAGATGGTGCAATAGTCATAAGTACGAGGACTGGTTTAAGTCACATTTCTCATTGCTGTTCTAACTTTGAATGGTCTCTAAATGAATAGTTTTAAGTAAAGGATTAGAGATAAACAGATCTCTCTGTCTCTGAGTCTCTCTGATGGATGATGGATGGATACATAGAGAGGGGGCAGAGATAAGAGAGATGACGGATAAATAGGTGATGATTATTATTTATTATTATTATTTATTTGACTTATATGCCGCCCTTCTCCCAAGACTCAGGGCGGCTCACAGCAAAAATACAAGTACAAAAATATAGTATAAATCAATTAAAATACTAATTAACAATATAAAAACTATAAAACTATTTCCACTCACACAACACACAGTCACAATCAGGCCCCGGGGCAGAGTACAACTCACATACCCCAAATGATGATAGATAGATAGATAGATAGATAGATAGATAGATAGATAGATAGATAGATAGATAGATAGATAGATAGATAGATAGATAGATGGGTGGGTCGGTGGGTGGGCGGGTGGGCGGGTGGGCGGGTGGGTGGGTGGGTGGATAGATAAAATAGATGAATGGATGGATGGATGGATAGATAGATAAAATAGATGAATGCATGGATGCATGGGTGGATAGGTGGATAGATACATAAATAGATAAATATAGATAGATTTTGATGATAGATAAGATAGATAGGTAGATAGGTAGATAGATAGATAGATAGATAGATAGATAGATAGATAGATAGATAGATAGATAGATAGATAGATAGATAGATAGATAGATAGATAGATAGATGATAAATAGATGATAGAGAGTAGATGGATAGATGATAGATCATGGATAGACGGATGGATAAGTGGATAGATGATAAATAGATAGATAGATAGATAGATAGATAGATAGATAGATAGATAGATAGATAGATAGATAGATAGATAGATAGACAGATAGATTTCCAAAGAGAGGAAGGAAGGAAGGAGAAAGGAAAGAAATATCCAGAGGCCCAATATTCCTATCAATTCTCTGGTTCATGTTTCTCTGCTTTGTATTTCAAATCAATTCTTCTGATCCATCAGGTACATGGGGGGGTGGGTTTTTGTCGGGCATCAGCTCATCCATCTTCTACCTGCCTAAGCAGCAATATTGATCTCCTAGAAAATGAATTATCCTGTCTGAAGAAGCTGGCAGCAAGTGGACAAGTAAAATTAGACTACAGAAATAAATAATCAGAATTAAGACTTGAACTTTAACCTTGAACATTCAGGAACAGGATGCGTAGAAGGCGCTTCAAATTTATGCTGGGGATGTGAAAAACCAAAATGGCACTGGAGATGTTAGGTAGACAAATAAGGAAACATCTCAAGAAAACAGCCAATTTCAGAGAGCACCAAGAACTCCTAAGAGAAATTTTATCATGCTGGGTGGATGTTTAAAAGAGCTAGAAAATTGTGAATTTAGATATATATACAATGATTTAGAGGATTTTAAATATTAATGTACAACTGGGACAAGAGATTTTTCTTTGGGACTGAAGAGCAAACAGTTGGGAAAAAAACCATAGGACTTTATTTGTGAATCTAATAACTGCAGTGAGATTACAGGTTCCTTGCCTTATGACCACAATTAAGCCCAAAATTTCCACTGCTAGGCAAGTCAGTTATAAAGTGAGTTTTGTCCCACTTTATGATTCTTCTTGCCACAGTTGTTAAGTGAATCACTGGAGTTGCTAAGTTAGTAGCATGGTTGATAAATGAATTTGCTGGTCAGAAAGTTGCAAAAGGTGATCACATGACCCCGGGACACTGCGACCGTCGTAAGTATGAGTCAATAATCAAACATCTGAATTTTGATCACATGACCTGGGATGTTGTAATGGTCATAAGTGTGAAAAATGGTTTCATTGCTGTTGTAACTTCAACTGTCATTTCGTTGTAAGTCGAGGACTGGCTGTGTATTGTCCCTGGGGAACTCAACAAGGAACACTTAAAGAAACTAGGAATGTTTTTCACCAAGATAAGAGATTATTGAAAAGAAATATTTTATTATTTATATCCACTTCAGTATTTTTCAAAAAATAACTCAAGGGGGCAAACCTAATAATTTGCAGGGAGGCTTCAAATATCTGAAGGACTGTTATCCAATGGCTTAAACATCATTGTTCTAGTTCAGGGGTAGGCAACCTTGGCTCTTTTATGACTGGTGGACTTCAACTCCCAGAATTCCTGAGCCAGCCATGCTGAGGGGAAAGGGAGAGATTTCCAAGCTGAGCCATGCTGGCACAGGAATTCTGGGAGTTGAAGTCCACGAATCATAAAGCGGCCTAAGCCTAGACCAGGGGTAGGCAACCTTGGCTCTTTTATGACTGGTGGACTTCAACTCCCAGAATTCCTGAGCCAGCCATGCTGAGGGGAAAGGGAGAGATTTCCAAGCTGAGCCATGCTGGCACAGGAATTCTGGGAGTTGAAGTCCAGGAGTCATAAAAGAACCAAGGTTGCCTACCCCTGGTCTAGGCCTAAGCCGCTTTATGACTTGTGGACTTCAACTCCCAGAATTCCTGAGCCAGCCATGTTGAGGGGAAAGGGAGAGATTTCCAAGCTGAGCCATGCTGGCACAGGAATTCTGGGAGTTGAAATCCACGAGTCATAAAGCAGCTTAGGCCTAGACCAGGGGTAGGCCACCTTGGCTCTTTTATGACTGGTGGACTTCAACTCCCAGAATTCCTGAGCCAGCCATGCTGAGGGGAAAGGGAGAGATTTCCAAGCTGAGCCATGCTGGCACAGGAATTCTGGGAGTTGAAGTCCAGGAGTCATAAAAGAGCCAAGGTTGCCTACCCCTGGTCTAGGCCTAAGCCGCTTTATGACTTGTGGACTTCAACTCCCAGAATTCCTGAGCCAGCCATGCTGAGGGGAAATGGAGAGGTTTCCAAGCTGAGCCAGTCTGGCTCAGGAATTCTGGGAGTTGAAGTCCATGAGTCATAAAAGGACCAAGGTGGCCTACCCCTGTTCTGGTTAGACATCAAGAGGAAGTTTCTCGATTGCATGAGTTGTCAGCCAGAGGAACAGACTGCCCCAAGAACGGAGAATTTACACAGTTGTTCGAATGGACCCTGGATGGTCATCTTACTGTTACAAATATGCTGTAATGGAGCCTGTCTTGAACAGAAACTAGACTAGATGACCTCTAAGGTACTCTCTCAATTCTAGGGTTCAATAACTCTATAACTGGATAGGGTTTTGATTTCAACAATCCCAGGCTTTTAAGATCAGGCTGATCTGAATTCCCAGTAGTTGAGATGTACCAGTTTTCAGGCCTGCCTACTTTTTAAAAATTATATTATGAACTGTTATTTTGTATTAATTAATTATCCTTTCCCTTTTGTTTGTTTGTCTTTTTCCACAGCATCATTTTGGAATAGAATAACAAAGTTGGAAGTTACCTCAGAGGTCTTCAAGTCCAAGCCCCTGCTCAGGCAGGAGACCTGAGTAGTAAGTAAGTTATAACCTGTACTCACACTTATGACCATCAAAAATTGTCGCACTGCTTATGAAATCCCATTGTTGCAATTCAGACACTTGGCAACTAGCTCGCTACTACAATATGACAGGTGCAGTATTCTGCATTCACATGATTGCAATTTATGAGTTTTTTTGCCAGCTTCTGCCAAAAAAAAAAACCTATTGGAGAAGTTAGATTCACTTAAAAACCATGGTGCCTCATTTTATAATTTGTAAAAATGTTCATAAAATTAGATCTGGTCAGATGGTGACACAATTTCCCTGACAACAAAAAAGCAACACAGATGATAAGGGGACTGGAGGCTAAAACATATAAGGAGCAGTTGCTAGAATTGGGTATGTCTAGTTTAACGAAGAGAAGGACAAGGGGGGACAGGATAGCAGTCTTCCAATATCTCAGGGGCTGCCCCAAAGAAGAGGGAGTCAAGCTATTCTCTAAAGTGCCTGAAGGCAGGACAAGAAGCAACGGATGGAAACTGATCAAGGAGAGAAGCAACCTAGAACTAAGGAGAAACTTCCTGACAGTGAGAACAATTAACCAGTGGAACCACCTGCCTCCAGAAGCGGTGAATGCTCCAACACTGGAAGTTTTTAAGAAGAGACTGGACAGCCATTTATCTGAAATGGTATAGGGTTTCCTGCCTGAGCAGGGGGTTTGACTTGATGACCTCCAAGGTCCCTTCCAATTTGGTTATCCTGTGGTTTCAAATCAAGGATTCTTCATATATTGTCAGAAGAAGGATGCAAAAATGAATGTAAATGCAGGGATGATGGGCCAGACGTTCAGAATGATCACTTGCGCTCCCCAAAATTAGAAATAAAGCTGGAGGGAGCAGGAATGTAGCTATGTTATGCTGCAGCCCTGGAAACAGACTTGGCTCAGAGTCAGCAATATTTATTGCAGGATGGGGAAGAGACACGAGGCTCAGAAGGCGGCAGTGCATCATTATTCTTAGAAAATTAAACCTGTCCACAGTTTGTTTTGGAAGCATGCTCAGAATCAAAAACAAGAACCTGTTGTTAACCTAGAATAAAAAGGAGAAGAGGTTCTGGGAAATCTAGTACAGGTAGTTCTCAACGTATGGTAACAATTGAGCCCAGCATTTCTGTTGCTAAGTGAGACATTTGTTAAGTGAATTTTGCCCCGTTTTATGACTTTCCTTGCCACAGTTGTTAAGTGAAACACTGCATGGTTGAATTAGTAACATGGTTGTTAAGTGAATTTGGCTTCCCCATTCGTCTTTGCTTGCAAAGTGGGGATCACATGATCTCAGGACACTGGAACCGTCATAAATAGGACCATGGAGACACTGCAATGGTCGTAAGTTTGAAAAACAGACGTAATTCACTTTTTTCAGCACGGCTGTAACCTTGAATGGTCACTAAACAAACTGTTGTTAAGTTGAGACTAACCTGCATGCTGACTACCATCGGGTCCAGAATTTCCATTGCTAAACAAGGCAGTTGTTAAGTTAATTGCAGTCCGTTCAATCACTGCAGTTGTTAAGTGAATAACTCGGTCATTAAGTGACTCTGGCTCTTCCCATTGATTTTGCTTGTCAGAAGCTAGCTGGGAAAATCACAAATGGCAATCACATCACCCCGGGCTGATACAACTGTTGTAAATATATGATAGTTGCCAAGCTCCTGAATTTTAATCATGTAATTGTGGGAATACTGTGAGAGTCGTAACTGAGAAGATCAATCATAAGTCACTTTACCCAGTGCTGTTGTAATTTGGAATGGTTGCTAAGCAGAAGGTTGTAAGCAGATGTCTACCCTGTATTGTAAGGTACGCTGTAACTTAACTGCAGCTGCCAAAAAAGCCAGTGCAATCATAGGCTGCATTAACAGAGGGATAGAGTCAAGATCACGTGAAGTGTTAATACCATTTTACAATGCCTTGGTAAGTCCACACTTGGAATACTGCATCCAGTTTCGGTTACCACAATGTAAAAAAGATGTTGAGACTCTAGAAAGAGTGCAGAGAAGAGCAACAAGGATGATCAGGGGATTGGAGGCTAAAACATACAAGGAACGGTTGCTGGAATTGGGTATGTCTAGTTTAATGAAGAGAAGGACGAGGGGGGACATGAGAGCATTCTTCCAGTATCTCAGGGGCTGCCCCAAAGAAGAGGGAGTCAAGCTATTCTCCAAAGCGCCTGAAGGCAGGACAAGAAGCAACGGGTGGAAACTAATCAAGGAGAGAAACAACCTAGAACTGAGGAGAAATTTCCTGACAATGAGAACAATTAACCAGTGGAACAACCTGCCTCCAGAAGCGGTGAATGCTCCAATACTGGAAGTTTTTAAGAAGAGATTGGACATCTGTTAGTCTGAAATGGTATAGGGCTTCCTACCTGAGCAGGGGATTGGACTAGAACATTGCCAGCAATGGCAAAACCGTCCCGATACGTTGCGCGATGTCACATGACGTCGCGAGTTTGACATGTCTGGACTAGAAGATTTCCAAGGTCCCTCCCAACCCTGTTATTCTGCTCCTATTCCTTTCTTAATATTGGGGTGCATGACACGCCGCATTGTATTAAAAAAACAATTGGTCTGGGTGCTAAGGAGCTAGGCCAGGAATAAGGAGACTCGGATTCAAGTCCTGCACAGCCACACAAGCTCCCTGGGACATTGGGCCCTTCCTCTCAATCCAAAAGCTTGGGATAGTGAAGAGAGGCTGGAGTGGAATGGAAGACCCCTTCAGCCATGAAGGGCCAATGCTTATCTCTCAACCCAGCCTACCTCACAGGGTTGCTGTGGCGGCAGAAAACTGATAGCATTATTTCTACCCCCTTCAGCTCCTGAAATAAAACCAGGACATAAATATAGCAAACATTTCAATCCATATTACTGCTTGGATCAACAACTTCCCCTTTACAATTCCCATAAAAAGCCGGAGGCATCTGATAACCACCATTTTGACTTTTTTGACCTACCTTGGTGGACGACCCTGGCTAGGAAATCATGAAGGAAGCAGCCTGGCTCTTCCCCAATTCACATAAGGATGCATTTTCTCCAAAAGCACGTATAAAGGGGGAATAAAATACGAATATTAATAGTTATAATTTGATACAGCACCAACAACCCAAGGCTCTCAGTGGTTTAGCATTTAAAAATAGAATTCCCTTACTGCGTGTCTGGAAAAAAGAAGTGCTCAATTATTTACTATTTAAAATCATTTTTTAAATAAAACATTTGGCATCTCCCAGAACAGCGGTTCTCAACCTTTTTCAGGCTGCGACCCTGGCCCGCACCGCGCATGCGCGACGGCCCGCATCGCGCATGCGTGGCGCGACAGCCTGCATCGCGCATACGCGGTGCTACCCTGCACATGCGCGGTGCTGCTGCCTGGGCCGGCCAAGGCATAGGCCACCGCCCGTTCGGGGCGGCGGCAGGCAGGCCCAGGTGCTCAGGTGCTCCTGGGCAGCTGCGGCGGCGACAGTGAAGGGCGACCACCAGCTGGCCCAGCCCAAGGGAGGTAAGACACCCACTGGGCCGCACGCGCGCCAAAAACCCTCCCTGCGCCCGCCGCTGCCCTGCTAGCCTTGCCTTTGCTGCCACCCATTTGGGGGGGCGGCAGGCAGGCCCAGGCGCTCCTGGGCGGCCACGGCAGCAATGGCGCAGGGCGACCATGGGCTGGCCCAGCCCAAGGGAGGTAAGCCACCCGCCGGGCCCCACGCGTGCCAAAAACTCTCCCTGCGCCCGCTGCTGCCCTGCTAGCCTTGCCTTCTCCGCCGCCCGTTTGGGGCGGCGGCAGGTAGGCCCAGGCGCTCCTGGGCGGCCGTGGCAGCGACGGCGCAGGGCGACCACGGGCTGGGCCACTAGCTGGCCCAGCCCAAGGGAGGTAAGCCACCCGCTGGGCCCCACACACGCCAAAAACCCTCCCTGCGCCCGCTGGCCTCCCACCTCCCACCCCTGGCCCTCTTTGACTTACATTTGTAGTAGTTGCTCAGCAGGGAGGGGTGGAAACTTCCAGACAGCTTGCCTTCGCTGCAGACAACTTGCAGCACCGTTTGCAGACTGGGACTTTTGGCGGGCTCAGCAGGGCGGAGACAGCCTGGATAATTCCTATTGGCTTTTGAAAGCCAATAGAATTAGACTCTATTCAAGAGAGTCTATTCTATTGGCTTTCAAAAGCCAATAGAATAAGAGGGAGTAGCACAGCTAAGGAAAAGGGGAAAAAATGGCGTAGCACAGCTAAGGAAAAGGGGGAAAAAATGGCAGACTGCGTTGTTTGGCGACCCCCGTGAAATGGTCGTTCGACCCCAAATGGGGTCGCGACCCACAGGTTGAGAACCGCTGTCCTAGAATAAATGAAAATAGATCAGGCATCGGTTGTAACTGCATTAATTCCCTCCAAAAGGGCACAAAGGAGGCTGCCAAAGGAATGGGCAGATAAGAGACAGGGTAGCCCACAGCTGCCCAGTAGGTGGGGCAAAAGCCAGATGTTGCAAACAGCTATAAATACAACCCAGCTATTGAGCACCCAAACTGCAATCACGTGACTGTTTTGAGGTGTGTATGGGTGGCTGCCAGAATCCCAGAACCAGATCAAAGGTCACTCTGGGCAGGTTTGCCAGAACTTCAAAAGGTTGTTAAGTGAACAATCCTTACAAGGGGACTAATTTTAAATACAAATACATGAGCCCTGAACTTACAGCCGCAACCAAGCTCAAAATTTATGTTGCCAAGTGAGACATTTGTTAAGTGATATTTGCTTGATTCTATGACCTTTCTTGCCACAGTTGTTAAGTGAATCACTGCAGTGATTAAGTAGTAAACACAGTCATTAAATGAATCCGGCTTCCCCATTGAGTTTGCTTCTCAGAAGGTCCCAAGAAGGGAGCATGTGATCCTCTGACGTTGCAACGTTGCAATATGAGTCAGTTGTTAAGTATCTGAATTTGGATCACGTGACCATGGGTAGGCTGCAACAGCTCTAAGTTTGAAAAACAGTCATAAGTCACTTTTTTCAATGCCCTTGTAACTTCAGACGGTCACTAAGTGAATTATTGTAAGTTGAGGACTACCTGTATAGCTTAACCTGTATCTCTGAAGTTCGACTATATGACTTTTCTTTGTATAATCTGAATCATCAAAGTCATAAATCACAAGTTTGGGGAGGGGGCTGATTTTTTGCAAAATGTCCCTTTTCAGTCTCTAATGTAGATCATTAGATCTTTTCTTTAATTAAATAAGTCAATTTACCCATCAATCTCATCAACCATTCCCATTGCAGTGCATCAATTACAGGCTTCCCTTGACTTACAACCATGGTGGAGCCTGTCAGTTACAGTCCTAAGTCACGACGGTTGTAGAGTGGGTCATCACACGTTCAATCTAGTTTTGTGGTCTTCTTTTGCGGAGTTGTTAAATGAACTCATTGTCCATTATGAAATGCTTTGCTGGAAGGATAATGACATTTTTTGGATAAAAATATTGTAAATATGGGTCAGTTGTCCTGTCCCCCAAATACACTCTTGTGACTGGTCATAAGTATGTTTTCTGGAGGTCCGCCATAACTTTGAACCGGCTGTACATCAAGAAATGTATGTACAGAGTCCTTAACTTGCAATCATTTGTTATTTATTTAATAATAATAATAATAACAACAACAACACCATTGACATTGACAAATTCACCATTAGTCAATTGCAAAAGGCGGCCTTGCTAGGAACTGCTTCCATCCTGCGACAAGATCTGTAATACCATCAAACATCCACATCTGCCTATCTCAGGTCCTTGGTAAGGACTCGATAGGTAGACAAAATGCCAAATCCAGTCTGAACATCTGGCTGACTGTGATGATCAATAATTAATACTAATAAAATTAGAAGGGGGCTTGGAGGTCATCTAGTCCAATCCCCTGCTCAGCCAGGAAACTCTATACCATTTCAGACAAATGGCTGTCCAATGTCTTCTTAAAGACTTCCAGTGTTGGAGCATTCACCGCTTCTGGAGGCAGGTTGTTCCACTGGTTAATTGTTGTAACTGTCAGGAAATTTCTCCTTATTTCCAGGTTGCTTCTCTCCTTGCTTAGTTTCCATCCATTGCTTCTTGTCCTGCCTTCAGGCGCCTTGGAGAATCGCTTGACTCCCTCTTCTTTGGGACAGCCCCTCAGATATTGGAAGACTGCTATCATGTCCCCCTGGTCCTTCTCTTCATTAAACTAGACATACCCAATTCCAGCAACCGAGAAGCAGGTAAGCGCAATTGCCTCTCTCTGTCTCTGTCTCTGTCTGCAAATGGCAGAGGAGGCTGGGAGCCACAGGGGAAGGCTCAAAGAGCCGCATGCAGCTCCAGAGCCACAGGTTGCCGACCTGTGAACTAGACATACCCAATTCCAGCAACCCTTCCTTATATGTTTTAGCTTCCAGTCCCCTAATCATCTTTGTTGCTCTTCTCTGCACTCTTTCTATTGTTCAATGATCGAAGTGACAACGGCACTGAAAAAAGTGACTTATGACCAGTTTTCACACTTAATGACCGTCATAACATCCCCACAGTCCAAATTTGGGCGCTTGGCAACTAGCACATATTTATGACAGTTGTAGCATCCTTGGGATCATGGGATCACAATTTGTAATCTTCCCAGCCAGCTTCCAACAAGCGAAGCCAGCTTCACTTAACGACTGTATGATTCACTTAATGACTGCAGTGATTTGCTTAACAACTGTGGCAAAGCAGTTGTAAAATGGGCCAAAACTCACTTAACAATATTCTGCTTAGCAAAGGAACTTTTTTAACCTCCATTGTGGTCCTAAGTGGAGGACATAAGTGCAGCCACCATCTTGACTTGTTTAACCTCTCTCCGATATTGTAAACAGTTCAACGGCAGGCGAAGGTTGCTGAGTATGAACTGGCGGTCATTTTCCAGGATACGGTCTCTGCTCTTCGTGCAAATCATGCCAGTTTTGGACAGAGGCTGCCAGCTGTTCACGGGGCACCAAGGCAGGGCTGGGACTGTCATCTGTCATCCATTCCAGGCATGTTATTCCTAAACTCCTTTCTATTTAAAAGGTGACAAAGAGCAGTGGGCTTAAAATACACCCAGGATTGACAAGGACTGACTATCAGTAAAATATATCCTGTGACAAAAGCTCAGAGGCTGGGGGCAGACTAAACTCCCTCCCCCAAACACTTTGCATTTCAATGCACACACACACACACACACACACACAGAGAGAGAGAGAGAGAGAGAGAGAGACAGACAGAGAGAGAGAGAGAGAGAGAGAGAGAGAGAGAGAGAGAGAGAGAGAGAGAGAGAGAGAGAGAGAGAGAGAGAGAATTTTGCACTGATTTTAAAATGAGTGCTGCAAGGATGACAGATGCCAGTTGCTTCAGGGACACTAATGGGTGGCATCCATTGTGTGAACTTCCACACTTTTTGAAAGTTGTGGTTCTTGTTTTTTTTTTCCTCCTGTCAGAACACATTTGCAGTGATAACTTGGTGATGTGGGGGGGGTCAGGAGTGAAATCTTTATGCAAGTTTTAAAGATGCATTCAAGAATATATTGCTCAGTTGCTTTTAAGAAGGATAGAAAATGGATCTTCTGTATGGCCCTGTTTGTCAATCAACGTGGGTAGATTAAGCATACCTTTTGATCAGAAATTATACGTCCCATAATGCATGAATGGAAATGAGAGTTTTGGGGCGGGGGGGCAGGGCTTTCCAATTAACAGAATAACAGACTTGGGATCTTGGAGGTCTTCCAGTCCAACCCCCTGCTCATGTGGGAAATCCTACCATTTCAGACAAATGGCTGTCCAGTCTCTTCTTGAAAACCTCCAATGTTGGAGTACCCACAAGTTCTGGGGGCAGGTTGTTCCCCTGATTAATTGTCCTAATTGTCATGAAATTTCTCCTTAGTTCTAGGTTGCTTCTCTCCTTGATTAGTTTCCACCCGTTGCTTCTCTGCCTTCAGGTTGTTTGCAGAATACGTTGACTCCCTCTTCCTTATGTCACCTCCTCAAATATTGGAAGATTGCTATCCTGTCCCCCCTCGTCCTTCTCTTCATTAAACTAGACATACCCAATTCCAGCAGCCGTTCTTAATATGTTTTAGCCTCCAGTCCCCTAATCATCTTTGTTGCTCTTCTCTGCACTCTTTCTAGTGTCTCAGCATCTTTTTTACATCGTGATGACCAAAACTGGATGCAGTATTCCAAGTGTGGCCTTACCAAGGCATTGTAAAGTGGTATTAACACTTCACGTGATCTTGATTCTCTCCCTCTGTTAATGCAGCCTAGCACTGTGTTGGCCTTTTTGGCAGCTGCAGCACACGGCTGGCTCCTATTTAGGTGATTGTCCACTAGGACTCCGAGATCCCTCTCACAGTTACGACTATTAAGCAAGGTACCATTTATAAAATTGAAAAGCAATGGGTTATCTTTAAAAAATAAATAAATAAAAGGCCTCTACAGAAGCATCAATGCAGTTGTATAGCTTTGAGGCCTTTGTGTATCTTATCTTTTCCCCAAGTAGATTTTGGTCCAATGGTATTTACATAATCCTTAACTTACAACCTTAATTGAGTCCACAATTACAGTTGAAAGTCATTGCAGTCATAATTCAAGGCATCATGTGACTGGACCCATTTTTTTCAACACTTTTGCAGTGGTTATTCAATGAAACCTAATAGTCATTAAGCAAACCCCACACTTTTTAAGTGAACATGACAGTCATTGAGCAAATGCATTTTACTAGATGGGCATTTTTGTTGTTGTTGGAAGTAAATGCCAGAATTGGACAAAAATATAAAAAACTGTAGTCTGGTGATTATGGAGAACTGCAAATTGCCATAAAATTGCACTGATTATAAATCACTCAAAATGTGGTCACATGATTGGGGGGGTACCACTGTTGTAACTTCCAAATTTGGTCATAAGTAACTTTGGGGGGGGGATCTATTCTAACTTTGAACAGTTGTTAAGTTGCTGATCATAAGTCAAGGACTATTTGTGGATTACCTTCAGCATCCCTCTTTCCATTCTTCAATTACTGTAATAAATTAATTAATAATAGGGAAACCATAATCGCTTAGCTGTATTCTAACATCCTAGAAAGTCCTTTCCAACAGGTAGCACTTAGCAATAGCACTTTATATACCACTTCACAGTGCTTTGCAGCTGTCTCTAAGCGATTTACAGAGTCAGCATGTTGCCCCCAACAATCGGGGTCCTCATTTAGATTCATTCAGATAGATAGTTAATAGATAGATGATAGATAGATAGATAGATAGATAGATAGATAGATAGATAGATAGATAGATAGATAGATAGATACAAATAGTTCTCTATATTTATATACAGTCCATTTGGAAGAGCAATAGCACTTAGACTTATATACCGCTTGACAATGCTTTGCAGCATTGTGGTTTATAGAGTCAACCTATTACCCCCAACAATCTGGGTCCTCATTTTACCAAACTCGGAAGGGCGTCAGGCTGAGTCAACCTTGAGCCCTATCAGGAACAAAGTCTCACTTGTGGGTAGAGTTAAATCACTATAACTCTAGGAATGAAGGGAAAGAGAAAGGAAAGAGTGAGTGACAGAGTGAGGAAAGGGAGGGAGGGAAGGAAGGAAGGAAGGAAAGAAGGAAGGAAGGAAGGAAGGAAGGGAGGGAGGGGAAAATAGGAAGGAGACAACGGGAGGGAAGGAGACGAAGGAAGGAAGGGAAAGAGAGGAAGGGGGAGGAGGAGATGGAAGAAAGGAAGGAAAAAGGAAGAAATAGCACTTTGCACCTAGAATTATATTCCCTTTCACAATGCTTTACAGCCCCCTCTGAGCGGTTTACAGACTCAGCCTATTGCCCCCCAACAATCTGGCTCCTCATTTTACAGACCTCAGAAGGACAGAAGGCTGAGACAACCTTGAGCTGGTCAGGACTGAACTTCTCGCTTGTGGGCAGAATTAGCCTGCAATACCGCATTCTAACCAATGCACCACCACTGCTCTCCTAGGTAGCTAGTTGAGTATGTTTACCAGCCATCTGAACAGGCCAAATGTGTGTGTGTGTGTTATTTGTGTCCATGTATGCATATATAGAACACTGTGCATGTCTATTTCTTCAGGTTGTGTGTGCACAGATGCACATGCTGTTATAATATGCACACATGTACCATGTTGCAGATACAGGTAGTCTTCAAGTTATGACCGTAACTGAGACAGGAATGATGGTTGTAATGTCCTGTTAGTCATTAAACAGGTCATCACATAAGGAACCTAATTTTATGCCTTTTCTTCTGTGGCAGTCTTTAAGCAAATCATCATAGTGGTTAAGCAAATCTTCAGGAATTAACAAATTAAGCTAATTTGTTAAAGGAACTCATTGTCTGAAATGCGGTGTTTGTTTTTTTTGCCAGAAAACAAAAGGAAATATTGGGATACCAGTAAAAAATGTGATAAATTGTGGTTATATGACTGTGGGATAAAAGTGAAAAGTCACATAACCATAGAAGATGGGAGTAGCCTTTAGAACTTTGAATCTGGGTCATAAGTACAGATAGTCCTCAACTTACAACAGTTCAAAATGACAACAGAATTGCAAAAACTGACTTATGACCGTTTGTCACACTTACAAATGTTTTAGCATCCCTCAGGTCACTTGATCAAAATTTGGACACTTGGCAACTGATGATGATGGGCACTGCTTTTTTTCTAAAAAAAAAGAAAAAGAAGGGTGCCAGAACTCACACATGTCATACAACCCACCTTGCCTACCCTATAAGGCAGCGGTTCTCAACCTGTGGGTCGCGACCCCATTGGGGGTCGAACGACCATTTCACGGGGGTTGCCAAACACCGCAGTCTGCCATTTTTTTTTTGGTCTGCCATTTTTTTTAAAAAAAATTTTTTGGTCTGCCATTTTTTTCCCCTTTGCGATGCGGGCCGTCGTGCCGCGCATGCGCGATGCACCCGTTGCGCCACGCATGAGCAATGCACCCATCACGCCGCACATGCGCAATGCAGGCCAGGGTCGAGCCCGGAAAAGGTTGAGAACCGCTGCTATAAGGTTCCATCCAAAAAAGGTGCCGGAACTCCGTTCTGGGCGTTCTATGACAAAAAAAGCCCTGATGATGGAATAAAATTTACTTAATAAATGTCTCACTTAACAACAGAAATTTGGGGCTCAATTGTGGTTGTACGTCAAGGACTTCCTGTATTATGTTGTGTCTTCGTGCTTGTGTGTATAAGAGGGCCTAGCCACCTTTGCTTTGGACCTGTCTGCTGATGTAATTACATATATCAATCAATCAATCAATCAATCAATCAATCAATCAATCAGAATAGAGCTGGAAGGAGCCTTGGAGATCTTCTAGTCCAGCCCCCTGCTCAAGCAGGAGACCCTTATCCCATTCCAGACAAGTGGCCGTCCAGTCTCTTAAAAACCTCCAGTATTGGAGCAACTATAACTTCTGGAGGCAAGTTGTTCCACTGATTAATTGTTCTGTCAGGAAGTTTCTCCTTAGTTCTAGATTGCTTCTCTCTTTGGTTAATTTCCATCCGTTGCTTCTTGTCCTGCCTTCAGGCGCCTTGGAGAAATAGCTTGACTCCCTCTTCTTTGTGGCAGCCCCTGAGATACTGGAAGACTGCTATATATTGTTTTTCTTCACTTGTGAAGTCACCCAGCATTGATCTGAGGCTGGAAATGCAACAAACACCCAAAGCATCTTTCAATTCTCTAAGTTGCTCTGCTCTCGCATGCGCAGATGCCGTCCCAAGAATGCCGTCTGAAAGCAAGCAAGGCCCAGCCCTGGCCCTCTTAATTACATTCTTTCCACCTGTTGTCAATTGTTTCCAACAAATCCTGGCTCGGTTCGCTTCTTCCAAGCTGTTTTAATAAAGCTCCCTTTTCAATCTGCTTAAGCTGGCATTATGGGCAACGCAGCAGCCCTGAAGGAAAGGCAAACTGCCCGGTAGAATTTCAGGAGAGGCCAACAGGCAGGAGGCAGGAGGATCAGAAGAAATAAATAGTGTAGAGTGTGAACAGAAATGGCTCATTTCTGTGATTCACAGCTGGCTTCCTGATGTGGTTGGACTACCCTTGCCATCGTCCCCAGCGAATACAGCCCTTGGTGGGGGATTATATGAACTGAGGAGAAGATGAGGGCAAGATCTGGGCTGGGGGACTTTGTGGCATATGGAGGAAGGGAGAGAAAGAAAGACACAGAGAGGGGGGCTTCCTCAGTGAACACTGGTGAGGTAGACTTGCACTAATACCAAGAGAGGGAGCTAGGACTGACAGCGATGAATGGATGGATGGATGGATGGATGGTTGGATGGATGGATGGAGGGGGAGGGATGGGAAAAATGATGGATGGATATTGGGAGAGAAGATGGATAGATAAATGGAATGATGGATATTGGAGGAAAGGATGGATGGATAGATAGATGGAGGGAAGGAGGGATGGGAAAAATGATGGATGGATATTGGGAGAGAAGATGGATGGATGGATGGATGGATGGATATTGGAAGGATAGATGGATAGATGGATGGAAGAGTTAATGGGTGGATAGATGTAGGGAGGGAGGGAAGAAAGGAGGGAGGGATGGGAGAAATGATGGACAAAATGATGTATCGACATTGGAGGTGATGGATGGATAGATGGAGAGAAGGATGGAGGATGGGAGAAACGATGGATGGATGAAATGATAGATGGAGAAGAGGTAATGGAAGGATGGATGGATAGATAGATGGATGGATGGGAGAAAAGATGAATGGCTGGACACATAAAAAGATGAGAGAGACAACAGACAGATGTTACCATAGAGAATCGGTCTCTAAGATGGTAAATCTTGGCGTCAGACAGACAATCAACAATAATCTTCTAAAAACTCTCACTGAGCATTCAGTCATTGTCCCAACATGGTTTGGAGGCAAGAGACTGATTAATTTCCCCTTCCCCGTTCGATTCTCTTATCCAAAAGGACCCCTTTGAAAACATTCTTTCTCTCTTTTCCACCACCACCCCTCCCTTCAGGTGGCATTTCAGATCCTGCTGAATAACGTTGAGAAAAGTCCTTCAGCTTCTCATCATCCAGAAGAGTCCTCTTTGCTTCTGTGGAAGCACTTATCTCAATGGAGCATTGCTTTCGTGAGAAAAGTCCTTGAGCTTTTGTTACAAACTAAAATTAATTACACTGCTGGATTCAAAGGTCTCCGGGTAGTTATTTTATTTTGAGAGAACAATTCTGCACTCAGTACACTGCTACTCTACCATGTTGGGGTTCATTAACCCTTAAAAAAATATTAAAATGGTGAGATGGTAGACAATGAAACTTCTTTTGCCTCATAGGTCACCCATTTTTTTTTCTAAATATCTGCATGAAAACGTTGTGTATAGCTGGAGGAGATCGTCCCAGAGAGAGACTTTTTAATTGCTTTATGTTTCCTTGCTAATGATACACAGACATACTCATCAATATATATTTGATTTAGAATAAGAATAGTCCTCATATGCAGGTAGTCCTCGATGTACAACCATAATTGAGCCCCAAATTTCTGTTGCTAAGTGAGACAAGTTGTTAAAGCGAGTTTTGCCTCATTTTCAGATCTTTCTTGCCAAATGAATCACTGCAGTTGTTCAGTTACTATATTATTATTATTATTATTAATAATAATAATAATAATAAAAGTTGGAAGGGACCTTTGAGGTCATCTAGTCCAACCCCCTGCTCAGGCAGGAGACCCTATACCATTTCAGACAAATGGCTGTCCAGTCTCTTCTTAAAAACGTCCAGTGTTGGAGCATTCACCGCTTCTGGAGGCAGATTGTTCCACTGGTTAATTGTTCTGTCAGGAAGTTTCTCCTTAATTCTAGATTGCTTCTCTCCTTGGTGAGTTTCCACCCGTTGCTTCTCATCCTGCCTTCAGGCACCTTGGAGAATAGCTTGACTCCCTCTTCTTTGGGGCAGCCCCTGAGATACTGGAACACTGCTATCATGTCCCCCCTCGTCCTTCTCTTCATTAAACGAGACATACCCAATTCCGTCAACCTAGCAGCTTGCTCAGGTCCATTGGGCTGCCGCTGCCCAGAGCAACAGCCCCGCCCAGCACAAAGCAGGCAAAATGGCCGGCTAGCAAGCTCGAGTAGAGATGTTAGAGTATCGAGGTGGCCATGCCTACTTGGCCACACCCACCCAGTCTGCTGTGACCACCCTGGCCACGACCACCCAGTGGGCCACACACCCCGCCCTCCCTGAGGGAACCCCCATGCTGATGCAGCCCTGGCACTTTGCAATAAATAAGTGGGTTTGGGGTTGCGGTTTGGGCACTCGGTCTCTAAAAGTTTCACCATCATGCCCTATATTATACCTGTGCATTTGGTTTTTCTTGCCTAAATGTAGAACCTTACTTTTTTCACCATTGAGTTTCATTTTGTTAGATAGCGCCCAGTGTTCAAGTCTGTCCAGATCCTCCTGTATCCTAAGCCTGTCTTCTGGAGTGTTGGCTATTCCTGCCAGCTTGGTGTCGTCTGCAAATTTTATGAGTTCCCCGTCTATCCCCTCGTCCAAATTATTGATGAAGATGTTGAAGAGCACTGGGCCCAGAACAGAGCCCTGTGGCACCCTACTACACACTTCACAATTGTTAAGTGAATCTGGCTTCCCCATTGACTTTGCTTATCAGAAGATCGCAAAATGGGATCACGTGACCCCAGGACACTACAGTTCCCATAAATATGAGTCAATTGCCAGAATTTTGATCACATAATAATAATAATAATAATAATAATAATAATAATAATAATAATAATAATAATAATAATAATAATAATAGATTTGGAAGGGACCTTGGAGGTCTTCTAATCCAACCCCCTGCTCAGGCAGAAAATCACGGGGATGCTGCAGCCGTTGTAAGTATGAAAACTGCCATAAGTCACTTTTTTCACTGCTTGTAACTTTGGTCACTGAACGAACTGTGGTAAGTCAACGACTACTTTTACTTTACCAAAAATTGTTAGATTAGCAATTCTGTGGTTTATTGAGTATATTTCCAAAACTCAGGAATTGTAAATTCTGAATGAAAAATTCTCCATTTGCATACTGGCTCAGAAAGATGAAAATAGAAGCCCGTTTAAATGTGAAATTAAGTGAATATAATGATTTGTTGCTTTCACTCAAGACAAATGATTACGCTCAAATTATCCTACTTTGTATACATGATCTAAAGATCCAGTTCTCTGTAGAAGGCCCACATACTGGAAAAAAGGAAAGGAAAGAAGAGAATGACTAGTGGCAATCCTGGGTTGTATAAACAGAGGCATAGAATCAAAATCATGTGAAGTATTAGTACCGCTTTATAAAGCCTTAGCAAGGCCACAACTGGAATACAGCATCCAGTTTTGGTCACCACTTTACAAGACTTGGAAAAAGTTCAGAGAAGAGCAACTAAGATGATTAAAAGCCTGGAGACTGAAACATATGAAAAACCGTTGCAACATTTGGGTTTAGCCAATCTAGAAAAAAGAAGAACTAGGGGGGGGCACGATAGCAGTATTCCAGTATTTGAGGGGCTGCCACAAAGAAAAGGGGGTCAGTTTATTTTCCAAAGCACCAGAGGGCAGGACAAGAAACAATGGATAGAAACTAATCAAGGAGAGAAGCAACCTGAAATTAAGGAGAAACTTCCTAACAGTGAGGACAATTAACCAGTGGAACAGTTTGCCACCAGAGGTTGTGGGTGCTCCATCACTGGAGATTTTTAAGAAGAGACTGGACAGTCACTTGTCTGAGATAGTATAAGGTCTCCTGCTTGAGCAGGGGGATGGACTAGAAGACCTCCAAGGTCCCTTCCAGCTCTATTCTGACTTGCAGAATCTCACTTAAGATGGATGGACTCAGATACGGTGGCAATGGGGACTGTCAGAGAATTACACAGCCGGTGTCCAAATGGAGTCAGAATTGATGACATGAACTTTTCATTTATATTTGCAGCAAACAAGATAGTCAGGTACATCCCTACATCATGAGGTAAATCATCAGGTAAATCACCAGAACAGTGTGTAGAGCACACAGAAGAAAAAGGCGGGAAACAAGTGACACTCCCCCTTTATATCCAGTAACCAATCATAGCACAAATTGCCTCACACAGGCGTCCACATTCCCTAATCAATCAACCAACCAACTGTGTGTTCTGGCCCATTACACACTTTACTGTTCCAGTTATTAAATTAAATATCTTAACTGGGCACTATCAGAAGAGCTGAAAAACCCAATAGGTACAGATCATCTTGGAGAAAGTCTACCTATGTGGTTGATAAGAGTCAACATTGAGTTGATAGAACATAATCAGTCAATCAATGGAAGACCAGATTCCTTGAAAAATTCATAATGCTTGGAAATGTGGAAGGAAAAAGAAGACGATAGTCTACAGAAGGTGGATGAACTTGGTTATACTGGTGTTGGGGACACCATTAGAAGACCTGAAGGACTAAGGTAGGATAGATTGTCATGGAAAGGTCTATTTATGTTAGCACTAAGAGTCATCAACCAAATGGATTGCACACTGGGAAGCACACAAGAGAAGACCATAAACCTGGTGGAAGAAATAATAAGAAGAAGACCAGAAGCAAGATGGATGGATTCAAATATAGTGATGATGGGGGCATCATTGGGAGAATTAAAGGCAGATTGTCTTGTTGAAGATTTTCTTGGAGATCTTGGATATTTTTGGGGGGGAGACATTCTTGGAGAAGATCTTGATTGCAAAGAGTCAACACCGACTTGTTGGTACATAATAATTCAATTAATCAGTGCAAAGACTCAGGTCATTGAGAACTTCATAATGCTAGGAAAAGTGAAAGGAAAGAAGATGAGGACGACCAGTAGCAAGGTGGATGGGTTCCAATACAGCAAAGATAGGAAACCATTAGATGGATGCATGGTTGGAAGATATTAGTGATCTGGCTGAGACCAGATCCTTCTAGAGAAGGTTAGCTTTGTGGTTCCTAACTAACCTGATGGCACAAATCAGTCAATGAAAGTTCTAGCTTTCTGGAGAAGGCTACAATACTGGGGAAGGTGGAAGGAAAGAGGACAACCAGAAGAAGGTGAATGGACTTAATTACAGTGGACGTGGGGGCCCCATTGAAAGACGCAAAGGACCAGGTTGGAACAAATCATCTTGGAGAAGTTCGGTCTATGTGGTCATTAAATGTCAACAGTGATGGCTCATGATTGATCAATCAATGTAACAACCCATCTTCCTTAAGAAGTCCACAACACTGGGGAAATACTTCTTGAGAAGTCTATAATGCTGGGAAGAATGCAAGGAAGGAAAAGGACAATCTGCAGAAGGTGGGTGGATTCAGTCACAGTGGAAATGGGGCACCATTGGAAGATCCGAAGGACCAGGCTTGGAGAAGCCATATCCATTTGTTTTCTGAGAATTGACAACAGTTTAATGGAATATAATCCATCCTTCCATCTGCCTATACTCTTGTTCACATCTTATGTTAAGATTCTAGCTGATCTCTCACCACACTTTTGACCCACAACCTATAATCTGAGGTTGTGTGAATCCTCAAGAAAGTACAGTTTCTTTGCATTTTTTCTACCCCAGAGTGCACTAACAGCAACTAGAACAATTAGAACAATTAACCAGTGGAATAACCTGCCCCCAGAAGTGGTGAATGCTCCAACACTGGAAGTTTTTAAGAAGAGACTGGACAGCCATTTATCTGACATGGTATAGGGTTTCCTGCCTGAGCAGGGGGTTGGACTAGATAACCTCCAAGGTCCCTTTCAACTTTATTATTATTATTATTATTATTATTATTATTATTATTATTATTATTATTATTATTATTATTATTATACCTGACCATTGCTTGAAAAGAAACATCTCCACATCCCAAAGAAATCTTAATAGTGGCCAGCACCCATCCACCCATCCCTGGTAGCAAAGTCATTGAAGATAGGTATCTCCATGAATTAGAACATTTGAGGTTTTATTCAAACCTCAGAGGCATGGAGTGATTCTGCCATAAAATTAAAATAGCATTTCCTTTGCTCAAAGGTGAAAAAGCTCTGCTCTTCCCCCCCTCCCAAACACACACACAAACGTAGGAAAACAAATTAAAAGTTCAGGGAGCAAATGTTTCTAGTAATGCACTTAGTGTTTTAAATAAACCGAGTGCCGAGTTTTAAATATCTATCCAAGTTGGATTCATTGTGGGATATTTAAAGAACAGTTGGCTGATCATAGAAGAGTCTCTAGAGAAGTATTTTCCAGCCTTGTAAGATGTGTGGACTTCAACTCCCAGAATCCTCTAGCCAGCCACTACAGCATCCCCAAGGTCACATGATCAAAATTCAAAAGCTTGGCAGCTCTCATGTATTGACTGTGATCCTCTTTTCCAACTTTCTGACAAGCAACGTCAATAGGGAAGCCAGATTCGCTTAACAGGTGCCCACCCTCTGGAACCAACTGCCCCCTGAAGTCCGCGTTTCCCCCACTTTCCCGCCTTCCGGAAGAATCTAAAAACTTATCTATGCCGGCAGGCCTGGGGATGACTGTGATTGCGTGTGAATGATGAATGTGTTCAGGGGGGTTTTTAAAACGTTTTGTAGATTGCTTTTTGATTTTAAACTCTGTGATGTTCTTTTGTTTATGTTGTTAGCCGCTCCGAGTCCTTTGGAGAGGAGCGGCATAAAAATTTAATTAAAATAAATAAATAAATACTTATTCAACAACTACAAGAAAGGTCGTAAAATGGGGCAAAAGGTCGTAAAAATGGGGCAAAATTCACTTAATAACTGTCTCACTTAAGAACAGAAATTTTGGGGTCAATTGTGGTCCTAAGTTGAAGAGTACCTGTACACTTTACAACAAAAATGTAGGATGACTAGAAACCTTGTGATGGCTTATCTCGAAAGGCTGAGATCAATTAATATGGTGGACATAGCCTCCTGTGATTTTTGCAGATTTTAATGATCTGGCATATTCTCACCCCTCGCTAATACCTCCATTAAAAACATTGTGCAGATTACCTGAGTGTTATGACACAATGGGGTGTTTTTGTACATGTGTCATTGTCTTGACATCCTTGGGACTTGAGACAGACCCCTGTGGCACCAGTGGCCTCAGTTTAAGAAGATAAAAAAGCAGCTGTCCCATTGTTCAGCTGTGCTCCCAAAAATGTCTATGACATTTTTGATGCCACAAAAATGTCTGTGACATTTTTTTTTTGTTTTGCCCTTTTATGATATTTTCTGGCAAAGAACACCTACGGAATAAACCAAGTTCAGACTGAACAACTATATAATTTGCTTAATAACTGCAGTGACCCATTTAATGACCCTTGTACAAATGAAGTCCAGTCGTGGTGTCTCAAAAGGTGCTTTTTCACAAGGCAACTGGACGTTGTTTTTTTCTTTGAAGATGTTTTGCTTCTCATCCAATAAGCTTCCTCAGTTCAGCCATGACCTGGATGACCGAGAATCTCCATATAGACAGAAAGTTCCTTAAATTCATTTCCAGAACAGGTGAACCTCCACTACAACAGAGGCTGGCTGCTCTCTGCACAGGCTCAAGAGCCAGCTTACAGGGCTTTCAGCGCAGATCTCTGAAAAGGCGCCCACCCTCCATCCCCACCCCCCATCCTTAAATGGAGATGCTGGTGGCTAATTACTTCTCCCCACCTTACCCCCCAAAAAAAATCTGGAACTCGGCGCTATTTCCCCACGCAAGCGACTGGAGGGGGGGAATGTCCTCTGCCCATGTTCAGAAGCCCCCGCGCTATCCTGCGAATGAACCGATCTCCGTTTCTGGAAAGGGGCTGGCAGCCAAGGCAGGCTGCCTGCCTCCTGGCCGCCGTCGCTTGGCGGGACCTCGGGCGCAGATCGCGTCGCCGCGGGAACGAGCGAGGGAGCCGCGGAACCGGGGAGAGAGAGAGAGCCCTAGTCCCCTTGCGATGCGCCCACGCAAGGGGGCAGCGGGACGGATGCCATGGGACCCCAGGCTCGGCGCCAGTGGAGACCCCGCGCTCTGCGCACCGCGGCCTTTTTGGTGCTGTCCGTAAGTGGCCGATGCGCTCCTGCCGTTCTGGGGGGTGGGGGGTGGGGGAAGGGTAGAGAGGGAAGGGGTCCCTTTCATAATACTTTTAATCAGGGTGGGGAGGGAAGTGGGTCCCCGCACTGGCCCCCGTTTTATTCCTTTGCATAATCAAGTTTCTTCTTTCCCTTTTCCCACCGGCTTAAAGGAGCCCTTTTGGCGAGACGCAGCTGGTGTTGGCATTGCTGCGGGGCTGGGGAGGCGTTCTTCACATGAGCAGAGGTCTGGTTGCCTCTCTGTATGTGTGTGTGTTTCTGTGTAAAGTAGTTGGTTGCAGGCCGGAGAAGGAAAAAAAACTTAATGATCGGTTCTGAATATTGACTTAGTTTTTTTTCCCCCTTTGATCTTCAAAATAGAATCGGAAATGAAAGAAAGCTTTCTGTTTTTCTCCTATCTCAAAAAAAGAAAGAAAGAAAGAAAGAAAGAAAGAAAGAAAGAAAGAAAGAAAGAAAGAAAGAAAGAAAGAAAGAAAGAAAGAAAGAAAGAAAGAAAGAAAGAAAGAAAGAAAGAAAGAAATATCAAACAGAAAGAAGTCTCTTTTGAATCTTGGTGGTTTTGGCTGGGATGGGGAGAATGGCTCAGCAACTGCAGAAGTTAGTTTTGCAAAAGCCACTTGAGTAAAAAGAGTCTGGATACCTTGTGGCCTGTATGTTTTTTAGAAAATATTATTATTATTATTATTATTATTATTATTATTATTATTATTATTATTATTATTATTATTATTATTATTATTATTATTATTATTTAAACTTATTAGCCTCCCATTTTTTACTTAATGCCCTGATGATTTGTGAAACTAGAGACCAAACAATCCTATTTGCACTGAAGGAATGATCAACTAATTAAAGAGGCCCATTCAGACAACACGCTCAGTTTCCAGAAAAAGCAAGCAAGTTTAACACTAACCAGATTTAAGCATGATGTATCTCTGTGGAAACTTTGCCTCTGCCCTTATTAAGACTGCTAAATGAACACAATCATTTCCTTCTTTTACAAGTATGGAAAAAATTCAGCCTGTAGAATGAATGCATTTAATCCCCTGGCTATTTTTGAAGTGGAGATCATTAGAAAATGTATACCATCAGAGTTCTGGATTTTCAGTCCCTGGATAAAAGAGAAGAGTTTCTCTGAGCATGCACCAGTGTCATTCCAGCTATGGGAATGTTTGGGATACGTGCTTTTTGGGACAGGACCTATTAAAAGCGTTCAAATTATAACTCTGACCTTAGAACTCTGGTGTATGCATTGCATTCCATAGTTACAAAACAAAACAAAAAAAGTTGTTAAGTGAACCCCTGCAGTTGTTAAATCAGTAACACAGTTGTTAAGGGAATCTTCCCCATTGACTTTGCTTCTCAGAAAGTCGCAAAAGGTGGATCACATAACCCAAGGACACTGCAGCCGTCATAAATGTGAGTCAGTTGACAAGCCTCTGAATGTAAATCAGGGTATAGGTTACGGAATATATATAGACGGGTTTATTAACTTTTTTGCTACGGTTGTTAAGTGAATCATGCAGTTGTTAAGTGAATCTGGCTGACCCAGATTCCCCTATTGCTTATTAGAAATACAGGTAGTCCTCGACTTACAACAGTTCATTTAGTGATTGTGCAAAGTTACAACAGCACTGCAAAAAGGGACTTAGGACCGTTTTTCACACTTATGACCGTTGCAGCATCCCTGTGGTCATGTGATTAAACTTCAGATGCTTGGGAAGTGACTCATATTTATGATGGTCATGTGATTTCCCCCTTTGCAACCTTCTCACAAGCAAAGTCAGTGAGGAAGCCAGGTTTGCTTAATATCCACATGGACTAACTTAACAATTTCAGTGATTCACGTAACAACTGTGGCAAGAAAGGTCATAAAATGGAGCAAAACTCACTTAACAAATGTTCCCCTTAAAAACAGAAATATGGGGCTCAGTTGTGGTCGTACGTCGAGGATCTACCTTTAAAGGTCACAAATGGAGATCATGTGATCCCAGGGCCCTGCACCCGTCGTAAATCAGGCTGGTTGCTAAACACCTGAATTTTCATGACGTGGCAACACTATAATGGTTGTAAGTACAAGGACTGTGTAAGCCTGGCATACACAGTGTAAAAAAAGTAAAAAACTTTTTTCAGTGTTGTTTGTAACTTTCAGTGCTAAATGAACGGTTGCAAATTGAGGATTATCTATAGCACGTTGCTGGTCTTTCCTTTCCTTCCGCTATTCCAAGCATTTTGGATTTTTCAAGGAAGCTGGGTCATTTCAGCTAGCTGGGGAATTCTGGGAATTGAAGTCCACCCATCTTCAAGTTGCCAGGGTTGAGAAACCCTACAGATGGTCCTTGACTTACAACGGTCATTTAAGGACCGAAGTTACAAAGGCACTGAAAGAAGTGACTTAGGATCTTTTTTCACACTTATGACCATTGCAGCATTCTCATGTTCACGTGATCAAAATTCAGATGCTTGTCAATTGATTCATACTTATGACTGTTGCTGTGTCCAAAGTTATGTGATCCCATTTTGCAACCTTCTGACAAGCAAAATGAATGGGGAAGCCAGATTCACTTAACCACCCTGTTACTATCTTAACAACTGTGCTAAGAAAGGTCATAACATGGGGCAAAACTCACTTAACAAATGTCTCACTTAACAACAGACATTTTGGACTCAATTTCGGTCATAAGTTTAGAAGATTACCTGCAGTTTACAGCAATGTTAGCAGAATGGTTAAAAGTCCTATGGGATGGATTTAGAGGAGAAATAAACAGATTTAGTTTCGGGAGAAGTAGTTGGAACTTTTGCAAAATTCAGTGTTCGTGCTGAGAAACGCGTAGTAAACTAGAACAGGGTCTTCCCATCATCTGTGGATCGACCTGAAATATCTTACTGCTTTTGAGTCACACATGCAAAACTGGATTAGTGTAATACAGGGGTCTTCAGACATGGCCCTTTTATGACTTGTGGACTAGTAAGGGGGCTAGAAAAAATAGCAGAATTTAGAATGAGAGAAGCTCAGATTTTTCCTCCCTCTGCTTTTCCACTGAAGTGATCTTCTCTTCTGCTCTCATCAGCCCAGGTGTGCAAAGTCTGCACTTGATCATACATCTACAGTTTTTAATTCCTTCATGTCAATGCCCCATGGATTGCTGCCCCCTTTCTCTCCTACCCCAAAGAACTAAAACGCCACTAGTAGCCAGAAAATTGCTCAGCTTGATTGATAATGGGCCATCTCAACTCTTAGTGACCACATCGATCTGTCTTCTCCTGGAAGGTCTATTCTCATCCTGGTACTTCAGCTCTTCCAAGGATGTCTCGATCTCCACCATAACTACATCTATAAACCTGCTGCTGGTGTCCTCTTCTTCTCTTTCCTTCATTTCTTAGCTTTATAGACTTCTCAAATGGTTGGAACTTAGCATTGATTTGCTGATCGTTCCATTATGTGTCTTCAAGTCAAAAGCAGTTCTTAGTAAGACCTTCTCAAGGGTTATTTGGGCCCAGCTTGGTCCTTGAGCTCTTCCAGTGGCACATCTATCATCATTATGAGTGAGTCCACCTCACTTTCTTCTCCTTTTCTTTTTTCTTCCAGCTTTCTCAACCTTATGAACTTCTCCAGAAAACTAAGTCTTTGCACTGAATGATTAAGTGCATGATAATAACTCTTATGAGTCATGATTCTTAGTAATCACATAGATTTTTTTCATGACTCAGCCCTAACCTGGCTCTTCAGATATTTCAAGCATGTCCCCATCTCCTTGCTGCTGGTTGTCCTCGTCCTCTCTTTCCTACCACATTTTTCCACCATGATAGACTTTTCAAGGGAGGTGGGTGAATGACTAGCTGATTGATTGATTATGTGCCTTCAAGTCAATGTTGATTGATTGATTATGTGCCTTCAAGTCAATGCTGATTGATTGATTGACTATGTGCTTTCAAGTCAATGTTGACTTTGAGTGACCACATGGATTGATCTTCTCCAAGACTTGGTCCTTCAAGTCTTCCAGTGGTCCTTCCATCACTTCTGTAACTGAGCCCATTCCTCTGACTGGTTGCCATCCCTGTCTTCTCTTTCTTTCCAAATTTCCCAGCATCAGAGCCTTCTCCAGAGTCTTCACATCATGCATCCAAAGTAGGATAATTTGAGATGTATCTTTTGTGTTTTGAATGAGAACTCTGGGTCTCTTGCATCTAAGGAAACCCAGAATAAACTAAGGACAGAGAGTGTTGGAGATTTCTGCCTTGCAAATTTGCCATTTGTATTGACTAATATATGAATTTTTCAGCTTCGGTGGTTTTGTTTGGTGTTAAGAGTTGCAAAATCAATTTGCCAGTTTAGATTCAACCCTGATTTTGACTGAGCCCTGGATGGATTTGATCTCATTCCAGTCCTTATTGTTTAAAATAACATAGGAAGCAGCTTTACCCTGCTGACGTCAAATTTTTCTGCCTAAGTTCTCAAAAGCTGACATTTATTTATTTCTTGTTTCAAAGGGATTCTCTCTCTCTCTCTCTCTCTCTCTCTCTCTCTCTCTCTCTCTCTCTCTCTCTCTCTCTCTCTCTCTCTCTCTCTCTCTCTCTAGGAGTTGTAAGTCACTTTTTCAATGCTGTTGCAACCTCCAACGGTCACTAAATGGATGATTATAAGTTGAGGACAGCTCTTTCCTGCAATCAACGTAAAATGCAGTCCATTTTATGACTTAACATCTTGCCACAGATGTTAAGTGAATCACTGCGGTTGTTAAGATAGTAACATGGTTGTTAAGTGAATCTGCCTTCCCCGTTGACTTTGCTTGTCAGGAGGTCGCAAAAGGGGATCGCCTGACCCTGGGACACTGCGACCGTCATAAATGTGAGACAGTTGCCCAGCGTCTGAATTCTAATGTGACCACAGGGATGCTGCAATGGCTCTAAGTGTGAAAAATGGACATAAGTCCCTTTTTTTCAGTGTCGTTGCAACTTCAAATGGTCACTAAACAAAATTAAGGACCACCTGTAGTGGGTTCTTAGACTCAATAGGCCTCCTTAGAAACGAGAAGAATTAGGGGGGTGTAATATGTAAGTGTGGTCACTAAAGGAATTGGGTCAGTAAATGTAAGTCGTGGATTATCTAAAAATAAAAATGGGGGCACCCTGGCGGGCACGAACGGCCCCCATCCTGCTCGAGCTGCACTGGTTGCCGGTGGCTTTCCGGGTGCGCTTCAAGGTGTTGGTTATCACCTTTAAAGCGCTCCATGGCATAGGACCCAGTTATTTACAGGACCGCCTTCTGCCAGTAAATACCTCCCACCGACCAGTTCGCTCCCACAGGGAGGGCCTCCTCAGGGTGCCATCGGCTAAGCAGTGTCGGCTGGTGGCGCCCAGGGGGAGAGCCTTTTCTGTGGGGGCACCAACGATGTGGAACGAGCTCCCCCCTGAACTCTGGACGTGTCATGATCTCCGCACCTTCAGAAGAGAATTGAAGACTCATCTCTTCCATCAAACCGGCCTGCCCTGGAGCTCCTCGGGTTTTTATGTAATTTTAAATTAAGTAATTAGGGTTTTAGTATGGGATTTTAATTTGGTTTTTAGCACAGCCTAGGTTATTCAATTCTGTTTTAAATATTTATTATTGTTACGTTTTAAATTTGGCTGTAAACCGCCCCGAGTCCTACGGGAGAGGGGGCGGTATAAAAGTTTACAAAAATAAATAAATAATAAATAAAATCACAACTGTTGGCGTTTTTTAATTCGAAAGGAAGGAATAGCAGTGTTTGTGCAGAAATGGGGGTCCTTCCTTTTCACAGCTGCCAAAGCTCACCCACCTGCTATTCCCTTGATTGGCCTGGGTGCCCGTGGCATGGCGAACCGCACTGAAAGGGGGTGAAGGTTGTCTAAAGCTGACAGCTTCCCCGCCCTGGATGCCTTTAAATCTGGGCATTCACAAGGCAGGATTCCTTCTCTGTCAAACGTTATAGAGTCCAACAGCTTGTGTAATAGTATATTGTCAGGATTGCTTTTCAATCATTCTTACCTTTAGGTTAGCGGTGACCGGATTGCTTAAATCAGTGGTTCTCAACCTTTTTAATGCCGCGACCCCCAACCGGTCGTAAGTTGAGGACTTCCGAACCGGTCGTAAGTCGAGGACTTCCCAACCGGTCGTAAGTCGAGCACTTTCCCTGCCCGGGAGCGCCACACATGCGTGGTGCCGCCCCCTGCACTGGCCGAGGCGTAGCTGGCAAGGGGCAACGACGGCGCAGGGCGACCACCAGCTGGGCCACCAGCTGCCCAGCCCAAGGGAGGTAAGGCACCCGCCGGGCCCCACGTGCGCCAGCAACCCTCCCTGCGCCCGCCGGCCTCCCACCTCCCACCCCTGGCCCTCTTTTACTTACAGTTTTAGTAGTTCTCAGCAGGGAGGGGTGGAAACTTCCGGAGAGCTCACCTTCGCTGCAGACAACTTGCAGCCCCGTTTGCAGACTGGGACTTTTGGCGGGCTCAACAGGACAGAGACAGCCTGGACAATTCCTATTGGCTTTTGAAAGCCAATAGAATTAGACTCTATTCAAGAGACTCTATTCTATTGGCTTTCAAAAGCCAATGGAATAAGAGGGAGTAGCACAGCTAAGGAAAAGGGGAAAAAAATGGCGGACTGCATTGTTTGGCGACCCCCGTGAAATGGTTGTTCGACCCCAAATGGGGTCCCGACCCACAGGTTGAGAACCACTGGCTTAAATGGATCTGCTTTGCCTGGGCATAAAAAGAACTTCAGGCGGAGAGCATTCAGCTGGAAAGAGGGGGGAAATGTCATCTCTGCCAGTTCCAATTGGCAACATCTGGATCAGCCTCGATTGAATCCCCTTCTGGCGATGGTAGTTAATTAACAGAATAACAAACTTGGAAGGGACCTTAGAGGTCTTCTAGTTCAATCCAATTCCCAAGCAGGAGACCCTATACCAGCGGTTCCCAACCTTTTCTATACCTCGCAACCCTAGAACGCTTCTGATATATTCTCGCGCCCCTTACAAAAGTTCAAAATAATGGCAACGAATTATGCATGTAACTATAATTTTGAAAACCCAAGTTTTCGCACCCCCTGGAATATCACCTCTTACCCCCAAGGGATGCGAGCACCCCTGGTTGGGAACCCCTGCCCTACACCAGTGGTGGCGAACCTATGGCACGGGTGCCAGAGGCGGCACTTGGAGCCCTCTCTGTGGGCACACGTGCCATTGCCCCAGCCTCACCTCCCCCCACGACCCCCTCCTGTCCAGCAGCCCCCTTGAAGGAGAGTCGCCCCCGAGCGTGGCCCACGTGGAGCAGCGCAGCCAAGGACATGGCAGCCAGGCAGCGTAGACAAGATTCTGCCCTCACATCCCTTCGTGCACAGTTGATGCTGCAGGGCATGGATAGAGGGCATGACTGCCATAGCGCTACTGGGTTGCCTGGGCGATCTGCGGCGGGCCCTGGAGGCAGTGAGTGGGCACCTGCGGGCAAGTGGGGCAGGGGATGGGGGGCGGAGCAGAGCAGGGGCGGGGCAGAGGTGGAGCAGGGGCGGAGCCAGTTTTTGGGCACTCGGTCTCTAAAAGGTACGCCATCACTGCCCTATACCATTCCAGACAATTTGTTGTCCAGTCCTTTCTTGAAAACCTTCAGTGATGGAGTACCCACAACTTCTGGTGGCAGGCTGTTCCACTGATTAATTGTTCTCACGAAAATTTCTCCTTAATTCCAGGTTGCTTCTCTCCTTAATAAGCTTCTATCCATTGCTTCTTGTCCTCACTCTCTAATAATTTCTGCCAGTCTCTGAAGTTTCATGTAGTGCCGGCAAATTAGTGCTATCTTGATCTTCAGTCAAATGTATATTTTCAAACCAATAGAAAAGAATATTTGTAGGTCAGGGTTGAACTGTGGGGTCCTTGATGCTCTCTGAGCTTGGTTGTTTTCTTGCAGACGTTTCATGACCCGACTAGGTAACATTATCAGTTTTACAAGGGAGAGTGGTTTGGCTCAGTGACGGGGCACGTCACTTGCGCAAAAGGAGAGAGAAAACCCAACTCCCTTTCAGATTCACTTAACAACTGTTACTAACTTAATAGCTGCAATGATTCACATAACAACTGTAGCAAGAAAGGTCGTTAAATGGGGCAAAACTCACAACAAATGTCTCACTTAGCAACATACATTTTGGGCTCAATTGTGGTCGTAAGTCGAGGACTAGGTGTACAATGTGCAACAAGTGGGTTTTCAGGGACGGTGGTGGTTTTTTTAAAAAACACACACACAAACCTGTAATTTAAAATCTTCTGTTAGAAATGTGCAGAATTCTATCAAACTGCCTCAGTTCCCATTCACTCCGTTTGCTAACTTCTTCCTCCATGTTTACTTTCACCCAGTTAGTTCTACGTTGTGATTCTTTGGTGAACATCTCCCTCCCTGCTCTTGTGCAGAAGCTTTGCGAGAATCAACCGGTGCTTCAAAACCTAACAGGTAAAATAAACTGAAGAAAGCATGTCATTATCTGGCAGCTATTTATGAGATGCCGTGAAAAGCGAAGTTGAATGTTCATTGGTCTGTGGGTGGCTTTCCATCATATCAGCCTGGGAAAACCTCCAAATTCAGAGTCAGTATATCTCTGAGTATCTTAGAACATAGAATAGCAAGAGTTGGAAGGGACCTTGGAGGTCATCTACTCCAACCATCTGCTCGAGTAGGAAACCCTATACCATTTTGGACAAATGGTTATCTAATCTCTTCTTAAAAACTTTGATGAAGCACCCACAACTTCTGGAGGCAGGTTGTTCCACTGATGAATTGTTCTCACTGTCGGGAAATTTTTCCTTAGTTCTAGGTTGCTTCTCACCTTGGTTAGCTTCTATCCGTGGCTTCTTGTCCTGCCTTCAGTCACTTTGGGGAATAGGTTGACCCCCCCTGTTCTTTGGGGCAGCCGCTCAGATATTGGAAATTGCTATCATGTCACCCTCTAGTCCAGTGGTAGGGAACCTAAGGCATGGGTGCCAGAGGCAGCACTCAGAGCTCTCTGTGGGTGCGCGCGCCATCGCCCCAGAGATGGCAACTGTCCCTCTTCAACCAGCCGCCTGCTAACTCACCGAGATCCCATGTGGCTGGTTTCCCTTCCTCCCATCCCATCCCTCCTGGCCTCACATGCTCTCCTCTTCCTGGGCACGACCCACTGCATCGCCTCCTCAGCTGTTGTCCAGCCGTCCAGCTCAGAGGTGGCTTCTCTGAACTGCTGGCGGCGGGCTGCGGAGCCCCAGAGTGTGCTGGTCAAGGGACCGGCAGGCTGTGGCTGCTGATGGACACTGTCGGCCCCCATGCACTCACTGGCCTCTGTGTGCGGGGGCCGATGGTGTCAGAGAGCAGCCACCCCAGCCCCTGCCTCACCTCACCCTGCGACAATGGCACCCCTGCCGTGCCTCGCCTAGTCTTGCTTTGCCTCACCCTGCAGGATGAGCCTCTTGCCCACCGCCCCATCTGCCAGAGACCCCCTGGATCTCCCCCAACCCTGCCCGGCCCCCATAGGCGTCCCTCCCCACGAGCAACATCGAGGTGACCACGCCCACCTTGGCCATACCCACCCAGTCTGCCACGCCCACCACAGCCACGCCCACCCAGTGGGCCACGCCTACCTGGCACCCGACAATAAATAAGTGGATTTTGGGTTGCAGTTTGGGCACTCGGTCTCTAAAAGGTTCGCCATCACTGTCCTAGTCTTTCTTTCCTCCTTTGCTCCATCAAATGTTGGAGAGAAGTGAAAGTCTTCATCTTAGCAAATATTGGCCATTATTGCAACTTGGAAGTATAGGTAATCCTTGACTTATGGCCACAAATGACCCTCAAAATTTCTGTTGCTAAGTGAGACATTTGTTAAGTGAGTTTAACAACTCATTAACAACTGTCTTGCTTAGCAACAGAAATTTTTGGCTCATAAATCAAGAACTATTTGTACAGCAGAATCAGTCTCTACTTCCTGCTAATAATCTTGGGTCAAATGTAAACACTACTTTGTTCCTTTAAAATACAACTCATAGATGTAGTCCTCAACGTACAACAGTTCATTTAGTGACCGTTCAAAGTCACAATGGCAGTGCAAAAAGTGACTTACGATTGTTTTTCACATTTACAACCTTTGTGGCATACCCATGCTCACGTGATCAAAATTCAGAGGCTTGGCAACTGATTCATACTTATGACTGTTACTGGATGCCAGGGTCATGTGATTCCTTTTTGCGACCTTCGGACAAGCAAAGTCAATGGGGAAGCCGGATTCACTTAACAACCATGTTAACAAACTTAACAACTGCAGTGGTTCACTGGTGGCAAGAAGGGTTGTAAAACGGGGCAAAACACATGTAACAAATGGGCTCAGTTGCAGTCGTAAGTTCAAATCAGTTTATGGAGGTATCTATGCCAGGATTTTTTTTTTGAGTTTTTTTTTTTGCAAGTGCATCCCACATATTGAAGGGATAGAGCTGGAAAGGACCTTGGAGGTCTTCTACTCCAACCCCCTGCTCAAGCAGGAAACCTTGTACCATTTCAGACAAATGGTTGTCCAGTCACTTCTTAAATAATATTGATAAAGCGGATTGAATTTCTATCTCAGGTTATGAAACTTCTACCTCAGGAACTTTGGTTAGGGACTATGAAAGATTGCACTATTACTGAGACGAAGTTAATTCAGAAGCGTGAATGAACAGTATGTGATAGACTAGATATAGTAGATAAACCATATACAAGATTTACCTCAGGTTATTAAACTTTTACCTCAGGATTTTTGGTTAGGGACCATAAAAGATTGTACTAATAATGAGATGAATAATATGTGATAGACTAGAAACTGTGGATAGACTATAGAAAAGAAAAACACCAATCAAATAAATTGTAACAGACGTCTAGTTGAGGCTTGATGTGAGGAGCGAAAAATGTTTACCAAACCAGACATTTACAAAGATTAATACTTAGTGATGTATATCAGGTGCTATGATGAATGATGCATACTATGATTTTATGTTCAATGCTGATTGTATGAATGTAGATAGACCATATACAAGAGATGTATTTTCGGGTCTTATGAAGACAGCTTATTAATATGAACCCAGATTTAATGTTGATTGCTTTAATATTGGGAAAGCTTACTGAATATATACCTCAGGATACTGAATTTCTACCTTAGGATTATTGGTTAGGGATCATAAAAGACTGTACTAATACTGAGATGAATAAAATGTGATAGACTAGGAACTGTTGATAGACTATAGAAAAGAGAAACACCAAGCAAATAAATTGTAACAGGCGTTTAGTTGAGGCTTGATGTGCGGAGTGGAAAATGTTTACCAAACCAGACGATTATAAAGATTAATACTTAGTGGTGTATATCAGGTGCTATGATGATTGATGCATACTATGATTTTATGTTCAATGCTGAATGTTTTAATAAAAGAATTTTTTCATTAAAAAAAAAAAACCTCCAGAGATGAAGCATCCACAATTCTGGAGGCAAGCTGTTCCACTGGTTGATTCCTTTTGTACAATCCTTACAACTAATAAAAGAGAATTTCTGAAGCACAGGGTTGAACTTTACAGTCCTTCATGCTCTTTGATCTTGGTTATTTTCTTGCAGACATTTTATGACCCAACTAGGCAACATCTTCAGTGCTACAAGGGAGTGGGGTGTGTGGAGTAGAGCGGAGAAGAATGGGAGGAGGAGGAGGAGGAGGAGGAAGAAGACGGGAAGACTGTGATATTCACTGAGCTTGGTAGTTTTTCTTGCAGATGTTTCCTGAACCAGCTAGGGAACATCATCAATGTTAGGAAAACTAGCATTTTTAAATTGAGGATTGCTTTGGTTTTTATAGGTGTGGGCCTCCTCCAGTTTTAAATTGAATTGGGTTTTAAACTGTGTGGTGTGAATTGAGTTGTGTGGTTTTTCCCTTGCTTCATTTTGAATTCTGCTTTCTTTTCCTTCATTGTTTTCGCTGTTTCTATACATTGATAGGTTTTTTTTTTCTTCCTCTTGCCTTCAAACTGCCTTGACAGGACATTTTTGGCAATTTGGAAGAGTTGAAACATTTGTATGTAGGCACAGACTGGAACAAAGAAGTGGAAAGCCTAAACTGTATAAACACATACTCTAAGATCTTGGAAAACACCTCAGAGGAATATCAGAATGAATTTTTTTTTCCTCTTGCACTTTTTTGCAAAATGAGGAAGATCTGTTTATATGGTTTTACACCAGCAGGATTGATCCTTATTTTCTCTGCCATCTGTCTCTGCTGTGTCCTACTTCTGTTCTGTCCATTCCATTTTGCAGAAATATATTCTTTCACCCGCCCGTTCCTTCTCCTCCCCAGTCTTTCTTTTACAGTCTCTAAGGTAAATTTGAAAGTGTTTACTTTTTCCTTTTTTATTGCTACCATAACTCATGTACATGATATATTGTGTATGCTGCATTACATAAAATAAAAATACTCATTAATTCTAGACAAGGGACTGGTTCAGTGGGAAATTCAGACTCTCTGCTGGAATGGATTTGTATTTTGTCTTAACCTGGAATTCACACAGCTAGGCCAAAGATCCTAGCTTATACAAACCATAAACGCTGGGTCAGTGCAATTTAGGAAGCTAAATTTAAGTCACGTCAAAGGTAGTCTTTGACATATGACTGTAATGGAATCTGCCCAGAATGGCCGTATCATATGGTAGTTGTTATTGATTAGTGATGTGGCCAATCTAATTTTATATTTTATTGGCAGCCATTAAGTGAATGTGGAAGTTGTAAATCAAACACCATAGTCACTAAATGGTCAATGGGCCTGCTGAAAACCAGGAGTAAGTGATGATTTTCAGCAGAACTGTCATAAAATGTGTTCAGTGGACTGTGGGATGCTGCAAAATGGCCGTAAATGGAGCCATATTGCCAAGCACCTGTGTCCGATCATGTGACCATGGAAAGGCATACTTGTCTGGCCTACTGGTTAAATCACTGGTCTTCAAACTTGGCCCTTTTATGACTTGTGGACTTCAACTCCCAGAATTCCTCAGCCAGGCACGCTGGCTGAGGAATTCTGGGAGTTGAAGTCCACTAGTCATGAAGGGGCCATAGTTCCCCCATGCTGGCTGAAGAATTCTGGGAGTTGAAGTCCACAAGTCATAAAAGGGCCAAGTTTGAAGACCCCTGGGTTAAATCATCAGGCTTGAAAGCAGGACACCATCAGTTCTAATCCTGCCTTAGGCATGAAAGCCAGCTGGGTGACTTTGGGCCAGTCTCTCCCTCTCAGCCCAACCCACCTCACAGGGTTGTTGTTGTGATGAAAGTAGCAGGAGGAAGATGTTGGAAATATTTACCGCCATTATTTATAAAAATAATGTGAGGAAAAAATAAATAAAGAAAACTAAATTTAAAAAGTAAAAAAATACCTCAAATCTAGATCATAAGTCCCCTTTTTCAGGTCGGCCATAACTTCAAATGATCACCACTCTGCCTGTCCTAAAGAGAGGATTACCTGTACAGCTTTAAATTCTACCTTTTCTATTGGCCTTCTAGGATTTAATTTTGTGTAGATTTTCTGGAGCAGTTTTCATTGAATTTCCAGTGTTATGTTCAATATTCAGCAATCATTAATTTATTCTTTCCCCTTGGATGAATAATTAATTCGTTTTGTCTCAGAAGCTCAAAAATCTGACAAGGGAGCAAGCCACAGCGTTATCAACCAAACCCAAAATGTTCTAAAAAATATCTTTCAAATTGGTAACACTTCCATTTCGCTAATGAACTGGCTAAAGCTGTGGAAAGACAGTTGGCTTTAAGGCTTGACACTGTCCCTATTCATTTCACTCTCTGCCCCATTTGTTAAAATCTTAAAAGGCCCTCAAGGCTATAAAAATATTTCTGAGAGGAACTGTATTCTCCAGAAGAAACACAATACTGGTTGTCCTCGACTTACATCAATTCGTTTAGGGACCATTTGAAGTTACCCTGGCACTGAAAAAAGTGACTTTCAACCAGTCCTCGCATTTACAACCGTTGCACCATCCCCACAGTGTCCCTGGGTCAAGTGATCATTTGCGGCCTTCCCAGATGCTTTCTGATGAACAAAGTCACCAGAGGAAGCCAGATTCACTTAATGACCATGTTATTCACTTACCAGTTGCAGTGATTCACTTAACAACTGTGGTAAAATCAGCTGCAACTTACTGAACAAGCGCATTGCTTAGCAATGAAAATTCTGGACGCAGTTGTGGTTATAAATCAAGGACCACCTGTAATTAAGAATTCAAATGGCCTCTTCATCTGTCTCTCCACCAATGGAAGTTAAATCCAGTAAGGTTCTTTGTTCTTATTAACCATCATTGCTCAAAATTGCCAGACATGGTTATTTGAGCACCCATAGTTATCCACTTCCCCATTGGGTAAGTCTCCAAACTTGGCAACTTGGCTGGCTGAAGAATTCTGGGAGTTGAAGTCCATAAGTCTTAAAATTACCAATCTAAATTCTTAAGGAGCGTACTTAAGGAGCGTACTCCAATGTTGTGTTGTACCACGAGGCTGGCATGACCAACATTGATACTCATATTTGCATTTGAAGGTTCCTGACATATTTATACAGCCACACATACATACAAACACAAACACACAACCACACACATACTATTGCTCTATTGCCCTGAAGATGTTCAGTTGCAGCTCAGTTGATAACCCATCAATTTTTGGACTTTCTTTGGGTTTTACAGTGGTTACTTTCTAATCAATAGGGTTTTATGTTTATGAATTGGACTGAGTTCTGTTTTACTCTAGATAAAACATGCCATTCCTTGAGCCCACTGATTCTATAATGGTTAAATTTGACTCCAGCATTGCTTTGTATTTATTTATTAGAGTTTTATCGAACTTTTATTATTTTATTGTAATTCTCCTTCCTCCTCCTATTTTCCCTCTCCAGTGAGGAGAGTTTGGCTGAGAGAGAAAGGCGGGACTACAACTCACAATCTCCTGGTGATTGTCTCAAAGTCACTCAGCTGCCTTTCATGCCTCAGGCAGGACTAGAACTCACTGTCTCCTGGAATTGGCCCAGTGTCACCTAACTGGCTTTTGTGCCTAAAGTGAGACTAGAACTCACTGGCTCAAAGTCACCTACCGGTAGGTGGCTTTTATGTCTAAGGCAGGATTAGAACTTACAGTTTCCTGGTGATTGGCTCAAAGTCACCCAGGTGGCTTTCATGCCTCAGGCGAGACTAGAACACACCATCTCCTGGAATTGGCCCAATGTCACCTAACCGACTTTTATGCCTAAGGCAGGACTAGAATTCATTGTCTCCTTGTTTTGGTGCAAGCACCTTAATCACTATACCAAACTGGCTGTTCTGTTCTGTTCAACGTTGTACATTTCAGCCTGAAAAGTATGAAAAGGAACTGAGTATGGATAACTTCTCCTTAGGGCTGGAGAGATACAAAACACTGTTTGGTTGTGTGTTTTACGTTTTTTTTTCAATGCAAATATGGGGGGTTTTGGGGGGGGGTTCAGCATTAAAAGTAAATTGCATCATTTTTTCAATCGTCTGATCATTTCTCAAGAAAGAACGGTGAAGTTTTGACTGAAAGGCTGCGGAAAGGCTGCTAAGAATAAGGGAATAATTTCATTAGCTTTGAACTGCTCAGTTCACAAGCAGTATGAGCTAACAACAAGGTACAGAACTTAAAAAGGAAAGCCTGTTTAGCTCAGTTTTTGCCATCACAAAATTTCTGCTTGTGCCATTTTTGCAGAGATCTCCTTCAAACTCCTTAAATCAGTGGTTCTCAACCTTTTTCAGGTTGAGACCCCACTTGCCCCGCCCATGCGAGGCATGACCCTGACCCGGGCCGTGCGCGCGATGGGCCGATCCGCGCATGCACGGCGTGCGCGCAACGGGCCGATCCATGCATGCGTGGCACGCGCGCAACGGGCCAATCCGCGCATGTGCGACGCGCGCGCGACGGGCCGATCCGTGCATGCGTGCGTGACGGGCCGATCTGCGCATGCACAGCGTGACGGGCTGATCCGCGCATGCGTGGCACGCGCGCGACGGGCCGAACCGCGCATGCACGGCGAGACGGGCCGATCCGCGCATGCGCGGCGCGCGCGACAAGCAAAAAAAATGGCAGACCACGGTGTCTGGCGACCCCCGCGAAACGGTCGTTCGACCCCAAATGGGGTCGCGACCCATAGGTAGAGAACCGCTGCCTTAAATGAACAAAATGAAACTGAGCCACTCATGAGAGGATGACAGTGGTGGACATACAGGTAGTCCTCAACTTACAACAGTTCATTTAGTGACCGTTCCAAATTACAGTGGCATTGAAAAAAGTGACTTATGATCATTTTTCCCACTTATGGACATTGCAGGTGATCAGGTGGTCAAAATTCAGAGGCTTGGCAACTGATTCATATTTATGACGGTTGCGGTGTCCCGGGATCACGTGATCCCCTTTTGGGACCTTCTGCCAAGCAAAGTCAATGGGAGAAGGCAGATTCACTTAACAATGGGGTTGCTAATTCAACCACTGCACTGATTCATTTAACAACCGTGGCAAGAAAAGTTGTAAAATGAGACAAGCCTCACTTAACAACTGTTTCGCTTAGCATCATAAATTTTGGGCTCAATTGTGGTTGTAAATTGAGGACTACTTTATATGTTTTAAATAAGTAAATGAAATAAATAAATTTAAAATATTATATTTAACTTGGAAGGTGAGCAATATTGAAGGTTAAGCTTTGGATCCAGTTCACAAGACTTTTATCAAAATTGATTCTCATCTTGTACATCAAAACAAGCTACAGGAGCTCCTTTTTAAAGTGGGCAAAACATCCAGGTTTGTTAGCCACAAACAAGCCACTTTTTTTTTTTAAAAAAAAGCTCTTTTGGAAGATTAAAAGACGACCAAGAAAAAAAAGAGGCAGCAAAGTGGATAAACAGAGAATGTGCATGCATCATAGAATTAATTAGGATTAAGCTTGTTAGATAAGAATTTTCTAATTTCATTAGTAACTTTTATTAATACGACCTGAAGATCTGAACGTCTTGAAAATTGTAGTTCCTTGCTAAAATCCAATTAGTATCTAAAAAACAGCAACAATCCGCAGAGTATTAATCATGAGGTAAAAGAATTACAATAATTGTACAGGAACTTTATTAATCAAACTTTATTAATCAAAAGTAAAACAGAGTAGTTTTGTCTGAACAGTGAAATATCACCAAATGGAGAAAGATCTATCTTTATTTAACAGATCGTTGAAAGTTAGAAAATTAAGACTTAGAAATACACCACAGACCTAGAATTTGGCAGAATAGGCCTATTTTACATGGTGAGGGCCTTGGAATTCAAAGGCCGTGATCTATCTTCATCAATGTTTTTCAATCTTAACAGCTTTGAAAAGTGTGGACTTCAACTCCCAGAATTCCTGAGCCAGCCACGCTGAGGGGAAATGGAGAGTTTCCAAGCTGAGCCATGGTGGCTCAGGAATTCTGGGAGTTGAGGTCCACCAGTCATAAAAGAGCCAAGATTGCCTACCCCTGGCCTAGGGCATCCTGGGAACTGAAGTCTACGAATACTGGCTGGGGAAGGCTGGGTGTTCAACTCCACTCATCTTAAATTTGCCAAGGTTGAGCAAATACCTATAAAGATCAGAATTATGTAAGCTATATTTTCACGTTATTCAACTGAAATGAAAGTTGGACTTTAAAGAATTGAGATAAGGAAGAATATTGATGCCATTGAATTTTGGTGTCAGGGAAGAGTCCTGAGATTACCATGGACAGCCAAGAAAGCAAAGTAATGGATCGTGAACAAATCAACCCAGATTTGTCACTGAAAGTAGAAATGATTACTTTGGACACCTAATGTGAAGACTCAGCTTTCTGAAGAAGGCTGAATCTGGAAAAGGTGAAAAGAAAGAGAAGAAAAGGATGACCAGTAGAAGGTGGATAGACTCATTGGTGATGGGTGCACCACTGGAAAGCCTGAAGAATCAAGTTGGGGACAGATTGTTCTAGAGAAAGTCTACCCATGTGGTTGCTGGAAGTCACCACCAACTAGATGTACATAATCATTCAGTATGAAGACCTAACAATCTGGAGAAGTCCATAATGCTGGGAATGGTGAAAGAAAGAAAGAGAAGACAACCAAGAATAAGGTGAAATGACTCAGTTGCAGTGGTGATGGAGACACTATTAGAAGAGCTGAAAGACTCAGTTAGGTATAGTTCACCATGGAGAAGGGCTGTCTACGTGCTTGATAAGGGTCAACATTGACGATAGAATAGAATCATCCAACTCAATTCCTTGAAAAATTCATAATGCTTGGAAATATAGAAGGAAAGAGAAGACGAAGTTGACCAGTAGAAGGTGGATGGACTCAGTGGTTATGGGTGCACCATTGGAAAGCCTGAAGAATCAGATGGGCGGCAGATCATTCTAGAAAAGGTCTACCCCTAGATTTCTGACAGTTATCACCAATTTAATACACATAATCATTCAGTGTGAAGACCTACCTGTCTGGAGAAGTCCATAATGCTGGGAATGATGGAAAGGAAGAGAAGAAGACAACCAAGAACAAGGTGAAGTGACTCTGTTGCAGCGGTGATGGAGACACTGTTGGAAGAGCTGAAATTAGGTACAGATCATCTTGGAGAAGATCTGTCTACGTGCTTGGTCAGGGTCAACATTGACTTGATAGAATAGATTCATCCAACTCAATTCTTTGAAAAATTTATAATGCTTGGAAATATAGAAGTTAAGAGAAAATGAGGATGATCTGCAGAAGCTGGATGGACTTAGTTACAGTGGTGACAAGGACACTACTGGAAGACCCAAAGGATCATTTGGAGAGAGATCATTATGAAGAAAAATCTACCTATGTGGTTCCTAGTAATCAGAAATGACTTGATGGCAATAATCAACGTTAAGAACAATCCAAATTGCAGATATGGTAGAAACACTACAAAGGTAGTCCTCAGCTTGCAACAGTTTGTTTAGTGACTGTTCAAAATTACCACGGCACTGAAAAATGTGACTTATGACCATTGTTCATAGTTACAACTTTGCAGCAGCCCCCATGATCACGTGCTCAAAATTCAGAGTTTTGGCAACAGAGTCCTATTTATGACCATTACTGTGTCCTGGGGTCATGTGATTCCCTTTTGCGACCTTCCGGCAAGCAAAGTCAATGGGGGAAGCCAGATTCATTTAACAACTGGGTTACTAATTTATCAATTGCAGTGATTCACTTAACAACTGAGGCAAGAAAAGTCGTAAAATGGGGCAAAACTCACTTTAAAAATGTCTCACAGGAACAGAAATGTTGGCCTCCATTGTGGTCGTAAGTGAAGAAATATCAATACTACTACTACTACAGTATTACTACTACTACTATTACTACTACTACTACTACTACTAATAATAATAATAATAGCAATAGAGTTGGAAGGGAGCTTGGAGGTCATCTAGTCCAACCCCTGCTCAGCCAGGAAACGCTATACCAGATATGTCAAACACAAGGCTGGGGGCCGAATGCGGCCCATGAAGTGGTTTCATGTGGCCCACGAAGCCATCCTGGAACCAGTGAGGGAACGGCCCCTGCTGCCTTGGCCCTCACCCAGGCCGGCCGGGAGGGAGCCACTGTACAATTTTGTGGTGACTATGCTGAAACGCATTCAGTCTTGGCTCCACAAGGCCGTCCAGAAACAGCAAGGAACCAGCCCCTGCCGTGTTGGCTCCTCCCCCTGGGTGCCTGCTGGGGAGGTGTCCCCCTTTGTGAGGAATGAAGAAATGGACGATGCCTTGGAGCTTGCCCCGGTCCCCCCCTTCTGCCAGAGACCCTCGGATCTGTCCCACTCCTGCCCAGGCCCCCACAGGCACCCTTGACGCGAACGATGTAGAGCTGGCCATGCCCACCCAATAGGTCACACCCACTCCAACCACGGCCACCCAGTAGGCCACACCCACCCTGGCCACATCCACCCAGCCCCCCCCAGGGGGAAACGAAATACTGAATGCGGCCCTCAATGAAATTGAGTTTGACACCCCTGCCCTATACCATGTCATACAAATGGCTGTCCAGTCTCTTCTTAAAAACTTCCAGTATTGGAGCATTCACAGTTTCTGGAGGCAGGCTGTTCCACTGGTTAATCTGTATGGAGTCTTTATGAAATTTGGCCTCCTTGCAGCCTTTTTCCTCTTCTGAACCAGATTTTGAGAGCTATCCAGATGCCCCCATTCTCCTGAATGACCCTCTTAATGCTGGTTTTGTTCCTTCGTCCAGCAAGCAGCAGCGTTGTAGCTATTCTTGCAAGTCATAAACAGCAGGAAAGCAAAACAGATGCTGATTTACTAGTATTGATCTTTTTCAGGGCTTAATTAGCTGGCAGTTACCACTGCCCTATCATAAACCCCATTGTAACACAATGAGGGTGTTGCATTGCAGTTCCATTACTGCACAGGATTTGGCAGGCTACCTCTGCCAACTGTCAGCAGTTCAATCCTGCTCAAGGTTGACTCAGCCTTCCATTCTTCTGAGGTCGGTAAAATGCGGACCCAGATTGCTGGGGGGCAGTATCCTGATTCTGTGAACCACTTAGAGAGGGCTGTAAAGCACTATGAAGTGGTATATAAGTCTAAGTGCTATTGCTATTGCTTGGCAACTGGCATGTATTTATGACGGTTGCGGTGTCCTGGGGTCATGTGATCCCCTTTTGCGACCTTCTGACAAGCAAAGTCAGTGGGGACGCCAGATTCACTTAACAACCATGATACTAACTTAAGAACTGCAGTGATTCACTTAACAACTGACACTAGGAAGGTCGTGAAGTAGTGCAAAGCTCACTTAGCATCAGAAATGTTGGGTCCGGTTGTGCAACTTAAGGACTATCTGTAATTGTAAACTCAGCCACTTATGCCTTGCCATTTTTTGCAACTTAGCTCAGCTTGTGAGCACAGAGTTGCTAGCTTATTAAAACCACGGCTGGGACAGGGGCACACTTTGGTGGAATGACTGAACCCAGCCTCACATCCCCCAATAAGCCAGCTTCAGTTCCCAAATGCTCAAGATTAAATTGTTTGATGTGTATCCGTGTGTGTGTGTGTGTGAGGGGGGAGATCTGCACTCATGTGCAATGCCTCTTCCTAATTTTAATATTTACTGCATGAAAAGCAAAACACCACTGCAAAACTTTCAAAAACTGCAGCAGTGCTTAAAATGCAAGGCCATTGCCAGACAAATGAGCTTGGGACACAGTGCCAGTTTAATCTACTGTACTGAAATTTTATGCCCCCGTTTTACGCTGCTTTTAATAGGCAGTCTCCGAAAAATTGTGTCCATACACTCTCTTAGTAGTCGCCCCCTGTGCATCGCATGTTTTTACAGCTTTGCAGCACTCGTTTTATCATTTTTTGAGTGTGATCGGATTTGTTCTTAGTTTGTATTGGACCAGGGAGCAGGAAACCGTGCTGATTTTCCCAATAAAATATTACCACAGTACAGGTAGAAAACAATTTTTTTTAATTTATTCTCTTCCATTGCAGGTTGTAAATACTCCTCTCTTCCATTTTTCTTGCAGCTTAGGGATTCATCGTCAGCCATCTACATCTTGGCATTTTCTTTACAAATTCCCCAATTTTTATGTCCTCTTTCTTTTGAACCAGTTTGCACCAGAGGCCAGTTGCTGCAAATCAGTTTGTTAAGGAGAAAGTTGGATAAGATCAAGATACGATTTTCCTCCCCCTCCTCCCACCCATGCTGGCTGGGGGATTCTGGGACTTAAAGTCCACACAATTTAAAGTTGCAGAAATTGTAAATCGTTGCTCTAACCTTGCCCTGTAATCTCATCAGAAGTACACACAGGTAGTCCTCGACTTACAACCATCCGTTTAGCGAGCGTTTGAAGTTACGAGGTCATTGAGAAAGGTCCTCAAACATATGACCATCCCCACAGTCATGTGAGCCGTGGTGGTGCAATGCTTAGAATGCAGCATTGCAGGCCGACTCTGCCCGTAGCCAGGAGTTCGATCCAGACGGGGTTCAAGGTTGGCTCGTCCTTCCAATGAGATCGGTAAAATGAGGGCGCAGATCGTTGTGGGTAATAGGCTGACTGTGTAAACTGCTCAGAGAGTAAAGCACTGTGAAGCGGTATATAAATCTTAAGTGCTGTTGCTATTTGGGTGCCTGGCCTCTGACCTATATTTAGAACAGTTGCAGTATCCTGGGGTCACGTGATCACCATTTGTGACTTTCCCGGCTAGCTTCCGACAAGCAAAATCAACGGGGGAACTTGGATTTGCTTAATAACTCATTTGTTTCATTTAACAACTGTAGTGATTTACTTAAGAGCCACGGCAAAAAAAAAAATCATACAATTGGGCAAAGCTCACTTAACAACCACTTTGTTTAGCAGCAGAAATTCTGGTCCCAATTCTGGTCATAAGCTGAGGACTGCCTGTGTAAGTCAAGGCATTGTGCCTATCTCTAGAAGGGACGGAGTGGATGATCTTTAGGGGACCCCTTCCTTTCCATGCCTCCATTGGAAACATGGAAGGATTCTGTTCTGTTCTATTTCTGTTCTGTTCTGTTCTGTTCTATTCTGTTCTTCAGCTGGAAGGAGAGACTGTCAGGAGCACAAGCTGTTAACAGAGATCAATAGATCATAAGTTAATCAAAAAGCCTAACAGGGGGTCCTGGTAGGTGTGAATGGAGGTTTAACCATGTGGCTTTTGTCTGGAGGAGGAGGGGGCTAGCCTCACACAGCTGGGTGTTTTTCACTAGAACACACTCATGTTTTTAATGTGAGCACAAAGCAAAAAGTAAAAATAATTTTAAAATGAAAAGATGAGCAGCAGCACCGCTTCAGTCAATCAACAGATCCTCCTCTGTAGCAAATCTAAAACTCCGTTCCAGGTTTAGGTAGTCCTCAATTTACAGCCATTTGTTTAATGACCATTTGAAGAGTCGCTGTAAGCGAGTAGGCGGCTATACAAATTTCCTAAATAAATAAATAAGTTCAGTGGGGCGAAAGGGGGCATATAACCACTTTTGTGTATATAAGCTCTCCTTGCGCTTAAAACCATCACAATATCCCTGCAGTCATGTGATCAAAATTTAGGCATCATGTATTTATAGAAAATGCAGCTTTCAAGGGTCACGCAATCCCATCTGCAACCTTCCCAGGCAACTTGTGACAAGCAAAATCAACAAAGGGAAGCCAGATTCACTTGCAAAATCAGGCGTGAATTCATTTAACAAATGCATCACTTAGTGGTGAAAATTCCAGGTCCCACTGTGGCCATACATTGCAGATTATCTGTATTTCTCTGCTGCCAGTGGCTCCCTTCGTCTGGCCTTTAATGGGGTATGCTTGGAATTGTAGTACATTTGAGGTGTGCAGGATCATCCCATATCCAAAACATGATTTGGGGCAGGGGTCTTCAAATTTCGCCCTTTTATGATGACTTGTGCGCTTCAACTCCCAGAATTCCTCAGCCAGCGTGCCTGGCTGAGGAATTCTGGGAGTCAAAGTCCACAAGTCATCATAAAAGGGCCAAGTTTGAAAACCCCTGATTTAGGGATATTGAAGACTGTGTCAGGTGTTTATACGTGCAAGAAAGGAAATTGAACCATCAGCTAAGAAAGGCAGGATACCTCCAGATTCTGCTTTTAATAAAAAGCACTGCCTAAAGTGGAGTTATGAGGTTTGATAGCCACCTAATGCAGAATAAGGTGATACTATCACTTCTAGTGATCACGTCTGGTGAGAAAGGGACTATTGGGGACATGATAGCAGTTTTCCAGTATTGGATGGGCTGCCTCAAAGAAGAGGGAGTCAAACTGTTCTCCAAAGCACCAGAAGACAGGACAAGAAGCAACGGGTGAAAACTAATCAAGGAGAGAAGCAACTTGGAACTAAGGAGAAACTGATAGTGAAAACAATTAACCAGTGGAACTACTTGCCTCCAGAAGTTGTGGCTGCTCCAACACTGGAGGTTTTCAAGAAGAGACTGGACAGCCACTTGTCTGAAATGATATGGGGTCTCCTGCCTGAGCAGGGTGTTGGACTCGATGACCTCCAAGCTCCCTTCCAGCTTTATTCTGATTACTCTTGATACTATCCCTCTGTTGATGCAGCCCAGGACTGCATTGGCGTTTTTCTCGGCTCATCCTTAAGTGCTGCTCTTTAAACTTTAACTTAGCTCCAGATCTTTCAGCTATCCCTTAAAAGCACGAAGCCAGCCAGGAGCAACAACGGTTTGTCCCGAGTTCACACGAAACCTAATCCCTTCTGCCTCAAATTCTCTTCTTGGGGCTATTTTGACTCCATTTGACTAATGGAGCGTGTGGAAGACGGGGGCGCGCACGCGCGATGGGGACCGCCGAGAGGTCTCTTCGCTAAAAGGCAGCCGGCTTCCATTTCAAAGCTGAGCAGTGGAGAGGGCAGGACCTGTTGCCTAGCAACCCTCCATCGGGAGCGAGGTAGACTTGTGCGCGGAGCTGAAGCGCCGGAGGGAGATTTTTGCTCCTCTTTAGATTCAGGGGTTCTCAACCTTGGCAACTTTAAGACTTGTGGACTTCAACTCCCAGAATTCCTCAGCCAGCAAAGCTGGCTGAGGAATTCTGGGAGTTGAAGTCCACAAGTCTTAAAGTTGCCAAGGTTGAGAACCCCTGCTTTAGATCGCGGAGTCAAGTTGAAGTCCACAAGTCTTAAAGTTGCCAAGATTGGGGGGGGGGGACTCTGGACTAGATGACCTCCAAGGTCGCTTCTAACTCTGTTATCCTGCCCCAGCCAGTTTCTCAGCCGAGGATTGTCGGAGAAGCCCGTACTCCAAGGAAGAGAAGAGGGCGCTGCCTTTGCAACAACGGAGGGATCTTTCAGACAAGTAGTCGTCAAGGCTGTTCTTGAAAGCCTTCAGTGTTGGAGCACCCACAACTTCTGGTGGCAAGCTGTTCCACTGGTTAACTGTTCTCCCAATCGGGAAATTTCTCCTAGGTTGCTTCTCTCCTTGATTAATTTCCATCCATCCGTTGCTTCTTGTCCTGCCTTTGGAAAATAGGTTGAAAACACCCCCCCCCACCTTGTGGCACTTTCGCCCCAATCTTTTCAGCTTTCCAAAGCAGCTGAAGGCAAGACAAGAAACAATGGATGGAAACAAATCAAGGAGAAAAGCAACCTAGAACTAAGGAGAAATTTGCAATATGGTGAATATAAGGGGAAATTTACTAATAGTAAGAACGATTAATCAGTGGAACAACTTCCCTTCATAAGTTGTGGGTGCTCCAACACTGGAGGTTTTTAAGAAGAGACTGGACAGCCATTTGTCTGAAATGGTATAGGGCAGGGGTTCTCAACCTTGGCAACTTTAAGACTTGTGGACTTCAACTCCCAGAATTCCTCAGCCAGCAATTCTGGGAGTTGAAGTCCACAAGTCTTAAAGTTGCCAAGGTTGAGAACCCCTGGTATAGGGTTTCCTGCCTGAGCAGGGGGTTGGACTAGAAGACCTCCAAGGTCCCTTCCATCTGTTATTCTGTATTGCTCAATCTGAAAAGTCTGATCTCTCATCTGAGCCTTTGAAATTGGGAAGGCATCGGATTTTGATTCATTAAGGTTGAGGAGGTCTCACATCAGGAATAGACTGCTTTAGATTGGGCTCAGAAGCAGAGCAGGGATGGGCTTGGTTTAATTTTGGGATGGGAGACCACCAGGGAATGCCCTGACTTGGAGGTGGAGCAGGGATTATCTGGTTAGTTTGTGGATACAAGACCACTGAGAAATGCCATGTATTTGGGAGCCAGACAGGTAGATCTGAGTACTTCTTGGACAAGAGGCCACCAGGAGATGCCATGGCTTGGGAGCCAAGCAAAGATAGGTCTAGTCCAGAGCTCCCCAACCAGCCTGTTGGCCCAGAAGGAAAGAGAAAAGCAGGGAAATGAGTGCATGCGTAGCCCGCATACACAAATGGGTGCACCTGCAGTGCGGGCACTAGCGCCCACACGCATGCGCAAATGGGCCGCTAGCACACAAAGGGCACTGATGGCAGTGCTAGCGCCCCCATGCATGTGCAAATGGGGCTACTAATGCCTTCACGGCAGTGCTACCACGAGTGGGGGGGGGGCTGACCAGCTATTCCCACAGACTGGTAGCTGAGAGTCCAGGCCTGGTACCGGGCCGCAGACCATAGATTGGAAACCCCTGGTCTAGTCAGTTCATGAAAAAGAGACCACCAGGAAATCCTAGAGCTTCGGATATATTTTCAGGAGTTAAAGAATTTCTCAGAAGACAACAAATAAACATTTCCCTTGTTGATGCCACGAACAATACAGGCTATCTAGCCTTACAGTGCAGGGAATGCCCTTAACCCGGTGTTCTTTTATTGTTGAGAAAAATAGCCTTTTCTTAGGGGAAAAAAAACCCAATTAAACAGGTCCCAAATAAAAGCCTTTGAATACTACTAGTAGGAGCTGCCTTTCAAAAGACCCGAGAGAGAAGCTACAGATTTAAATGCCTTGAGACTTACCAAATACAGGTAGTCCTTGACTTATGTCCATAATTGAGCCCATTTCAGTTGTTAAGTGAACTTTGCCCCATGTTACGACCTTTTTTGCCACAGTTGTTAAGTGAATCACTGCAGCTAAGTTAGTATTATGGTTGTTAAGCGAATTTGCCTTCCCCATGGACTTTGCTTGTCAGAAGGTCGCAAAAGGGGATCACGTGACTCCAGGGACATTGCAACTGTCATAAGTACATGCCAGTTGCCAAGCGTCTGAATTTTGATCACGTGACCATGGGGATGTTGCAAAGGTTGTAAATATGAAAAAGATGGTCATAAATCACTTTTTTCAGTGCTGTTGTCAATCTGAACGGTCACTAAATGAAGTTGAAGACTATCTATAACAGTGGTTCCCAACCTGTGGGTCGCGACCACATTTGGGGTCGAACGACCATTTCACGGGGGTCGCCAAACAACGCAGTCCGCCATTTCCCCACCCTTTTCCTTAGCTGTGCTACTCCCTCTTATTCCATTGGCTTTTGAAAGCCAATAGAATAGACTCTCTTGAATAGAGTCTAATTCTATTGGCTTTCAAAAGCCAATGGGAATTGTCCAGGCTGTCTCTGCCCTGCTGAGCCCGCCAAAAGTCCCAGTCTGCAAACGGTGCTGCCAGTTGTCTGCAGCGAGGGTGAGCTGTGTAGAAGTTTTCACCCCTCCCTGCTGAGCAACTACTAAAAATGTAAGTCAAAGAGGGCCAGGGGTGGGAGGTGGGAGGCCGGCTGGCACAGGGAGGGTTGCTGGCGCGCGTGTGGTCGCCCTGCGCCGTCGCTGCCCCTTGCCAGCTACACCTTGGCCGGCGCAGGGGGCAGAACCACGCATGCGCGGCGCTCCCGGGCAGGGAAAGTCCTCGACTTACGACCGGTTGGGTAGTCCTCGACTTACGACCGGTTGGGGGTCGCGGCATTAAAAAGGTTGAGAACCACTGATCTATAAAGTGGTATTAATGCTTAAGTTGATGACACAAAAAACTCCAGCATTAGTTCCTAGGAACAGAAATTCAAGTCTCTGGATGCTTCAACCAAAATTCTCCTTTTTTTTTTTTTTTTGGCTCATGGAAGCTACGGTAAGTTCAGAATGTGAAGAGGGTGGTATAGATAATCTTACAGTGCCCTTCTCCGCACTGCTATGTTTCAAATGCTGCAAATCTGGCATGGAAAATCCAGTTTTTTGGGTGAACTTTGAAGATTTTTATACACTCAACCTCTTATTAGCAATAATACGAACTACCATGAACTAAAATAGAACAGGGAAAACAAGAAGCGGAGAGAGAAATTAAAGAAAAAGCTAAAGGTGCAATAAAAAAGTAGAAGAAACTAGAAAAATATTAAAAGGCTGAAAGATAAAAAGAGCTGCCTTCAGATATCCTTCACAGGAGTTATAAGTGCAATTATATTTTTACCCCTATGTCTAAAGGTACTTCATAACTCTTTCTATACTGTATCCTGTCTAATCATCAAAACTATAAATTACTGTTGATTTTTGTTAATGAAAAAGGCCATAAAAGGTTTCCTGTCATCAGTAAATGTATATTAATCCAATCTTTCTCAATCTTGGCTGCTTTAAAGTGTCTGGACTTCAACTCCCAGAATTCCTTGTGAACAATGCTAGCTGGGGAATTCTGGGAGTTGAAGTTCGAACAACTTAAAAGTTACCCAGGTTGAAAACCATTGCTTTAATTTTACACTGTGATCTCATTAGAAGCAAATACAAGTGAAGAAATCAGACATATCCCCCAAAGGGACTGGATGGATGATCTTCAGGAGACCCCTTGCTTGAGTAAGCCATAGTTTCATTCCATACAGCATTAACCTTGTGAACTCTCAAGTTTCCTCCTTCCATTATATATTCAAGATGGACAGTGTTTAATATTTATTTGTTATGTATATGTAGGGGTGTGGGTCTGTACCTATGTTGTATATAGGATGTTTAGGTGGGTGTCATGTATGTGTTCACTTTGAGAGTGGGCAACTAAATTTCATTTTTGATGTGCGCCATTGTGCCCACAGTAAAAAAATATGACAACAAAGGTTATCTTATCATCTTATCGTATCTTATCCTATCCTATCTGATCTCATCCTATCTTCTCTTCTCTTCTCTTCTCAAAATAAAGACTGGCAGGAAAGCCAGTTGTTACAGAGATTGATAGATCAGAATTTAATCAAAAGGCCACAGAAGGGGATCCTGGTATGTGTGAATGGAAGTTTAACCAATGTGGCTTTTGCCTCGCAGGTCTAGCCTCACACAGCTGGATGTTTTTCACTAGAACACGCTCATGTCTCCCATGTGAGCACGAAGCAAAAAGTAAAAAGGATTGCAAAATGAAAAAAGAGCAGGAGAGCAACGAATGATAAAGACATGGGAACATGTCAATATGGCTAAATTGACCTCTTTGATTAGAGAAAAGACAGAAACCTCTAACGGACTTTTGAATCCATGTTTTCTGGTTTTGATGTTTAGACAGGATAGTCCAGTGGTTGCAAACCTATGGCATGGGCGTCAGAGGCGGCACTCAGAGCCCTCTCTGTAGGCACATAAACCCTCGCCCCATTCCTAGGCCTTCAGCTGGCTTTTATAAAACCTTTTCGCTTTAGGCCTCCACCACCATGTGCAAAAAAAAAAAAAAAAAAAGTTCAGTCGATTTCAACTTCTAGCAGGGAAAAAAAAGATCTTGCAAAGTTGGAATTGATTGATTGAACTTTTTAGTCCCACCCAGTCTGCCGTTACCACTGGAGCCACGCCCACCCAATGGGCCACGCCCACCCGGCACCCGATGATGCATAAGTGGGTTTTGGGGTTGCAGTTTGGGCACTCGGTGTCTAAAAGGTTCGCCATCACTGGGATAGGATATAGAAATAAGAGAACTTTGTTGTAACCTTAAAGTAAGAGGTACATTTATACTTATGACTGCTGTAAAGAAAATTGCAAAATGACTTTGTCACATTTCTTTTTTCTTTTGCAGCTTTCAACCTTCCTTCCTTCCTTCCTTCCTTCCTTCCTTCTTCTCTCTCCCCTCTCTCATTCCTTTCTTCTTACTTCCTTCTCCCTTTCATTTTATTGATTGGTTTATTAAATGTATATGCCACCCATCTCGTTCTCAGGTTACTATGGGTGGCATATGAATTTAAATTTGTTATTTGAAGTAGAAGCCATAACAATGCTTGATCAAGGAGTTAGACTAGACGACCTCCAGGGAACCCTTCCAACTCCGATATTCTGTTACATTAGCTTTTGCTTGTTATTAATCTTTCTTCATTTAAAAAAATAAAATAAAATAATATTTTAAAAAGAAAAGGCAAAATCCTTTGGCCAAATGCACTATATTACCCAAATGGATAGATATCATATTGCAGACGTGAAGGCATCCTTTAAAAAAACAAAACACAACCCTCAATAAATTATACTTGACTTCAACTATTTTGCTCTGCTTACATCTGCAGCCAAATTTGCTATATTCTGGTAAAATGGCTTTTTTTACCAAGTACTGGTGGGATGATGGCATCTTTGCAGTTTCATAACAATGATGCAGAACAAGCACTCCACTTTTGATGGTGTGTGTTTTTTTTCCAGCTTCACAGCCTAGCCTCAGGGCTCTCCAGCCAGGTAACAACTAGTCTGAGTCTCACAAATGAAGACAAAATCTGAATCAGCTTAATTTCCTCTATTACCCGCCATTTCTCCTCTGAAATTGCTCAAATATTGGATTTCCTTGAAGGAGAAGAGGTTGTGACTGGAGAACAGGATGAACTGCAAGGAAAGAGGCTGCAATGGGCACTCAAGAGGCAAAATGAGAAGTTTCAGAGGTCAGGAAGACATTGCTGCCCTAATGAGCAGAAACACGTTTTTTTCTTTCTGCTTGGCAGGGCAGATTCAGGTTGAGCAGAGAGGTTGTATGATTATCAGGCTTATTGTGGAGGAAAGAGTTAGAATCAGAGTATCCTCGCATTGAAAGGCACCCTTGAGGTCATCCATCTCAACCCTCCCTGTTCAGAGCAGGAATTCAAACTGAAATATGCCAGGGAGCTAGTTAACTAGCTTCCATCCAATGGAGGAGAACCAACACCTGATTTATGATTTCTCCATTGCATTTATAGCTTGTCTTTCCTCCAGGAACTCAAGGCATATAGTGCCCTTTGCTCCTGTTTTTCTTCACAACAGCCCTGTGTGGGAGACTTATCTAAGAGAAAATGCCTACCCCAAAGTTTCCATGACGGAAGATTGATCCTGATTCTCCCTAGTTTTAAGGGCAACACTTTCACCACTATATTACTATGGCTAGGGGTTTCTATAGGGAGGGTGGTCCAAAAAGTCAAAATGGCAGCCAAATCATACAAAGACCCTTTTTAAGTGTATCGGATCTTTCTGTGGATGCCGCTGATCTTGGCTTTTGAACCAAAGAGGATCTTTTTTTAATCCAATTGCTAGTCCAATTTTAAATAGGTTTAGCAACTTGTACATGGTCCAAGGTACTCATTCCTGATCTTCATGCTCTATCAATGTATCCAGTGGTAAATTAGGGTGAGATTCACTCCAAATCAGTCACTTTACTTTGAAGCCAAGGGAAGATTTGAATCTAGGATTTTTCTAGTCAGATTTCATGATTGCCTTGGGAAATTTGCACCTGTTTAGGTTCAAGTGAGCATCAAATAATAATACTTCGAAAGTTTCCTGTATGGATAGTGTCATACCATGATTTAGGCACTAGGTGGAGCCAAGCTTGATTATTTATTAATCAGATTCATAGAGCAGCCCATCTCACAAAAGTTTCTCTGGGCACTGTACAACAATCATTGTGTACAGATAGTCCTCAGGTTACGGCCTTAATTGGGACTGGAATTTTGGTCGTTAGTCATGACAGACATAAATCAATTTTATAACCATTTATATGGTGGTCATTAAATGAACCATGCAGACATAAGTTTGAATCTATTTTCCTGAATGGGCTTTTCTTTCCCCAGAAACTGGCAGAAAACATCACAAATCATGACTGTGTGACTATACAGGATGTTGCAATTAATCATAAATGGGAAATGTGGAATGTGGTCCTGTGACTGCATGGAGGCGGAAGGAAACGACATTTTACGACAGTCAAAAATGTTTTTTGAGCTATAATGCATGCTTCTGAAGCCGTGTAACTCCAAACAGTCATTAAGTGATCGGTCGTAAGTCGAGGACTACCTATAGGTTGGAATGAGAAGGCTTCTGTTGGTTTTGTTCTTGTTTGAGAACATTTCTCTTCTTCCAGTGCTTTCCCCCAATACGCTGATGTTCCCTTGAGTGTCCTCTTTTTCCACTGTCGAGTGTGCAACAAAGTGCAACCACGTGGAGAAAAATAATGCGTGGAGTTTATTGAGAGGAATATTCATAGAAAAGGATCTGTGACAAAAAGCTAAAATACCAATCTCCTGGTCTCTCCTTCTCTGCTTTGTAGCTTTCTCGTTGCAGTTGCACTGCAAAAAAAACCCAGAGGGCAGAAATTTTCAATTTTAAAAATTCCACTTCCAATGTGTGCCTTGAATCCAAGAGAATTTAACAGAAAACAGAGTTGGAAGGGATCTTGAGGGTCTTCTAGCCCATTCCCCTTTTCATGCAGGAAACTCTATATTATCCCAATCAAATGGCTATCCTTAAAAACCTCCAGTGATTGAGCACCCACAACTTTTGAAGGCAAGCCGCTCCCCTAATTAATTGTTCTAACTGTCAGGAAATTTCTCCTTAATTCTAAGCTGGTTCTCTCCTTGATTAGTTTCTTGTCGTGCCCTCTGGTGCTTTGGAGAATAGCTTGACTCCCTCTTCTTTGGGGCAGCCCCTGAGATACTGGAAGACTGCTATCATGTCCCCCCTTGTCCTTCTCTTCATTAAACTAGACCTATCCAATCCCTGCAACCGTTCCTTATATGCTTTAGCCTCCAGTCCCCTAATCATCTTTGTTACTCTTCTCTGCACTCTTTCTAGAGTCTCAACATCTTTTTTATATTGTGGCAACCAAAACTTAAATTTAAGTTTAAAAATTTAAGCATCATAAAAAGCAAAGGGAACAAATTCAGTGCTGGGGAGATTGTGTTAACTCCCTAAGACAAGGTGGGCAACAGGCCAAGGGCTGACCTCCGAAAAATCAATGGATTCAAAACAAACTATTAAAATGCCTGCCATTTTTTTTCAGTTAAAATGTAATTAAGTTAAACACAATCCGTATCATCTTAAAAGGGTGGCCAGTCTTTTCTGAGATTGAAACTAAGCAGGAATAGGGCTGGATGGAAGGCCACAAAAGAGATCCCAGTGCTTTAGGCTAGGAGGAGAATTTTTAAAATGTGCTGGAAGAAGACAGAGGCGACCTACTTCTATCTTGTGCTAAGAAATCCATGTGGATACATCGATGTAGGAATTTCACAGTTCATGTTTTGATTTCTTCTGCATTACAAACCTCCTGTTTGCTTTAAAACTGTCCCCTCGGAGTGAGATGGCGGCAAACACATTTAATAAAAAGTAAATGGTTGGAGAAATTTAAATGGGCACCACCAACCTTGAATCTAAGGCTGTCCACCAGACTAACAACTTTGAGGAAAGATATCCATTTTGGGACAGCTAGATCAGTGCCTCAGCCACTTTAATATGAATCATAGAATCATAGAATCATAGAATCGTAGAGTTGGAGGGGACCTCCCGGGTCATCGAGTCCAACCTACCACACCTGATCTTCAACTCCCAGAATTCTCCTGGGAGTTGGATTTAGTTGAAATACCTAAATTTCAACTTCCCAGAATTTAAAGTTGCTCAGGCTGAGAAATATTGAAAAACACTTCTTTCTCCTTGTGCATTTTCTTGTTAAGTCAGATTCCTGTGTTTCTTTCCACCTCGATGCTTAATGCAACAAAACAGCACTCCTTCTCTTCTCCCTACCACCACCCTGTGAGGTAGGCTAGGTTGCGCTTGAGAGACCAAAAGGGGGTCTCCAAATATCAGTGAGCTTCCATCACTGTGTCAACGTGACCCGCGACTCTTCAACCCCAGTTGCCCCAAAGTAGAGTATGATGGAGCATGTGCTTCCTTCCTCCAAATTCCTTCTTGGGCCCCCACAAACTGGCCCAGTTGCCTGGAAAAGGAAGAAAACCCCCCCCCCGTTCCCTTCCGTCTCCCTCTCAGCCAGATCCCCGTTACCTTCAGGACTCGCATCTGGAAGAAGGAATCATCAAAGCCATGAGAATACTGACTGTAGGGCGCGCACACACACGTGGGATTCCCCCCTTCTTCCCCACGGGGGGGGGAGTGGATTAGCCCTCAGCCAATTACCAGCTTCTGGGGCTGCTGGAGGGGGAGGGGGGCGAGACTCTGCGGGTGGGGCCGAAAGCCCCTTGCTGGCAGTTCCTGCCATGTTATTGGTTCCCATCCTGCTGGTTTAAGGAATAAGAAAGCTTCCTTTCCATCTAACACGCCTGTCTACCCAGCCTCTAAGAAGCCTGAGCATTGGGGGGGGGGGAGAAGGAGAGAGAGAGAGAGAGAGAGAGAGAGAGAGAGAGAGAGAGAGAGAGAGAGAGAGATGCACCCCCAGAAACCTGGAGAGGCAGCTTGGCTTTGATTCCGAATCTCCAAAGGCGGGAGGAGAGAAGCACAGCCACACCTGGGAGAAAGTCAGGATTCTTGCCAAGACTAACCATGAATAAAACCACCATCCTCCACTTTTTCACTGAGGACTGGGATGTCAACTGCAGCCTCTTCGATGCTCTGCAGGAGACCTTGGAGGGTAGGGTGGGAAAAGGGGCGCAGGACAGGGGCGGTGGGGAGAACCTCAGTTTGCACTTCGGCTTTGCACGCCCGAGAGCTGGAATGAATTTATTTTATTTTTTCCCCCTCCCTTCCATGCTTCTCTTCCTCCCGTTCCCCTCCTCTTAACGGGGCATTCAGGTCCTTCCTGTGGGGCCACCACGGACCAGATTGGGACCTGCTGGCCACAGAGCAGCGCCGGGGATCTGGTGGCGCGACCTTGCCCTGAGTTTGTCAACGGAGTGAAGTACAACACCACTCGTGAGTAGTCTGAGACTCTTCTTCATTCGGAGAAGCTGAGCCTCCACAACTGCAAAAATGTTTTGCCCATCTCCACTCAAGTTACTTTCCTATATAAATCTCTTTTTTTCCCCTCCATCCAGATGTGACTTATAATCAGTTGGCTTTCTTGCAAGTTGATGGGATGTACTTAAACTTTGGAAGAAAATTAACACTGTTGTTTACAATGCAGGAACGTGCATCATCGTTCCAAATTCTCTCTTTGTATGTGTGTAAATGGGTGTCTTAGATATTTATGAGTAAACAAGGTAAGGATCCCAATTTCTGCAACGTGTAGAAATCTCTCTGTGAGTTTGTGTGCAAGGCTAACCCTACCTAGAACTCCTTTCACCCGTCCAGATGGCAAATTAGTCCCTGTTTCTCAATATTATGTCTGGTATGGTTAATCTTCCTTCATTCTGAAATAGCAAGCTTTGATTGAAAGAGGCCACAGTCCTGTTTCTAGACAGGCTCTTGAATTTCAGCTTTGCATTGCCAAGTGCCTAAATTGTCAGTTTCTATTCTGTATCACACAAATGTAAAAACTGGTTTTATTCGGGGAAGAAAGCCCTCCCCTCCCAGTGAATTTGGATAAAAATGACCATCCCCAAAGAGAATGAATGTTTAGTTGTACAGGTAATCCTCGATTTACGACCACAATTGGAGCCCAACATTTACGTTACTAAGTGAGACATTTGTCAAGTCAGCTTTGCCCCATTTTATGACCTTTCTTGTCTTAGCTGTTAAGTGAATCACTGCAGTTGATAAAATAGTAACCCGGTTGTTAAGTGAATCTGGATTCCCCATTGATTTTGCTTGTCAGTAGGTCACAAAAGGGGACACAGCAACGGTCATAAATATGAACCAGTTGCCAAGCACTTGAATTTTGATTACGTGACTACAGAAATGCTGCAACAGTCGTTAAGTGTGAAAATTGTTCTTAAGTTACTCTTTTCAGTGTCGTCGTAACTTTGAACGGTCACTAAATGATCTGTTATAAGACGAGGACCATCTGTACGTGTCTGAAACGGGTGGGGAGAAGTATTTATTTGTGGCTGAGTACAGATAGTCCTCAACTTACAACTGATCACATATTGATTGTTATGACGGACCATAAAAACAGAATTTATAACCCAGGCTTAAAGGCCACGAGTACAATTTACATTTTTTTCCCTAGTTTTTGGCCCAAACCATCCCATAGCGAAGAAGGGGGTCCGCTTAACGACTGCAGCTGCACACAAAAAAAAGTCTTAAAATCAGGTGCAGTCATGCGATGACCTACTTTACAGCCATCACCACTTAACGACCGAAATTGCCGGCTCAATTACGATTGTAATTCAACTACTTGTGTTAGAATTTTTCTAGGGGAATGTTATTTGTGTGTGAAACTTAACATTTATGACACGGGACTCTTCAGGCTGGTGGCAAAGTTGGACAGAAAGGCAGAATCAGGTATTCCTTCCAGGAAGGAAGAATTTCGTGAATAATTTCAGTTTTTCCATGGGACGAAATGAATAAACCAAGCAACATAATTGCATAGCTGAGCCTTCAGGGTTCAATTTTTAAAAAACAAAAGGCAACTGATTCTGGAATCCTTTTCTCTCATTTCTGAGTTACTGAGAAAAAGAGAGTGAAACAGCTTCTCCTTATGGGAAATGATTGTGTATTATTTCACACTGCCAAAACTTTCAAGTGCAGGATCTGAAAATGCATCCTGGTATTTAGCAGAACCCACGAACACCAAAGTCTGGAAATAAACAAGCCACGTTACAGATAGTCCTCGCCTTATAACGACCATTTAAAGTTACAACAGCATTGAAAAAAGTGACCTATGACTTTTTTTCACACTTATGACCATTGCAGCATCTCCATGGTCATATGGCCAATGCAGATGCCTGGCAAACGGCTCGTATTTATGACAGTTGCAGGGGTTACATGATCTCCTTTTACGACCTTCTGATGGGCAAAGTCAATGGGGAAGCCAGGTTCACTTAACAACCGTGTTACTAGCTTAACAACTGCAGTGATTCACTTAACAACTGTGGCAAGAAAGGTCGCAGGATGGGACAGAACTGATTTAACAACTGTCTTGCTTAGCAACAGAAATTTTGGCCTCAATTGTGCCGATAAGTTGAGGACTATCTGTAGCTTATGATAATGAATTCCAAGGTTTTTTTTTAAAAAAAAAATATGTTATATAAAAATATATTTTCTTTTGTCCTGATTCTTCCCAGGGTTCCATTTCATTAGGCTACCTTTGATTGTAATATTTTGGGAAAAGGAAAATAGCTTCTCTTTTTCCACTTTATTCATAACATGCTTAATTTTGTGTGCTTAAATCATGTCCCCTCTCATCCGCCTCCTTTCCGGACGTTGTTGTTATTGTTGTTAGTTGTAAAGTCGTGTCCAACCCATTGCGACCCCATGGACAACCTTCCTCCATGTCACAACTTTTTTCATCCTAGAGAAGCTCTTCCAACCTCTGGATCATCTTAGTTGGTCTCCTCTGAACTGTTTATATCTCCACTTTTAACACTTTTGGTTGCAGTGACCAGGAGCGTACACAATAGTGGTAGTCCTCGCGTAACGACTTGTCACTTAGCGACCGTTTGAAATTACCACAGACACTCAGTGGTGTGAGTTGGTTCTGGAAGTCCAGCAGTGGAGCACGTGCGCGTGTACACACACACACGCATGCACAACATAGTCATCTTTTTTGACCATTTTCTGGCAAATAGCAAACAGGAGTGCACTGATTTGTTTAACAAGTCTGGACTTTGCTTAATAAATCCAGGATTTGCCTTACAACGGCGAGGTTTGCTTTACAACTGTGAATGTCTTACTTCCATGGTGATTGCTTACTGACTGCTGCATAAAAAGGTCATAAAATAGGGTCAGTCATGTAGGTGCCTCCACTGAATAATGAGCATGACTTTGGGCTCCATTAATGCCGTAAATTGAGGACTACCTATATTCCAAATGCAGGCAGGCAATTTAATTTCTATAAAAGCATTATTTTTATTTATTAAATTTCTGTGCCACCCAGCTCACCGATAAGGTAGCTCTGGGTGGCTATATGATTATGATATTGATATCTGTGATTAGCCTTTTTTTAGGATTTTAGCCCTAAAATCTTAGCCTTTGTTCCCCTCCTTAACTCCTTCTTCTGCCTAATTCCACATTCATAAAACAATCTGAGAAATTGCAAACCACGCTCACACGCATGTGCTAATTCTCCAGAGGAATCTTCCTAAGGGTGAGAACTGGAGTCTGTGTATGTGTTTAAGGATGCTAAGGAACAATTATTCAGGAGGAATTATTCCAAGGGATCTGGACTTGATCAGAAATATGAATTATATTGCCACACACTGACCCTAAGGCCTCCCCAAACGCTTCATTTAAAATTAATTTTGCAAACAAATACCAGTGGATATATAATAATTGTGCTATTATATTGTGGCACTGCTTCCATCTCACTGCTTCCCTGAGATTCTCAAAGCCCACTGAACAGAATAACAGAGTTGGAAGGGATCTGGGAGGTCATCTAGTCCAACCCCCTGCTCAAGTAGGAGACCCTATACCATTTCAGACAAATGGCTGTCCAATCTCCTCTTAAAAACTTCCAGTGTTGAAACATTCATAGCTTCTGGAGGCAGGTTGTTCCACTGGTTATTTGTTTTTACTGTCAGGAAATTCCTCCTTAGTTCCAGGTTGCTTCTCTCCTTGATTAGTTTCCATCCGTTGCTTCTATGTCCTGCCTTCAGGTGCTTTAGAGAATAGCTTGACTCCCTCTACTTTGTGGCAGCCCCTCAAATACTAGAAGACTGCTATAAGGTCACCCTTAGTCCTTCTTTCCATTAAACTAGACATACCCAATTCCAGCAACCGTTCTTCATATATTTTAGCATCCAGTCCCCTAATCATCTTTGTTGCTCTTCTCTGCACTCTTTCCATAGTCTCTACATCTTTTTTACATTGCGGTGACCAAAACTGGATGCTGTATTCCAAGTGTGGCCTTACCCAGGTGTTGTAAAATGGTACTAACATTTCATGTGATCTTGAGTCTAACTTGAAGGGCCAAAATGCAACATCGGAAAGTTTTCAAGCTTACAATCTGAATTTTGCTGAAACTTCTTTAAACATACAACTCCACTGATTGTTTCAAGTGAACTTATTCTTTTTTTTCTCAGTTTTTCCTCTTGGTTAGAATTCCTTTCCTGATTCATGGAATGGATATAATTGACTTCTTAAAGAATAATATCTTATCTTGGCTTCCGATAACCATAGGTTGCTTCCACCATAAACTTGAAGTCATCTCTCTCCAGTGCAGTTTTGCAAAGGACCTTAAAACAATCTTTTTCTTCATTTTAACCAGCCTGATTTGCCTCTGCATCTTAGCTGGCGACCGGGGCTGATTTAAATATTGGAACTTTGATCCAAGCCAGATCAGAAGCAATGTTTTAATGTCACCTTAGCTCAATAAACTACAGCTGAAATAGTAAACAGGCTGCCTAATTGTTCCTGCCGTCTGTGGAGTTTGATCTCCAGCCCATTTTAGAAAATAAGGAAAATTCTTAATCCTAAATCCGAGTCAGGAAAAGAAGAAGCATCTGCGTGACTTGGTTGAGTAAGATCTGTGATTATCCAGTGTCTTAGCTGGAATGGAGACTAAGAGGGAAAGAGGCCACAAAACAGAAATTTATTACATTGTTGTTGCAACTGTGGAATGCTTCCATAAATCTGTTTGTTTGTAAGATTGCACTAAGTCCAGAATTTTTTCAACAAAAAAACCCAGAAGGGATTTTTTTTCCCCAGAGAAACATATTATTAAACTTACACCATATGCTAGAATGAGTTGGTGGATTATGAGCTACTATGCTGCAGGGGCTGATTGTTTTATGAATCCATAAAGGGGTTTGGTTTGTTAATGGCTTGTTTTGTTTGGAGAAAATATGTAATGTGAATGCAGCCGTTGGGATTTATGATTCCAGCAGGGGGCAGCACCTGGCTTACCTTAGAATACAGAATAACAGAGTTGGAGGTCTTCTAGTCCAGCCCCCTGCTTTAGTAGGAGACCCTATACCAGGGCTAGGCCACCTTGACTCTTTTATGAGCCAAGCCATGCTGAGGGGAAAGGGAGAGGTTTCCAAGCTGAGCCATGTTGGCTCAGGAATTCTGGGAGTTGAAGTCCAAGAGTCATAAAGTGGCCTAGGCCTAGACCAGGGGTAGGCAATCTTGGCTCTTTTATGACTTGTGGACTTCAGCTCCCAGAATTCCTGAGCCAGCCATGCTGAGGGGAAAGGGAGAGGTTTCCAAGCTGAGCCAGGCTGGCTGAGGAATTCTGGGAGTTGAAGTCCACCAGTCATAAAGCGGCCTAAACCTAGACCAGGGGTAGGCCACCTTGGCTCTTTTATGACTCATGGACTTCAACTCCCAGAATTCCTGAGCCAGCCATGCTGAGGGGAAAGGGAGAGGTTTCCAAGCTGAGCCATGCTGACTCAGGAATTCTGGGAGTTGAAGTCCACCAGTCATAAAAGAGCCAAGGTGGCCTAGCCCTGCCCTATACCATTTCAAGCAAATGGTTGTCCAATCTCTTCTTAAAAGTTTGGACCATTCACAACTTCGGGAGGCAGGTTGTTCCACTGATTAATTATTCTCAATGTTAGGAAATGTCTCCTTAATGATTGTGGTCGTCAGCACAACCATTTGTTTAATGACCGTTCAAAGTTACAACGGCACTGAGAAAAGTGACATGACTTTTTCACACTTAACAACTTCTGCAGCATCACCAGGGTCACATGATCAAAATTTATATGTTTGGCAACTGACTCATATTTATGACGGTTGCAGTGTCCTGTGGTCATGTGATCCCCTTTTGCAACCTTCTGACAAGCAAAGTCAATGGGGAAGCCAGGTTCACTTAACAGCTGTGTTATTATCTTAACAGTGGCAGTGATTCACTTAACAAATGTGGCAAGAAAAGTCGTAAAATGGAGCAAAATTCATTTAACAACTGTCTCACTTAGCAACAGAAATTTGGAGTTCAGTTGCGGTCATAAGTAGAGGACTCCTTGTATAGAAATGTAAGTAGAGGCGTAAGAGAAGATTAAACCATTAGGGCAGCAATATGTTCCTGATTAAACCAACCATTAAGAGTGGGCTTGTATGAAAAGCTGAAAAGGGGACATTGTCATTACTTTTCCAAGCTGTCTAAATTAAAATTTGTTTATTTTATGCAGTTTGAGAGGATGCAGTTTCGATGGGCCCAGCTGTTGAGAATCTGTTGACTGCTAAGCCATGCCTTAGATATTTTTATTTTATTTAGCAAGCAGCTATTTTGTTGACCAAAAGTGAAAAAATAAACAAGGGAATGTACAATGGTTAAAAAGAAACAAATCACAAAAAGCAGCATTATTTAGTGCAGAACACTAAATGTAAATAAGACATACTAGTAGCCAGTAAAAATATTGTAGCAGATATCAAGATTCAAGGCATAAATTGCTGGGAAAATCCAGAAGAAGGCCTTTAACAGAGGTAAACAAGAATGACGGAAATTTCAACTGAGTTGGAGGAGAAGAAGATCACTTTTACCAACTTTAAGACATGAGGACTTCAATTCCCAGAATCCCCCAGGCAGCACAAGTGGACTTCAACTCCCAGAATCCTCTAGTCAGCATGCTTCCCAAAGAATGTTGGGATTTGAAGTCCACACATCTTAAAGTTGCCATTGAAGAGAAATACTGCTCTAGCAGTATCTAGAAATGTGAACAATATACAGAGGCATTTAATCATGCTTGGTATACATGTGAAAAAGCTAAAAAAAATTGGATTCAAATACATACAATGACACGAAGGATTTTAAAGATTAATATTCAACTGAAGCCAGAACTTTTCCTTCTAGGATCGGTGAATAAATAGAAAAGAGGCAAGGAAAGTTATTTCAATATATGATTTTTGTGAAAAGATTCAGTATCACATACCAAGGAGAGATGGTTGGTGAAATTGACAGAACTGGCTGAGATGAGCAAATAGACTTTGATTTAGAGAAAGGTTATTATTGACATTCCTCAATGACTTGCGTGTATGAAATTTTTGTGTGAGAAAGAAAATAACTTTGTGATTTATAATTTTGATGATTACAGAGAGAAGGGAGTTATGATGAAATTGGAGCGATTTTGTTAGAATTATATATATAACTGCCAAGAAGGGTATTGGAAGGAGTATTTTTATATATGCTTTCCTTTTTTTTATTTTGTTTTTATTTCCTATATGTTCTCTGCAACCTTCTTACATGTTTGAAGATGCACTTTTTTAACAGCTAATCTACTGTCATGAACTGGGAACGGTTGAAACTTTCCTAAGAAATGATCTCACAAAATCAGTGTTTTGGGTATAATACAGATCATCCTTGACCATATTTTAGCCCAAAATTTCTGTTGCTAAGTGAGACAGTTGTTTAGTGAGTTTTGCCCCACTTTACGACCTGTTTTGCCAAAGTTGTTAAAGGAATCTCTGCAGTTATTAATAGCACGGTTGTTAAGTGAATCTGGCTCCCCCATTGACTTTGCTTGTCAGAAGCTTGCAAAAGGGGATCACATGACCCCGGCACATGGCGACCGTCATAAATACGAGTCAGTTGCTAAGCATCTGATCATGTAACCATGGGGATGCTGCAATGGTCGTAAGTTTGAAAAACGGTCATAAGTCACTTCTTTGAACTTTGAATGGTCTACCACAGGGGTAGGCAACCTTGGCTCTTTTATGACTGGTGGACTTCAACTCCCAGAATTCCTGAGCCAGCCTGGCTCAGCTTGGAAACATCTCCCTTTCCCGTCAGCATGGCTGGCTCAGGAATTCTGGGAGTTGAAGTCCACGAGTCATAAAAGAGCCAAGGTGACCTACCCCTGGTCTAGGCCTAGGCCGCTTTATGACTGGTGGACTTCAACTCCCAGAATTCCTGAGCCAGCATGGCTCAGCTTGAAAACCTGTCCCTTTCCCCTCAACATGGCTGGCTCAGGAATTCTGGGAGTTGAAGTCCACGAGTCATAAAAGAGCCAAGGTGGCCTACCCCTGGTCTACCAAATGAACTGTTGTAAAATTGAGGACTACCTGTATATACTTATTTATTTTATTTATTAAATTTCAGGGTGATTCTGGGCAGCTGTTTCACCCTATCAGAATCAACCAGGAACTGGGATCACATGTAACTGTAGTTCTCAATTTATGACTGGTCACTTAATTCAAAGATACAATCTGTAGGAACTTATGACCTGGATCCACACTTCCGACAGTTGGCCTCCCCTGCAGTCATGTGACTGCATTTCAGATGCTGGGCAACACAACAATATTACAACTGTTTGTAGCATCCCACGGTCACATGACCACATTTTACGACTGTTTTGTCAAAAATTTACTCCTTCCTTACTTCTGGTTTTTGGCAAAATCACACGATAGTGAACAATGAACTTGCTTAAGGACTGCAGTGCTCGCTTGACTGTGGCGTTTGTTTAGCAACCACTATGTTCACACTCACAGCCGCCGCAAAACGTTATAAAATCATGTTGGTCGCATGACCAATCCGTTTTATGACTAATGTCTTATGACGATAATGGACCGGCTCCATTATGGTTAGAACTTAAGGTCTAATTTACAATCCAGAGTTTTTCATGATCAGTATCTCCACTTTCTATAATTTCTTGAAAAACGCACCAGGATTTTGCTACTACGCATCAGGAAGCTGTGCTACTTAGGTGAGTTTCAGAACCATTTTCAAGGGCATCGTTGTGTCACAGTCCTTATTGTTTCCTGGCCTTGAAAAGATGAAATTGTGAATTATGTTGCTAGGTTTTTCTTAACACTTTGGTGGGTTTCTTTTAGATTATCGACTAACAAAAAAGCATTCATTTCATGTTTTCCCTTGGGCAATCCTTAATAAATACCAAAATCAAATTGCTGCCTGAAAATGTTAGTGGTTTTCTCTTTTTCCATGTCTGTAACAATTCAAAACCTCCCAGATAGTTTTTAGGAAATCATTAAAATATATCTTTTCCCCAAGAAGAGCGTTCAGTGACACTAGCTGCACCTCTTGTTAAGATTTTTCACTCCTTCACTGTGGTTTTTAGCACTTCAAATTGTGCATGCTTCTACTGGGTTGTGACTGGGCTTTAGGTTTACATGTGCAAAATAGAAAGAGCCCGGAAACTCTTATTTCCACTCATAAATATGATTAAAAGGGAGAAGCTTTAGTGAAATGCAGCTCCCTTCACCACAAATAATGCAAAAATTAAAACTAGCAGCTGGTTTTTCAGTTCACCAAATATTCTGTCTTTTAATAAAATTTACTGATAGTTTAGTAATCATTCACAGCACTGAAAAAGGTGGCTTACAATCATTCTTGTATTGGCAACCTCACAGATATGTGATCAAAATTTGGAACTTAGTATCGGTAGCTTACTGGCAGGATGCTTGTATCATTTATCTGTAGTTTAATCTTGGTTTATTGATTCAGCCACAATCAGGTAGATTTAAATGTCAAGCAGGAAAGATAGTCTAGGGTTACAAAGCAATGAAACGGAAATCAAACTACAGAAGGTATTTTATGTGCACTAGGCCTATATCTCTTATATAAAAATATATAACCCGGAAATATAGGGTCTATTAAAGTTGAGCAGCCAGATCCAGTTGAAAAACTCTTGATGACCACTAGAGGGCAGTAAAAGGTTTCTTGTATCTCTCATCTGCGCTCTGATGAGCACTGGAGCTATGTAGCTTTATTTTATTTTATTTTACTTTATTTTACAGGTAGTCCTCAACTTATGACCACAATTGAGCCACAAATTTATGTTGCTAATTAAGAAATTTGTTAAGGGATCAAGTGAGTTTTGCTCCATTTTACGACTTTTCTTGCCACATTTATTATGTGAATCACCACAATTGTTAAATTAGTACTGTTAAATGAATCCAGCTTCCCCATTGACTGGGACACTGCGACCGTCATAAGTGTGAGTCAGTTGTCAAGCATCTATGTATAAATCACATGACCATGGGGATGCTGCAACTGTCATAAGGACTACCTGTATTTGATTTTAATTTTAATTTTAATTATTTCTTTGCCATCCTTCTGTTCAAGGTGACTCAGAGCAGTTTACTGTCTCATCATCTTAAAATTATCTCATATCCCTGAGTCCCCAAGAAGAATTTTCTAGACTCCCCACAAGCAGGAAATGGACTCATTCACGTCCTTGCGGGGGGGGGGATATCTGGGCTTCTGTTATAGGCAATCTTGACAACTGGCATGCATGCACAATGGTGGCAGTGTCCCAGGGCCATGTGGTCATCATGTTTGACCTTCCTAGCCGGTTTCCACCAAGCAAAGTCAATAAGCGAAGCTGGCTTCGCTTAGCAACCCACATGATTCATTTAACAACTGCAGTGATTCGGTTAACAACCATGGGAAAGTAGTTGTGAAATTGGGTGTGACTCACTTAACAACTGTCTTGTTTAAGAACCAGAACAGAAATTCTAGTCAAGAATTTGTGGTCATAAGTCAAGAACTATCTGTATGAATTTGGACCACCAATTCATTCTACTTGATGGAATTCCACTCGCTGCCTGCCAATTAGAGGTAGCCCTCAACTTACAACCATTCATTAGTGACAATTTGAACTTACAACAATGCTTTAAAAAATGACTTACAACTCATCTTCACACTTATGACCACTGCAGCATCCCCATGGTCATGTGATCAAAACTCGGGCACTTGGCAACTGGCATGTACTTAGGACAGTTGTCCTATCCCAGGGTCATGTGATTGCCATTTATGATCTTCCCAGCCAACTTCCAGCAAGCAAATAAACTTACAACAAGTCAGTGGGGGGAAGCTGGATTCACTTAACAACGGCATGCTTCATTCCACAACTGCAGTGATTCACTTAAGAACCGTGGCAAAAAACGGTCATTAAATTGGGTGGGGCTCATGTAATCACTGCCTTGCTTAGCATGAGCTTTGAAAACTTCTGGATGTACAAGTTGCTGCCGACGCCTGTCCCACTTGTAGTCGTAAGTTGAGGACTGCTTGTGCTTACTTTATCTAGTGGGCATCCTAAACGCAACTCCAAATTTCCTTCTAAAACTTTTTATTTCATTATCAAAACCTCTTATCAGACAGCTTTATGGAGCTTCAAGGACCAGTTATAAGTCACTGTCTTCAGCCCCATCATAACTTTGAAATGTCGCTGAATGAACAGTCAAAACTTGAGGATAAGTGTATTATAAAAACAATATGGAATGATCTTGATGTCATTTAAACAAATGACCATTTTCAAACATATTTTCATACACGGGGGGATTTTTAAGTCAGTTTAAATGTCTCTGTTGTGATGGGTTTGTTTGTGGTTATCCAGACAAGAACTACTTTTGCCAAATTTTCAGTTATTTAATAATAATAATAATAATAATAATAATAATAATAATAATAATAATAATAATAATAATAATAATATTAACAACCACCCCAATAGCAGAGGAACAAAAGATCAACTGCTGATAGACAAAATGATCTTGGAAAACTGCAAGAAAAGGAAGGCCAACCTGAATGTGGCATGGATTGACTACAAAAAGGCATTTGACTCTCTGCCACATGACTGGCTAATCAAGTGCCTAGAAATAACAGGAGTCAGTAGAAACATCAGAAAATTTGTGCAAAGATCAATGGCACAATGGAAGACACAGTTGCAGATCAATGGTGAGAGATTGGGAGAGGTTAATATCAAGAGAGGAATATTTCAAGGAGATTCATTATCACCATTACTATTTGTTATTGCACTGTTTCCTCTGTCAACAATACTGAATAACTCAGGACATGGCTATCAAACATCAAAAACATCTGCCTGACTATTCCACCTCCTTTACATGGATGATCTGAAGCTGTATGGAAAAACATCATCTGAAATAGAATCGCTGCTCAACACTGTCCATATATATAGCCAAGATATTGGACAAATGTGCCACACTTACTATCAAATAAGGAAAAATAGTGAAAACTGAAGGAATCAAGATGCCCCATGAAAATAACATTAAGAGTCTGGATGAGGAAGATTACTACAAATACTTCGGTATCCTTCAAGCTGACAACATCAAGCATACTGAAGTCAAGAAAAAGATTAGAGGTGAATACATCAAGAGAGTGAAGAAGATCTTAAAGTCCAAACTCAATGGAGGAAATACCATAAAGGCAATCAACACCTGGGCAATTCTGGCCATTAGGTACACAGCTGGAATAGTGGACTGGACTCAAGCAGAACTAAAAGCAATGGATAGGAAGACCAGAAAAATAATGACAATGAATCATGCCCTTCATCCACGCAGTGACATTGACAGACTCTACCTACCAAGGCAAATAGGTGGGCGTGGAATGCTGCAAGTACATCAGATGGTTGAAGAAGAAAAAATGGCTTTGGAAGAATATCTGAAGGACAATGATGAAGATGCATTGAAATTAGTATATCAGGAAGGCTTACTGACTACTGGAGAGACCAAACTGGCCTACAAGAAAGATCAGATGAAGAACAGAATAGAGGAATGGGAAGACAAAGCACTACATGGCCAGTACATTAAAAAAAATAGCTGGGAAAGCAGATAATAACAAGACCTGGCAATGGCTAAGACCAGGAAAATTGAAGAAAGAGACCGAGGGACTAATTCTGGCTGCACAAGACCAAGCCTTAAGACAAATGCATATAAAGTCAAAATTGAGAAGACAGCAACAGACAGTAAGTGCCGCCTATGCAAAGAAGCTGAAGAAACAGTGGACCACCTGATAAGCTGCTGCAAGAAGATCGCACAGACTGACTACAAGCAGCGGCATGACAAAGTGGCAACAATGGTGCATTGGAAGATCTGCAAGAAATATCATTTGCCTGTAAGCAAGAACTGGTGGGATCATAAAATAGAGAAAATCATAGAAAATGATAAAATTAAACTGTTCTGGGACTTCAGAGTTCAAACAGACAAGCACCTGCAACATAACACCCCGGACTTAACAATTGTCGATAAGAAAGACAAAAAAGTCTGGATAGTGGACGTGGCAGCGCCTGGAGACAGCAGAATAGACGAGAAAGAACTGGAGAAGATAACAAAATACAAAGACCTACAAATAGAAATAGAAAGACTGTGGCAAAAGCAAGCAAGGGTAGTACCAATAGTAATAGGCGCCTTGGGTGCAATCCCAAAACAACTGGAGCACCACTTGAACACCATTGGCATTGACGAATTCGCCATCAGTCAATTGCAAAAGGCAGCCTTACTAAGAACTGCTTCCATCTTGCGACAATATCTGTAATACCATCAAACATCCACATCTGCCTATCCCAGGTCCTGGGTAAGGACTCGATAGGTAGACAAAATGCCAAATCCAGTCTGAACATCTGGCTGACTGTGTGATGATCAATAATAATAATAATAATAATAATAATAATAATAATAATAATAATAAAATTAGAAGGGGGCTTGGAGGTCATCAACCCCCTGCTCAGGCAGGAAACCCTATACCATTTCAGACAAATGCTGTCCAGTCTCTTCTTAAAGACTTCCACTGTTGGGGCATTCACAGCTTCTAGAGGCAGGTTGTTCCACTGGTTAATTGTTCTAACTGTCAGGAAGCTTCTCCTTAGTTCTAGGTTGCTTCTCTCCTTGATTAGTTTCCATCCATTGCTTCTTGTCCTGCCTTCAGACGCTTTGGGGAATAGCTTGACTCCCTCTTCTTTGGGGCAGCCCCTGAGATATTGGAAGACTGCTATCATGTCCCCCCTCGTCCTTCTCTTCATTAAACTAGACATACCCAATTCCAACAACGTTCCTTATATGCTTTAGCCTCCAGTCCCCTGATCATCTTTGTTGCTCTTCTCTGCACTCTTTCTAGAGTCTCAACATCTTTTTTTATATCATGGTGATATAACTTTCACTTGGAATACTGAATGCAGTATTCCAAGTGTGGCCTTAGGAAGGCATTGTAAAGTGGTATTAATTCTTCACGTGATCTTGATTCTATCCCTCTGTTAATGCAGCCCAGCACTGAGTTGGCTTTTTTGGCAGCTGCAGCACACGGCTGGCTCATATTTAAGGGATTGTCCACTAGGACTCCAAGATCCCTCTCACAGTTATGACTATTGAGCAACGTACCCCCTATACTATACCTGTGCATTTGGTTTTTCTTGCCTAAATGTAGAACCTTGCTTTTCTCACCATGGAATTTCATTTTGTTAGATAGCGCCCAGTGTTCAAGTCTGTCCAGATCCTCCTGTATCCTAAGCCTGTCTTCTGGAGTGTTGGCTATTCCTGCCAGCTTGGTGTCATCTGCAGATTTGATGAGTTCCCCATCTATCCCCTTGTCCAAATCGTTGATGAAGGTGTTGAAGAGCACTGGGCCCAGAACAGAGCCTTGGGGCACCCCACTACACACTTCCCTCCATGTAGATGTGATTCCATTGAGGACCACACGCTGAGTACGGCCGGTCAGTCAGCTACGGATCCATCTGGCGGTGGTGCTGTCTAACCCACATTTTTCTATCTTGTCAAGTAGTAGGTTGTGGTCTACTTGGTCAAATGCCTTATCCAAGTTTGAGATGGCCAGTCTCCAAAGCAATGTTTCCCAACCTCAGCTACTTTAAGATACGTGGACCTCAGCTGCCAGAATCTTCCAACCAGCTGTAGTTGATAGGGAAAGCAAAAGGACGTGAGTTCAGATTCTACCAGCTAGAATTTGATAAGGGTTCCTTGACAAATTAAAGAGAAATGGGAGGGGGAAAAAACCTCTTGAACTCAGTTGTCTATCATTTCCTTCTTGATCAGGGTTTCCACAATTTTTTTTAAGGAAAATTAGTCTGTAAAAGTTTAAATCCCACCGATCTGGGCTCGGCATGCTGTAGGATTTCATGTCGCTTTTGCGCATCTAAAGGTACACGGGCTGTCGCAAGCCCCTTGTGTATGTTGCGGTGAGTGTGCCATTTGGTTCCCTCTCAAGGTTAAGCTTCTGTTTACTCTTTTTGTTTTACAGTGCTTATTTTAGCATTTACATTATGTACACAATCTGTTCTGAGTGCAATAAATTCGAGCTGGTGTAACAAAAACCAAAAGAGGCGGAGAGGAAAAGCTGCCAGTCATTTCCTAAATTCTTGGGGAAAATAGCAAGTAGAACAGGGAGAAGCAGATGGATCCATGATTGTAAGAATTGTTGTTGCAGAATGTTTTTGGCTTTTCTAGTTAGAAGGAGCAGTGGATGCAAATGCCCTAGGACTAGGACTGGCCAAAACCCAGTGCGATTTATGTCTCAACTGTCTGGCTGTCTTAATAGTTTTCCAGAGTGAAGGAAGGAATGATCCACAGGGAGGAAAAACTATGTTTAAATTCAGAGCCGTCTAGGCTGAATTAGACCAGGGCTTTTCAACCTTTTCACCCATTGTGCCACTTTTAGGATATGGCAACATCCGAGGACCACCAGTCGCCTAGCAAGGGGTCAAAAACTTGATGACCAAAAAAAAAAAAAGGAAAAAAGTGATGAAGTACAGGGAGTCCTCGACTTACAACAGTTCGCTTAGTGACTGTTCGAAGTTACAATGGCGCTCTTCTTCCCATCCAAGATTTTCATTGTTGAGGATTGGCAGTGGGGGTGGGGTGGGATGGGGTGGGGGGTGTTTGGTTTTTATTCCCCCCCATCTGCTGGGTGGTTGCAGAAGGTTTTGGTCCCTTCACATGACCCTGGGACACTGTGACCGTCATAAATATGGATCAGTTGCCAAGCATCTGAATGTAAATCACAAGACCCTGGAGATGCTGCAACATTCCAGCTGATCGGCGCTTCTTCTGGGCCCACCTGGAGCCTGGCACTGATCCTGGCGCTTCCGCTGAGCCCTGACAGCCCCGAAGAAGTGCTGATCCTGGCGCTTCCGCTGAGCCCTGACAGCCCCGAAGAAGTGCTGATCCTGGCGCTTCCGCTGAGCCCTGACAGCCCCGAAGAAGTGCTGATCCTGGCGCTTCCGCTGAGCCCTGACAGCCCCGAAGAAGTGCTGATCCTGGCGCTTCCGCTGAGCCCTGACAGCCCTGCAGCTCCAGCCGTCTCTCGCTCAGGCTTGTGCGGTGCTGCCACCGGTTCAGCTCATATCCCTCTCCCGCTACCACTTTTCTAGGATGGTCGCGTACCCCCTGCCAGGTGCCCATGTACCACTGGTTGAAAAGCCTTGGAATAGAGAACCAAATCATGTTTAAAGCCTGATTTTCCTCAGAACCGTCCAGTTTCATCAGATGAGCAAGAAGCTTAGAAAATGGGTGGGTGAGCATGAATGTCCCTAAAATCTGCCTTTGCTTTTTTATTTGAAGAGTTGATAGCCTAATATTTTGCCAAAATGGGGGCTGAAACACTGGATTTATTTCTGTCGTCCTTGCTGTGTGTTTCAATAAATCAGATTTCCCCCGAACCTGTAAGCTGTATTATAGTCCCCAATTTACGACTAAAGCTAGGTGCCAGAATTTCCATTGCTAAGCAAGGCATTTGTGCCTGATTTTATGATCTTTTGTGCCTCATGGTTGTAAGTGAATCGCTGCAGTTGTTAAGCGAATCACGTGATTGTTAAGCGAATTCCATTGACTTTGCTTGTTGGAAGCTGGATGAGAAGGTCACAAATAGCGATCACATGACCTCAGGAAGTTGCAACCGTCGTAAATGCATGTCGACTGCAATTTGATCATGTGACTTGGGGGGGGGAATGTTATGATGGTCATAAGCATGAGGACCAGTAATCATTTTTTCACTGCCGTTGTAACTTTGAACGGTTGCTAAATGAATGTAAGAACTACTGGCACATAGCCCATTGATAGATCTAGCTCTAGATCACTTGATCTTGGAGGTCTGGGTCTTCAGTTCCTCCACATTCAACATTATTCTCCCAAATTTCTAGGTGACTCTCCTTTTGAGTTTTGCACCTCACGCGGCTTCCTTACCATTTTGTTAATCACACTCGCATTTTGATTTAATTGCTTTTCAGGAACTATGTTCTAGGCACGAGCAAAGAGCCAACATCTTACATTATTCTCTGAAGCATTCATTGCATAAATTGGCTCATTAAAGAGGCCCCGAAAACTGCAAGTAGGGACTGTGTAGTTGTTCTTTTTTAATTGCTCACTTTCTTTGTTTGGGGGGGGGGTGAGAGGATAGGGCCTCTTAATTGGAAACAGCGAAGAACAGGATCAAAGAATGCCAGGTTCCCAACAATTAGGAGCTCTTGGAGAGAACATGATTGAAATGCTTTCCTTTGGGATTTTGTGTTGTTGTTGTTATTATTAAAGTAGCAGTTAAGGTGTTACACAGCTGTAATGGGTGCACTGTAAGAAGATCTGAAGCGCCAGATTGAGGGCAGACCATCGTGGGGAAGATCTGCCCTCGTGAATTAAGGCAAATTTATGTGTCCCAGGATAACGTTGCAGGATCCAATCTGGGTCGGTCACTGGGATCAAAGATTTAGTCATCCGAGCTTTTTGGAATTGTGCTGGAGCCCATCTTCAGGGGACTTCTCTCTAGCCTGTAATCCTGGCTGCTAGAGTTGAGGTTGACCACCAAGTCAATCAATCAATCAATCAATCAATCAGTGCAAAGACTTGATCCCTTTGAGAAGACCATAAAGCTAATAAAGATGGAAGGAAGGAGTAGAAGAGGACAACCAGCAGGAAGGTAGATAGACTCACAGTAGTGATGAGCACGCCATTAGAAGAACAACTTGGAGACAGAACCTTCTGAAGAACATCTGTGTGGTCACTAAGAATTGATACCCGTTTGATGACACATAATCAATCAATGAATGCAAAGATTCATTTCCTTTGATAATGCTGGGGAAAAAAAAGGAAGGAAAGAAGAAGACAACCAATAGGTTGCAATCAGGTCAATGTGGAAAAAAAATGATCTAGGCCAGTGGTGCCGTTGCCCCAGCCTTGCCTCCCCCCGCAACCCCCTCCTCATCAGCAGCCCCCCCCGGAGGATAGTCTCCCCTGAGTGTGGCCCATGCGGAGCAGCACAGCCAAGGACATGGCAGCCAGGCATCATAGACAAGACTCTTCCCTCACACCATCGTGCACAGTTGATGCTGCAGGGCGCGGGCAGAGGGCATGACCGCCATAGCGCTGCTGGGCTGCCTGGGCGATCGGTGAGCCGTGGAGGCGGTGAGTGGCCCTGCGGGGGTGGGGCAGGGGGTGGAGCAGGGGTGGGGCCAATTTTTGGGCACTCGGTCTCTAAAAGGTTCGCCATCACTGATCTAAGTAGTCACCAAGAGCTGATATGAATTTGGTTGGCCCATCACTAAGGAGATTAAGACAGTTTTGCTCTTCGCTGGTGAGAAAGCGGGGAATAAAAGTTGGTTACTGGCTAATCTGCTGGTGAGAAAGTGATTGAAGTTGGCAATAAAAGTTGGTTACTGGCTAACCTGGTGGGGATCAAGGTGAAGCTGGAATCCACCTTGGACAAGATCAGAGGATCAAGAACAAAAATCCAGAGACATTAGAAGTGACACTGCTGCTGAGGAAGTCCACTTATGGAAGCAATCAGGAAGACCTCAGTACATCCTGATGCAACAAACAATATTCAGAGCAGGCATTGGCTACAAAGAAATGCTCCTATGACTGCATGGAGGGGAGGAAATGACATTTTATGACAGTCGAAAATGTTTTTTGAGCTATAAAGCATGCTTCTGAAGCCGTGGTAACTCCAAACAGTCGTTAAGTGATCAGTCGTAAGTTGAGGACTACCTATAGGTTGGAATGAGAAGGCTTCTGTTGGTTTTGTTCTTGTTTGAGAACATTTCTCTTCTTCCAGTGCTTTCCCCCAATATGCTGATGCTCCCTTGAGTGTCCTCTTTTTCCACTGTCGAGTGTGCAACAAAATGCAACCAAGTGGAGAAAAATAACGTGTGGATTTTATTGAGAGGGAATATTCATAGCTAAAACCCCATCTCCTGGTCTTTTCTTCCCTGCTTTATAGCTTACTCGCTGCAGTTGCACTGCAAAAAACCCAGAGGGCAGAAATTTTCAATTTTAAAAATTCCACTTCCAACGTGCTGGCAAGACAAGCTGGCTGGGGAATTCTGGGGGTTGAATTCCGCAAGTCTTAAATTTGCCAAGTTTGAAAGATCTTGGTTTAAAGCAGCGATCCCCGACATTTCCAGCTTTGAGGACCGACACGGGGAGAGAGGGGATGGTTTCATGTGTGCACAATTTCATTGTACATGTACAATGGGCAAATGCCTACACGCAAATGGAGCTTGGGGTGCGCTCGCTCAAGTGGATGTGCACATTCCCCCACACTTCCAAGGCCCAGTTTTGAAAAGGCGTGGCCCTGGGGTTGTGGACCCCTGGTCTAGGGTACGTTCATAAAAGTAAGGCCAGATTGTACTACATTGTTACAATGGCTTTGGTCTGTATACTTTGCCCAGGGCCATTGCTACAAACGTGGGTGCTCTGGAAATCCTTTAAATAAATACCGTAAATAAGATTCCATGTGGTTGGGTAGAATGAGATTGACCAGATTTATTAGAGAATAAATCTTAAGAATTGTCACCTGTCATAACAGAGAAATTTCATCCAGCCACCTCATTCTCTGTCGTCCCCTTCTTCTATTGCCCTCCATCTTTCCCAGCATTAAGCCCTTCTCCTCCAGTGAGTCCTTCCTTCTCATTAGGTGGCCAAAGGACTTGAGTTTCAATTTCAGGATCTGGCCTTCTAAAGAGCAGTCGGAGTTGATCTCCTCTAGGACTGACAAATTTGAACACCTTACAGTCCAAGGGACTCACAGGATTCTTCTCCAGTACCATAGTTCAAAGGCCTCCATTCTTTGTCGCTCAGCCTTTCTTATGGTCCAACTTTCACAGCCAAACATTGCCACTGGGAAAACCATGGCCTTGACTATACGCACTTTTGTTGGCAGGGCGATGTCTCTGCTTTTTAGTATGCTGTCTAGATTTGCCGTAGCTTTCCTCCCCAGGAGGAAGCGTCTTTTAATTTCTTGGCTGCAGTCCCCATCTGTGGTGATCTTGGAGCCCAGGAAAATAAAATCTGTCACTACCTCCATTTCTTCCCCATCTATTTGCCAGGAATTGAGAGGGCTGGATGCCATGAACTTGGCTTTCTTAATGTTGAGTTTCAAGCCAACTTTTGCACTCTCCTTCTTCACCCGCATCAAGAGGCTCTTTAGTTCCTCTTCACTTTCTGCCATTAGAGTGGTATCATCTGCATATCTTAGGTTGTTGATATTTCTCCCGGCAATCTTAATTCCAACTTTTATATATATAAATAATATATATAATAATAAATAAATAAATAAGAGATAATAAATAAGAATGATCTCCAATGATGTTGGTTGGAGATTTTCTAGTGTGCTATTTTTGAAGTGATCTGGCCTAGTATATAACTGTATTTTCATTACTTAACTGCCTTTTTAGGTCTGTTCTTTTGGACACTGTTGATTCTGCTCTTCTGGGACAAATTCAGATTTTGGAGCTGTAAAAACAGTATTTCTCAATCTCAGCCATTTTAAGTGGTGTGGACTTCAACTCCCAGAATTTCCCAGCCAGCCATGCTGGCTGGGGGATTCTGGGAGTTGAAGTCCACACCACTTAAAATGGCTGAGATTGAGAAATACTGCTTTAAAAGATTAAAAGAATCACAGCCTGACCCATTCTTTTCATTTCTCTCCATCATCTCCTTTTTCTTTGAAAGAGTGAAGTGAACATCTCTCTCCCTCCACATTCAATTTCCAGAATAATACTAGTTAGCAATCCTTCTCCCATTGTTTCTGCAGAGGTATCTCCCCGCTGATAACAAATCTGGCATTTAGTGACATTCTAAAATTACACCTTCAATCAAGGAGATCCTATCTTTCCTGACTGAAGCAACGTATCTCTCTGGGTTGTTGACAAGAGACACTTCAGGGGTGCTGATTAGCTGAAAACCTGCATTATACAAGCGGCAGAATTTGAGTTCCAGCTGTCCTGAATTTTCATGAGCCTCTGTTTGATTTCGGCTCTCTGCACACGTGCAGACTTCTCTCAGTGGGTGTCATTCCACGTGTGTGTGTCAATTGGCATACACCAGGAAGACAAATCACAAATCACATCTGGCAGTCCAGTTGGTTGTGTTAGAGTTGCTCTCTTCTCTCCTTAATAGACTACACAACATTGTATAACAATTAATCCTGTTGGGCCATTACATGTCATTTAAGATAGCATTTTTCAACTTTGGCAACTTTAAAAAGTGTGGACTTCAACTCCCAGTATTCTTCAGCCAGCATGTTGGCCAGGGGATTCTGGGAAGTGAAGTCCACTCATGCTGGCTGAGGGATTGTGGATGTTGAGGTCCACACAGGCTGGCTGGGGAATTCTGGGAAGTCCACTCATGCTGGCTGAGGGATTCTGCATGTTGAGGTTGACATAGTGCTGGTTGGGGAATTCTGGGCACTGAGGTCCACTCATGCTGAGTAGAGAATTCTGGGAAGTGACATCCACTTCAGCAAGTGTTGTATTGCCTCTGTACAAATCGATGGTGAGACCACACTTGGAGTACTGCGTACAGTTCTGGTCACCACACCTCAAGAAGGATATAATGGAACTGGAAAAGGTGCAAAAAAGGGCAACAAGAATGATCAAGGAAATGGAGCGCCTCCCTTATGAAACCAGATTGCAACGCCTTGGTCTCTTCAGCCTTGAAAGACGGCGTTTAAGGGGTGACTTGATCGAAGTGTATAAAATCATGCATGGGATAGAAAAGGTGGATAGAGAAAAATTCTTTTCTCTATCACACAATACCAGGACAAGGGGGCACTCCCTAAAGCTTATAGCTAAGAAAGTGAGGACAAATAAAGGGAAATATTTCTTCACCCAGAGGGTCGTTGATTTATGGAATTCACTTCCTGAAGGGGTCGTGATAGCTGTCAGCCTTGACAGCTTCAAGGCAGGGCTAGATAGATTCATGGATGCAAAGTGTATTGGTGGTTATTAAAACAGATGTCCATGTGCCGCCTCTATGTTGGTTGAGGCAGGCAGGATTCCCTTGAGTACCATTTGTTTGGGGGTCAAGGGAAAGGGAGGGTTTTGCCTTCTCTTTCTGCTCAAGATCCCCATGTACAATTGGTGTGACACAGAATGCTGGACTCGATGGGCTTTGGCCTGATTCAGCATGGCTCTTCTTATGTTCTTATGTTCTTACTTATGCTGGCTGGGGAATTCTGGATGTTGAGGTTTACACCATGCTGGCTGGGGGATTCTGGGAAGTGAAGTCCACTCATGCTTAAGGTGACCAACTTTTTTACAATGAAAAGGAGGACACAAATAAATTGAAGAAAAAATATCGTAAATAAAAGAAACATTTTATTCATTGCAACAATAATACAGACAACTTGCATGTGCAAAGTTTGCCAGCCGGGTGTTTTGGCGCGCTCAGCAGCAATTCCTATTGGCTTTCGAAAGCCAATAGCGGGAGTAGCACAGCTCAGGCAAAAAAAGGTGCCGGAACGCCATTCTGAGCGTTCTATGAGGGGAAAAAAAAAGCCCTGCAGATTAGTCTTCAAATATCGAAAAGGAGGACATGAAGGAGGACACTTTTCGAGGGAGGACAGAACTCACAAAAGGAGGACTGTCCTCCCTAAAGGAGGACGGTTGGTCACCTTACTCATGCTGGCTGGGGGATTCTGGATCTTAAGATCTGCATAATGCTGGGGGATTCTGGATGTTGAGATTTACACAAGCTGGCTGGGGGATTCTGGGAAGTGAAGTCCAATCACCTTAAAGTTCCCCCAGGTTGAGAAACATTAGTATGAACTGTAAATTCGATACATCCCAAATAAAAAGCGAATAGCTGAAGTTCTTCCTAAATAACCCATTGTCGCCTAGAAGTGTAACATAATCTTCACTCACATAGTGGTTCTCAAAATATTGAATTTTAATCCTTGACTGTGTAAAAGTGCCCAACTGCTCTCTACCATCATCTTCGCCATACTGTGTAAATTTGGTCTGACGCTTAAAATCATTCAGTGATAGGAATAGCAATGTTATTTTTATTTTTATGATCTTTTGAATTAAGGTACAGATAGTCCGTGACTTACAACAGCTCATTCAGTGACCGTTCAAAGTTACAAAGGCACTGAAAAAAGAGACTTACAACCATTTTTCATACTACGACTGTTGCAGCATACCCGTGGTCATGTGATCAAAATTCAGATGCTTGGCAACTGACACGTACTTATGACCATTGCTGGAATCATGTGATTCCCTTTTGCGACCTCCTGAGGAGCAAATTCAATAGGGAAGCCGGATTCACTTAACAACCGTGTTACAAACTTGTCAGCTGTGGGTGATTCACTTAACAACTGTGGCAAGAAAGGTTGTAAAATGAGGCAAAACTCACTTAACATATGTCTCACTTAACAATAGAAATGATGAAGGGGATTTATACAAGGACGCCAGATGAAAACCAACGTCAGACAGCTGCTGAACATAATAGAATACCTGCAAAAGCACAACCAGATACCCGCCGCTCTTATGTTTGTGGATGCCGAAAAAGCTTTCGACAGACTGCACTGGCCGTTCCTGACGAACTTGGTCCGGAAGATGAAAATGGGAGTACAGTTTCTCAACTCCATAACGGCAATTTACCAGAAACAAACAGGTCAGATCATTGTCAATGGAGACTTAACGGACTCATTTAATATAGAGAGAGGCACGAGACAGGGCTGCCCGCTGTCCCCCCTGCTATTTGTCCTAACACTGGAAATTTTACTGAACAGAATAAGAGCGGCAGAGGATGTACAGGGCATACAGATTAAACAGCAAGACTACAAACTATGTGCCTTTGTGGATGACCTGCTGGTGACAATGTCGCAACCAGCACAGTCAGCAAGGAAATTGATGGAGATAATGGAGGACTATGGTAGGGTGTCAGGCTTCAAAGTAAATATATCAAAAACAAAGATGCTAGTCAAAAACCTAGACAACAAAGCAAGACGGAACTTGGAAAGAATAACGGGTTGTGAAATAGTCAAGAAAGTCAAATACTTAGGAGTGGAGATAGAATCAACAAATGCGAAATTATACAAGAATAACTACGAGGTCCTGTGGAATAAAATACAAGCAGACCTGGAAAGGTGGAAATCACTACGTCTGTCCCTGCTGGGCAGGATAGCGGCAGTAAAGATGAATGTCTTACCCAGATTTTTATTTCTCTTTCAAATGCTACCCATACTCAAAAAGGATGCGGACTTGGACAACTGGCAGAAGGGCATCAACAGATTTATTTGGGACGACAAGAGACCGAGGGTGAAACTAAAAATCATCCAAGACGCAAGGGAGAGAGGGGGACTCAAAATGCCTAATCTAAAGCTATACTACTATGCAGCAACGTTGGTGGCGGTTAGTGATTGGATCAACATGACAAATGATAGAATTCTGAATGTTGAGGGGCATGGTCTACTATTCGGCTGGCACGCATACTTAGTATACGACAAAAAGGCAGATAGGAACTTCAAGGAAAACCCACTACGAATCCCATTGTTATGGGTCTGGAAGAAATATAAGCACCTCCTACACGACAAGATTCCCATCTGGACGATCCCTGGACACGCAACAGGGGATATGAACACATCCCAAGGGCAAGAAGTGGTGCCCTACAGTGAACTTATACTGGGAGAAGAAAACGGGTTCCTCTTGAAACCTCAAGCAATGCTAGCAAACAGAGGAATAGGAAGTACCTGGCTATCATATATACAATTACAATCAAGGTGGCGTAAAGACAAGAAGAAGGGCTTCTCCCAGACCGACGAGAATCTAATTAAACAGATTAGAGAACAGGGGATTATGCACATCAAACGAGTGTACAGCATCCTGATAGAAATGGACTCTGAAACCGAGCTAGTCAAGAACTGTATGATAAAGTGGGCACAAGACTTCGGACACCCTATCACCATGGACACGTGGGAGAAAATCTGGGTGAGGAATGTAGAATTCACGAAATTACAACACTTAAGGGAAAACTTCTACAAGATGTTCTATAGATGGCATCTAGACCCGAAAAAAATATCACTCATCTACCCGGGCTCCCAGCCCAAATGCTGGAGGTGCGGGGACGGGGAGGCTACTTACTTTCACATATGGTGGACATGCAGAAAAATCAAAGCATTCTGGAGGAAGATATGGTGGACACTCCAAACTATTTTCAAAAAGCGTATAGAATTTCTACCTCAGGCTTTTCTGTTAGGGATCACAAAGGACTTCACTACCTCAGAGACAAATTTATTTTTGAACTTAATTACAGCAGCAAGATTGTTGGTGGGACAATACTGGAAGAATCCGGAAATACCGCCTATTGAAGAATGGACTGTGAAAGTGACAAATTTGGCGGAAATGGCGAAAATATCAGCGTACTTGAAAAATCGCTCCAATGAACAATTTTTGACGGACTGGAAACAGTGGATAGACTATATCCAAGAGAGACACCAATCAAACAGAATGCAGCTGGCGTTTAGCTGAGGCTCAATGGGAGGAGGGAAGAAGGGTTAACAAATCAAATGTTTACAAAAAAACTAACACCCGATGTTGAATGTATATGTTCTATAACTAATGCCTCTTAACATAAAAAAAAAAAAACAATAGAAATGATGGGTTCGATTGTGGTCGTAAGATTGTGGTCGTAAGTGGAGGACTACCTGTATTTTCAGGTCAAGAGAAATATCTGGGCAAGGTTTTTGAATTTCTATGATATTATTATTATTATTATTATTATTATTATTTATTTAATTTCTATGCCGCCCTATTCCAAAGAACTCAGGGCGGCTCACAGCATGATAGAAATCACAATAAACACATATCTATAAAAAACCCTTAAGCTAAAAGAAACCAATCACTCCACGAACATACACAGAAACATACACTGGCTAGGGGCAAGGTGTTAGCTGCCCCAGGCCTGCCGGCAAAAGTATGTTTTAAGCAATCTACGAAAGGCAAAGAGGGTGGGGGCGACACGGATCTCCGGGGGAAGTTGGTTCCAGAGGGCCGGGGCCGCAACAGAGAAGGCCCTTCCCCTAGGCCCCGCCAGGCGACACTGTCTGGCTGACGGGACTTGGAGAAGGCCGACTCTGTGGGCCCTAACCGGCCGCTGGGATTCATGGGGCAGCAGACGGTCCCGTAAATAACCTGGTCCAATGCCATGTAGGGCTTTATAGGTCATAACCAACACTTTGAATTGGGTTCGGAGACCAATTGGCAGCCAATGCAGCTCGCGGAGTGATGCCGAAATGTGGGCATTTCTAGGCAAGCCCAACACTGCTCGCGCGGCTGCATTCTGCATTACCTGAAGTCTCCGAACATTTTTCAAAGGTAGCCCCATGTAGAGAGCATTGCAGTAGTCGAACCTCGAGGTGATAAGGGCATGAGTGACTGTGAGCAGAGACTCCCGGTCCAAATAGGGCCGCAACTGGTGCACCAGGCGAACCTGGGCAAATGTCCTCCTCGCCACAGCCGAAAGATGATGTTCCAAATTTAGCTGTGGATCGAGGAGGACGCCCAAGTTGCGGACCTTCTCCGAGGGGGTCAAAAGCTCCCCCCCCAGGCTAATGGACGGATAGATTGAAATATCCTTGGGAGGCAGAACCCATAGCCACTCCGTCTTGTCGGGGTTGAGTTTGAGCCTGTTGGCACCCATCCAAACCCTAACAGCCTCCAGACATCGGCACATCACTTCCGCTGCTTCACTGAAATGACACGGGGTGGAGATGTAAAGCTGGGTATCATCAGCATACTGATGATATCTCACCCCGTGTTGTCGGATGATCTCGCCCAGTGGTTTCATGTAGATATTAAACAGCAGAGGGGAGAGGACCGATCCCTGAGGGACCCCACAAGGGAGGAACCTAGGGGTTGACCTCTGACCCCCTGCCAACACCGACTGCGACCGACCAGTGAGGTAGGAGGTGAACCACCGCAAAACAGTGCCTCCAACCCCCAACCCCTCCAGTCGATGCAGAAGGATACCATGGTCAATGGTATCGAAAGCCGCTGAGAGGTCAAGTAGCACCAGGATAGTGGATAATCCGCTATCCCGGGCCCGCCAGAGATCATCCGTCAGCGCGACCAAAGCAGTTTCCGTGGAGTAGCCGAGCCTGAATCCTGACTGTTGAGGGCCCAGATAATCGGCCTCATCCAAGGACCGTTGGAGCTGGAGTGACACCACCTTCTCAACAACCTTCCCTATAAAGGGAAGATTGGAGACAGGACGGTAGTTGTTTAAAACAGCTGGGTCCAGGGAAGGCTTCTTGAGGAGGGGGCGCACAATTGCCTCCTTGCAGGGAGCCGGAAAGGACCCCTCCCTCAAAGAAGCGTTGACAATCTCCTGAACCCAGCCCCGCGTCACCTCCCTGCTGGCCGAAACCAGCCAGGAGGGGCACGGGTCCAATAAACAGGTGGCGGAGCTCACAGCTCCAATGGCCTTGTCGACTTCATCAGGTGCCACCGGGTCAAACTCCTCCCACACAACAGGATCAAGACGAGTCCCTGTCATCTCGACTGAATCATTATCAGCCGATACTGCATTCCAATTGGAGTCAAGGTCCATCCGAATCTGGGCGATTTTATCCGCAAAAAACTTATTAAAGTCCTCAGCACTACCCTGCAAGGGTGCATCAACCCCCCCCTGATTAAGGAGGGAGCGAGTTACCCTAAACAGGGCGGCTGGGCGGGATTCCGCAGATGCAATCAAGGCGGAATGATACGCGCATCTTGCCGCCTTGAGCGCCACCTGATAAGTCTTGATATAAGATCTTACAAGTGTTCGGTCAGATACGGATTTACTTTTCCTCCATCGCTTCTCTAGGCGTCTCTTCTGGCGCTTCATCCCCCTGAGTTCCTCAGTAAACCAAGGAGATCTCCTGGGTCTGCTACCACAGAGAGGTCGCAGCGGCGCAATCCGGTCAAGAGCCCCCTTCGCAGCCATATTCCAGGCCGTAACCAGGGACTCTGCCGAACTGTGAATGAGAGAGTCCGGTATTTCCCCAAGCGTCCTCTGAAAACTCTCTGGGTCCATCAGACGTCTGGGGCGGAACCACCTAATCGGTTCCGCCTCCCTGCAGGGGAGGGGTGGAGCCTTAAAAACAAGCCGCAGCAGAGAATGATCTGACCATGACATAGGCAAAATATCTAAGCCCCTTAAATTCAGATCATTGCTCAACTGTTCTGAGAGGAATACCATGTCGGGAGTGTGTCCCCTCTCGTGAGTCGGACCCTGAACTACCTGAGTCAGGTTCATGGTTGCCATGGTGGCCATGAACTCCTGCGCCAACCCAGAGGATTCGCCGAGCGACGGCAGATTTAAGTCCCCCAAGACAATAAGCCTGGGGAACTCAACCGCCAGCCCAGCAACCTCCTCAAGTAGCGCAGGCAGGGCTGTTGACACGCAGCTGGGAGGCAGGTACGTAAGCAACAAGCCCACCTGAACCCCTAGGTCCAACTTCACAAGAAGCAACTCACAACCCGCAATCTCAGAAACAGCAAGCCTGCGTAGACTAAAGGTCTTCTTGGCTATAATAGCCACTCCTCCCCCCCTTCCCTGGGGTCGTGGCTGATGCCATACCTGAAACCCGGCTGGACACATCTCAGAGAGAGGAACTCCTCCCTCCGGGCCCAGCCAGGTCTCAGTCACACATGCGAGGTCGGCCTCCTCATCCAGGAGAAGATCATGGATGAGGGGAGCTTTATTTACAACCGACCTGGCATTGAGCAGCAGCAGCCTGAGCCCAGGGTCCGGATTTCCCCCATCACCAGTACTTCGGGCTGAACTCACAGGGTCGGAGCAAGGGATCACTTTTAAACAGCGAGCTCTTGTTCCCCGGGAATGGCCTACCCTGTGGCCCCCGCCATATCTGCCTCTCCCCAGCAAGACCGGTATACTTTGGCCCTCTATCACCCCAGAGCCAGCGCCCCCCTCCCCCTCCGCCTCTGCCGTGCCAGGCAGGCTAGCCAGTCCATCCCATTCATTCCACTCAACCACAACTCCATCCATATCATTTAATTTACCCCTCCCAAAAACCACCCTATAAACTAACAATTTAAAAACGAGCTAACCATCCATTCATCCATTCAACCCGATTCATTCCACAAACAGTCAATCCCCCCCCAATCTTTCATAACTTCTAACAAGTCAATTAAAATTGTATTAAATAGATATAAATATTTAAAATTTAGACAAACAGTATATAAAAAAAACTTGAAAAACATAGTGACAAACAGAGTCGGCTGATTAGAGCAATGGCTGCTCAGCGGCTCAATTGTTCTCTTCCCCTCGGACTCCCAAGTTCAGCTGCTCACGTTAGGGGTGGCTGGGCTGGGGGGAGTGGCTATACAGCAGCCCGGTTCTTCTCTTCCCCTCGGACTCCCAAAGTTCAGCTGCTCACGTTTGGGGCGGCTGGGCTGGGGGGAGTGGCTATACAGCAGCCCGGTTCTTCTCTTCCCCTCGGACTCCCAAGTTCAGCTGCTCACGTTTGGGGTGGCTGGGCTGGGGGAGTGGCTATACAGCAGCCCGGTTCTTCTCTTCCCCTCGGACTCCCAAGTTCAGCTGCTCACGTTTGGGGTGGCTGGGCTGAGGGAGTGGCTATACAGCAGCCCGGTTCTTCTCTTCCCCTCGGACTCCCAAGTTCAGCTGCTCACGTTAGGGGTGGCTGGGCTGGGGGAGTGGCTATACAGCAGCCCGGTTCTTCTCTTCCCCTCGGACTCCCAAGTTCAGCCGCTCACGTTTGGGGTGGCTGGGCTGGGGGAGTGGCTATACAGCAGCCCGGTTCTTCTCCTCCCCTCGGACTCCCAAGTTCAGCTGCTCACGCCTGGGGTGGCTGGGCTGGGGGAATGGCTATACAGCAGCCCGGTTCTTCTCTTCCCCTCGGACTCCCAAGTTCAGCTGCTCACGTTAGGGGTGGCTGGGCTGGGGGAGTGGCTATACAGCAGCCCGGTTCTTCTCTTCCCCTCGGACTCCCAAGTTCAGCCGCTCACGTTTGGGGTGGCTGGGCTGGGGGAGTGGCTATACAGCAGCCCGGTTCTTCTCTTCCCCTCGGACTCCCAAGTTCAGCTGCTCACGTTAGGGGTGGCTGGGCTGGGGGAGTGGCTATACAGCAGCCCGGTTCTTCTCCTCCCCTCGGACTCCCAAGTTCAGCCGCTCACGTTTGGGGTGGCTGGGCTGGGGGAGTGGCTATACAGCAGCCCGGTTCTTCTCCTCCCCTCGGACTCCCAAGTTCAGCTGCTCACGCCTGGGGTGGCTGGGCTGGGGGAATGGCTATACAGCAGCCCGGTTCTTCTCTTCCCCTCGGACTCCCAAGTTCAGCCGCTCACGTATTATAAAAAGAATAGAAAATCTGAGCTTAAACGAAAATCAAATTGGAGGAGGCTCCAACTGCAAATTCAGATATGGCCTTGCTTATTGCTCCTATATTAAATGTGATTCCCAGAAATACATTTTAGATTAGTGCTCTCAGCGTGCTATTACAAGAATGAAGGTGAATAACATTTATTTTTGACTTTCTGGCCTTTTTTTCCTGCAAGGAGAATCCATTCCAAGATTAAAGTTATTTTATTATCTGTGCTCGTGTTTGGCCTAGTTTTCTGCTTCTGTAAAAGTATTCATTTCACACACTTTGCAATCCCCCTGGGGAGCATTGCAAGCTTGATTGAATTGTTAAAAGAGGAAGAATTTCATTAAAAGCCAATGGAAATGCAAAATTCACTAAGTTATTGAGCAAAACAGTGACTGCAAGGATTTGACATCCATTGTTTCTACTCTGAACTTTTTCTTGGTCTACCGTTGATTATCTAACCCTGCCCAAAAGTTTTGTTGAAAAAGGACAAATAAAACTGAGATGTATTGGAAATTTGCCTGCCTTGAAGAAGCAAATAAATAGGGAGCATAGAGATAGATTACAGTTACTCCTCCACTTACGACCACAGTTGAGCCCAAAATTTCTGTTGCTAAACGAAAAATTTGTTAAGTAAGTTTTGACCCATTTTATGAGCTTTATTGCCACGGTTGTTAAATGAATCCCTGAACTTAATTAAGTTAGGAACACGGTTGTTAAGTGAATCCAGCTTCCCCATTGACTTTGCTTGCTAAAAGGTTGCAAAAAATGATCATATGACCCCGGGACACAACAATGGTCATAAGTATGAGTCAGCTGCCAGGGGTCTAAATGTTGATCACATGGCCGTGGGGATGCTGCAGGGGTTATAAGTGTGAAAAAGGTCATAAGTCACTTTTTTCACTGTCTTTGTACCTTTGAATGGCTACTGAATGAACTGTTGCCATTCGAGGACCACCTATATAGAGTAGTCTTCATTTAATGACCATTCAAAATTATGACAGATCTCCCCAGAGCTACTAACAACCCAGTTCCAGAATTCTGAGCGCCACACACATACACACAGTCATGTGATCCCATTTTGAGTACCTGGTACGGTAAATAGCTCACAATTACGCCATTTGCAAAAACATGGGGTTTTTTTTGCTAGTTTCTAATGTATACTTCGTGTTTCTGGCAAAAAAATACTGCCTCTAAGAAAACACGTTTGTTTAATGACCTCAGCATTCACTTAAAGACTGTAGCATTTGCTTAGTGACCGCAGTGTTTGCTTAACAACAGCAAAAAGGTTTAATCCATCTGCAAGTATCCATCATTCATTCCGTGATTAAAAATTCAATCTTCTTTCCAATTAAGTCCCTTTGAATTAAATACAAGCTATTCCACCACCACCCTATCTGTTTAGCTGGAAGTAAATTCTATTTAGAGTAGAGTAGAGTAGAGTAGAGTAGAATAGAGTAGAACAGAGTAGAATAGAGTAGAATAGAGTAGAATAGAGTAGAATAGAGTAGAATAGAGTAGAATAATCTTTATTATCATTGTATAACTCACAACGAAATTAAGTGCCGTCCACAGCGCACACTACACACAAATAACACACATTATATACACACCTCCTTCACATTCTATTCACCGTTGCGCTGCTTCTAATATTGCACCTCAATGTTGCCCTGTGGTATTTAATAAGCACGCATAGGGTTGCATCAACAATATTTTAACAAAGGAGAACTTGCATTGCATTTTTAGTTATATATACTTTAAAAAAAAACAAATCTGCATCTCTGTGAAATTCAGTGCAAAGTTCCAGAAATATATAGATATTGCTTCTAAGGCCTAGGGCTTAAAACCCAGAGCAAATTCAATTTATCAGGCATGTAATTTTAGTTGAACTGCAATATCCAGCTGGAATTAGAGTTCTGAGCCATAAAAGTTAAATCAAAGCATGTGGTTTAAAACCCCCTCAAAACCCACCCAAGTGAATAAGAGCGAGGCCTGCAGCTAATGACTTTTGAGAGCACTATCAGCATCCTTATTAAAGGCATCATTATCATTTTTATTTTATCAGCCTACCTACCACTTTTTTTTTTTTACCCAGGGGTTGTCTTTTATCACAAGGTGGAAAATAATAACATGACAAAAGAAATGCAATAAATAGAATCACTATGGAAACCTATGCCATACCTCAGGTCTTTGGGAAAAGAAAGAAAGAAAAAAGCCTTTCTATTCTCCTTTAGTAATCAGCAAGATGGGACAGAACCACGAAACATGGCTAGAATTAAACCCTGTTGGAATTAAAGGCTGGATAATAATACTTGGGGTACCCGGACATATGATTCAAGCCCTTAAATCTTAGTGTTAAGAGCTGTCGGTCGGAAGCTGGAAAGAGCTCTAGAATTATACCCTTTCAGTTCTGCTCAGAGGGATACAAGAAATCATCAGCTTACGACGCCCAATGAGCCCATAATTTCTGTTGTTAAGTGAGGCATTTGTTAAGTGAGTTTTGCACCATTTTAAGACCTTTTTTGCCACAGTTGTTAAGTGAATCACTGCCATTGTTAAATTAGTGACACTGTCCTGGTTCCGATAGACGAGATCAGTAAAAAGAACTCCCAAGGCCAGTGGTGGCGAACCTATGCACTCAGATGGCAACTGTCCCTCTTCAATCAGCCGCCCACTAACTCGCCAAGGTCCCACGTGGCTGGATGCATCCCGGCATGGCTGGTTTCCCTCCCCCCCCCCCGTCCCGTTCCTCCTGGCCTCGCATGCTCTCCTTTTCCCGGGCACGACCCCTGCATCGCCTCCTCACCTGTCAGCCGTCCATTCAGCTCAAAGGCGGCTTTTCTGAACTGGTGGCGGGCAGCGGAGCCCCAGAGTGCGCTGGTGGAGGGGCTGGCAGGCTGTGGCTGCTGACAAACACCGTCGGCCCCCATGTGCTCGCTGGCCTCTGTGTGCGGGGGCCGATGGTGTCAGGCAGCAGCCACCCCGGCCCTTGCCTTGCCCCATGGCAATGGCAACCCCACCCTGCCTCACCTCACCCCGCAGAACGAGCCTCCTGCCTACCACCTCACCTGCCAGAGACTCCCTGGATCTCCCCCAACCCTTCCCATCCCCCACAGGCGTCCCTCCCCACGAGCAACGTTGAGGTGACCACGCCTACCTTGGCCACACTCACCCAATCCCCCATGACCATCACAGCCGCGCCCACCCAGTGGGCCACGCCCACATGACACCCGGCGATAAATAAGTGGGCTTTGGGTTGCAGTTTGAACACTCGGTCTCTAAAAGGTTCGCCATCACTGCACAAGGCAAAAAAGTTTCCTTAAATAATATATTTATTTGGCTACATAGTATCGGCACAATCAAAAGTGAACCCAAGCCTGAAGTTCCCTCCCCAAGGTTACAATGTTACAAAGTTGAACTTCCCACCCCAGTAATGTGTCATGAATTACAATCCCCAATTAACTACTTGCACGGGCTTTCTAACGGAAGCTTCAGCCCACCAAAATGCAACCAGCAATGACTTTGGTTCCCACAGAACAATTTTATTGTTTTGACTAAGCAAAAAAAAAAAAACACTCATTCCCTCTCCCAAATCTGTGGCAACTGAAAACGACTGGAAAATGTCTACAGCCAAATTCGTTTATAGAGTTCACACACACACACACACACACACACACACACACACACACACGATTGCTACCGGTAAGTGAATTTGGCTTCCCCATTGACTTTGCTTGTTGGAAGGTCACAAAAGGGGATCACAAAAGGGGATCACAGTTGCCAAGCATCTGAATTTTGATCACAGGATTGTGGGGATGCTGTAAAGGTTGTAATTGTGAAAAACAGTCATAAGTCACATTTTTCGGTTTTGAACAGTCACTAAATAAACTGCTGTAAGTTGAGGACTTACCTGCATTTTTGGTGCAGGGGAGGGGGCTTCTTGGAAAGATGCATCTGTTTTTTGCAACTTTCAGCCTCTTTTCACCACAATGCACCAGCTGCTGAAAAGGAACTGGCAAAGTTGAAGAAAGAGACATAAGAAAAAAATAAAGTAAAATTGTACAATTTGCCCATCACCAATCCCCAGCCCAAAAAAAAGGGAAGAAGTCCTATTAAAATGCAAAACTTAGGATCCACATAAGAAAGATAATTCTCTTCTATCTTGACCTTTTTTTTTTTTTTTTTTTTTACTGTGGATGGATCATTAAAGTAGCGTTTCTCTGCTTTGGCAATTTGAAAATGCAATTTGAAGATGTTGTGGACTTCAACTCCCAGAATTCCCCAGCCGTTATGGCCGTCATAAAAACTGAGATTGATGTCAAGCAGTAGTTGAATAATGACCACTCAAGGGTGGTTGAATTCGTCTTTCCTGCCATGTTGAAATGCCTCGCTCTAGATTCGTGTTTCTAAACTTTGGCAATTTGAAGAAGCATGAACCACAACTCCCAGAATTCCACACATCTTCAAGTGGCCATGGCTGAGATACACTGCATGAATGGACTGACGTATCATGAGAATGTTATCTAGTTGGATGATGAAATATCTACAAGCAACTAACCAAACCCCAAGGAGTCCATAGTAGACCGACTTATATTTTAAGAGGGCCACAAGAGCTTTTGTGAAGGCTGCTTTCTAGAAATGACGCTTGATCAGCTTCTTACCAGTAAGATCTGTGGTTGAGTATCACAGTGCATAACTTATGCACTCCTATGAATGGAAGTTTTTAATTGGACCAGGATACTTACGGGACCGTCTTCTGCCACATACTTCCCTTCGACCGGTTAGAGCGCACAGGGTCGGCCTCCTCCGGGTCCCGTCAGCGAAACAATGCCGTCTGGCGGGTCCTAGGGGAAGGGCCTTCTCTGTTGTGGCGCCCACCCTCTGGAACCAACTGCCCCCTGAAGTCCGCGTTTCCCCCACTCTCCCGGCCTTCCGGAAGAATCTAAAAACTTATCTATGCCGGCAGGCCTGGGGATGATTGTGATTGTGTCTGTATGATGAATGTGTTTGGGGGGTCTTTTAAATGCTTTGTCGACTTGGTTTTTGGGTTTTAAATGCTGTGATGTTGTTGTTGTTTTTTTGTTCATGTTGTTAGCCGCTCCAAGTCCTTTGGAGAGGAGCGGCATAAAAATTTAATTAAAATAAAAAAAAAATAAATAAATAAAAATAAAATAAGAAGAGCTGGAGACTCACTTCTAGTCCAGGGCTTTTTAACCTTTTCACCCATTGTACCACTTTTAGGATATGGTAGTATCCAAGTACTACCAGTCGCCTAGCAAGGGGTCAAAAACTTGATGACCCCCCCAAAAAAGGAAAAAAGTGATAAAGTACAGGCAGTCCTCGACTTACAACAGTTCACTTAGAGACTGTTCGAAGTTACAGTGGCACTGAAAAAAGTGCCCCCCAAGCCACAGCCGAGCAAGACACCTGCCTGCCCACCCGGCGGCGCTCTTCCTCCTGTCCGAGGTTTTCATTGTTGTGAGCATTTCTGTTGGGGATTGGCAGTGGGGGTGGGGTGGGGGGCTCTTTGGTTTTTATTCCCCCCCCCCCGTCTGCTGGGTGGTTGCAGCAGGTTTTGGTCACTTCACATGACCCTGGGACACTGTGACCGTCATAAATATGAATCGGTTGCCAAGCATCTGAATGTAAATCACAAGACCCTGGAGAGGCTGCAACATTCCAGCTGATCGGCTCTTCTGGCTGATCCGGGCGCTTCCACTGAGCCCTGACAGCCCTGCAGCTCCAGCCGTCTCTCGCTCAGGCTTGTGCGGTGCTGCCACTGGTTCAGCTCATTCCCCTCCCCCGCTACCACTTTTCATGGTCGCGTACCCCCTGCCAGGTGCCCATGTACCACAGATGGTACCCGTACCACTGGTTAAAAAGCCCTGGTCAAGAAGATAGCACTTAATACTCATATAATGATGATGAAGAAGAAGATGATGATGATGACAATGACACCTAGGATGCTGGTAGCAACCTGTGTCAACCATCAGCGCCAGCCAATTTGAATGTTCAATTCACTGAGGTTCATGTTTAATAATAATAATAATAATTATTATTATTATTACTATTATTGTTGTTGTTGTTGTTGTCATCTAGTCCAACCCCCTGTTCAGGCAGGAAACCCTATCCCATTTCAGACAAATGGCTGTCCAGTCTCTTCTTAAAAACTTCCAGTGTTGGAGCATTCACCGCTTCTGGAGGCAGGTTGTTCCACTGGTTAATTTTTGTAACTGTCAAGAGATTTCTCCTTAGTTCTAGATTGCTTCTCTCCTAGATTAGTTTCCATCCGTTGCTTCTCGTCCTGCCTTCAGGCACCTTGGAAATTAGCTTGACTAATTAGCTCTTCTTTGTGGCAACCCCTGAGATACTGGAACATGTCCCCCCTCGTCCTTCTCTTCGTTAAACTAGACATACCCAATTCCAGCAGCCTTTCCTTATATGCTTTGGCCTCCAGTCCCCTGATCATCTTTGTTGTTCTTCTCTGTACTCTTTCTAGACTAGCATCAGCATCTTTTCTACATCGTGGTGACCAAAACTGGATGCAGCATCCCAAGTGTTTCATAATGCTTCATATTGCTTTACAGTCTTCTCTATAGGCAATCCACCTATTGCCCCTCAGCAATCTGAGTCCACATTTTTGGAAGGATGGCTGGCTGAGTCAGCCTTGAGCTGGTGAGATTCAAACTCCTGGCAGGCGACAGAATTAGGATGTGTTCATTATCTTTGCTACACATTGCAGAGGGTTTAGCTAGATGATCCTCATGACCTCTTTCTACAGGTAGTCCTCAAGTTACAACAGTGACTGTTTGAAGTTACAGTGGCACCTGGAAAAGTGGTTGATGAACATTTTTTACACGCACGACCATTGCAGCATTCCCAGGGTCACATGATCAGACATTTGGCAACTGGCTCCTATTTATGATGGTTTCAGTGTCCTGGGGTCATGTGATCACCTTTTGTGACCTTCTGACAAGCAAAGTCAATGGGGGAGCCAGATTCACTTAGCAACCGTGTACTAATTTAACAACTGCAGTGATTCACTTAACAACTGTGGCAAGGTCATAAAATGGGGCAAAATTCACTGAGCAACTGTCTCGCTTAGCAACGGAAATTTGGGATTCCGCTGTGGTTATAAGTCAAGGACTATCTGTACTCTGGAGTTCTTTGCCTCTGTGGGCCACCAGCCTGCGTTTCATTCCATCTGTTCTGTTAAGAAACAGAACAATGCCTTGATTGTTGTTATTGGAAGTGCCAAAAGTGCACTGATTAATTACGGTAATATGGTCAGAAAAGTTGGCTGGCTCAAATGGAGAGCTGGCTTGGCATCACTTGCCTTCAGGGCCACTGTATTTTGATGTCCTAATTTAAAAATAAATAACTGTTTTTTGAAATCTGTACCTCCTCATTTGCTATCTGGGAACGTGACACCTTTTGCAATGAGAATGTTTCCAGATCCTTTTATGGTGGAACTAATCCATTCTCTTTTTCAGATTAAACTCTTGAGAGCTACATAAGGCATCTCAGGACCTTTTTTTTTTCTGTATGATTTTTTTTCTAGCTACAGAAAAAAAAATGATATATGACTCAAAAGGCAGTTTATTTCAAAAGGTATGATTTTAGGAATCATAAATCAACTTTCCTTTGGAGGAAAGGTGCTTTAAAATACAGGAGACTGAGGCAGGGCTTTGCCAATATAACTCCCAAAATACAGAATAACAGAGTTGGAAGGGTGCCTTGGAGGTCATCTAGTCCAACCCCCTGCTCAAGCAGGAAGCCCTATACCATCTCAGAGATAACGGTTATAGAATCACTTCATTAAAATCTCCAGGGATGGAGCACTCACAGCTTTTGGGGGCAGGTTGTTCCATTGGTTAATTATTCTCACTGTCAGGAAGTTTCTCCTTAGTTCTAGGTCAGTGGTGGCGAACCTATGGCACGGGTGCCAGAGGCAGCGCTCAGAGCCCTCCCTGTGGGCACATGCACCATGCCCCGGAGATGGCAACCGTCTCTCTTCAACCAGCCTCCTGCTAACTCGTCAAGGTCCCACGTGGCCGAATGCATCCCGGCATGGCTGGTTTCCCTCCCCTCCGTCCCCTCCCTCCTGGCCTTGCATGCTCTTCTTTTCCTGGGCACAACCCATTGCATCGCCTTCTCAGCTGTTGGCTGGCTGTCCAGCTCAGAGGTGGCTTCTCTGAACTGCTAGCGGTGGGCTGCGGAGCCCCAGAGTGCGCCGGTCGAGGGGCCGGCAGGCTGTGGCTCCTGACGGATACTGTCGGCCCCCTATGCGCTCGCTGGCCTCTGTGTGCGGGAGCCAATGGGTGTCAGGCAGCACCCGCCCTGGCCCTTGCCTTGCCCCCATGGTAATGGCAACCCCACCCTGCCTCACCTCACCCCGCAGAACGAGCCTCCTGCCTACCACCCCACCTGCCAGAGACCCCCTGGATCTCCCCCAACCCTTCCCACCCGCCACAGGTGTCCCTCCCCACGAGCAACATTGAGGTGACCACGCCTACCTTGGCCACACTCACCCAATCCCCCATGACCACCACAGCCACGCCCACCCAGTGGGCCACGCCCACCTGGCACCCAGCGATAAATAAGTGGAGTTTGGGTTGCAGTTTGGGCACTCGGTCTCTAAAAGATTCCCCATCACTGTTCTAGGTTGCTTCTCTCCTTGATTAGTTTCCATCCGTGGCTTCTTGTCCTGCCTTCAGGTGCTTTGAAGAACAGGTTGACCCCCCTCTCTCTTCTTTGTGGCAGCCTCTCAAATGTTGGAATATTACTATCATGTCATCCCTGGTCCTTCTTTTCATTAAAAAAAGTGAATCTCTGTAGCTTAGGGTTGAAATATCCTCTGAACTTGGCTGTTTTCCTGCAGATGTTTCTGATGATGTTACCTGGTTGGGTAATGAGACATCTGCCAGAAAACCACCAAGCTCAGAGAGCACCAAGGACCCCCTCATAATTCCCCAAAGTTATAAATACACCTAGTCCTCAACTTATAACCAAAACCGAGCCCAAAATTTCTGTTGTTAAGTGAAAGATTTGTTAAGTGAGTTTTGCCCCATTTTATGACCGTTCTTGCTACATTTGTTAAGTGAATCATTGCAGTTGATAAGTTAGTTGATGTAATACAGCTTCCCTGTTGAATTTGCTTGTCAGAAGATCTCAGAGGATGACCACGTGACCCGGGGACGCTGCAACCATCATAAATACGAACCAGTTGCCCAACGTCTGAATCTGTGACCATGGGGATGCTGCAAAGGTCGTAACTGTGAAAAACGGTCACAAGTCACATTTTTTCAATGCTGTTGTAACTTTGAATGGTCACTAAACGAACTGCTGTAAGTTGAAGACTACTGTACCTATACAAAAATTGGCAGCCAAATTGACAACTTTGATTTGATTCATTTTAATACTGATTCATAACCTCTTTTTTTGCATGAAACAATAAAATTAATTAATATGTGACATATGGATTTGACGATTAGACAAAATGGTGAATACAAAATGAACGTTATACAGACAGTCCTCAAATTACAGTTCGCTAAGTGATTGTTCAAAGCGACAATGGTACTGAAAAAAAGTAATTTTTCCCACTTATGACCATTGCAGTTATGCCCTTGGTCACATGATCAAAATTCAGATGCTTGGCAACTGATTCACATTTATGATGGGTGCCAGTGTCCTGGGGTCATGCAATCCACTTTTACAACCTTCTGACGAGCAAAGGGGAAGCCAGATTCATTCAACAACTGTGTTACTACCGGTAGCAGTGTGCTGCAGCTGCCAAAAAAGGCCAACACAGTGCTAGGCTGCATTAACAGAGGGATAGAATCAAGGTCACGTGAAGTGTTAATACCACTTTACAAGGCCTTGGTAAGGCCACACTTGGAATACTGCATCCAGTTTTGGTCACCACGATGTAAAAAAGATGCTGAGACTCTAGAAACAGTGCAGAGAAAAGCAACAAAGGTGATTAGGGGGCTGGAGGCTAAAACATATAAGGAACGGTTGCTGGAATTGGGTTTGTCTAGTTTAACGAAGAGAAGGACGAGGGGGGACATGATAGAAGTCTTCCAATATCTCAGGGGCTGCCCCAAAGAAGAGGGAGTCAAGCTATTCTCCAAAGCACCTGAAGGCAGGACAAGAAGCAACGGATGGAAACTAACCAAGGAGAGAAGCAACCTGGAACTAAGGAGAAACTTCCTGACAGTGAGAACAATTAACCAGTGGAACAACCTGCCTCCAGAAGCGGTGAATGCTCCAACACTGGAGGTTTTTAAGAAGAGACTGGAGAGCCATTTGTCTGAAATGTTATAGGGTTTCCTGCCAGAGTGGGGTGAGGTGGGGGCGGACTAGATGACCTCTAAGGTCTTTTCCAACATTATTATTGTTGTTGTTGTTAACAACAGCTGCAGCGATTCACTTAATAACTGTGGTGAGAAAGGTTGAAAAATGGGGCAAAATTGGCTTAATAGCTGTCCCACTTAGCAGTGTAAATTTTGGGCTCAATTGTCGTAAACCGAGAACTTACCTGTATTGTAAAAACACGACCCCAGTGGAACTACCCATTATGGTCCATGCCATGACGATTGTAAATTAGGTAGATCATGTGACCAACCAACATTTTATGATCATGTGAGCACAGCGGCCATAAAACAAACGTGGCAGTTGTAAAAAAGGACCCATGGTTCATTACGGCCTGATTTTGCTGAAAAACAGAAATAATTTCAATTTTTGGCAAAACCAGAAAAAAATGCAGTCATGTGATCCGTCTAATATGTCTGAAGCTGTCCAGAACTTCGGAACTGTTTGTAAGTCCTTTTTTTTTTTTCAGGTAGGTTAACTATGAATGGGCGTAAGTGAAAGACTGCCTATATCAGTGATGGTAAACCTTTTAGAGACCGGGTGCCCAAACTGCAACCCAAAACCCACTTATGTATCGCCAGGTGTCACGTGGGTGTGGCCCACTCGGCGGGTGCAGCTACAGTGGGCTTGGCAGACTGGGTGGGCATGGCCACTGGATGGGTGTGGCTGCTGTAGTCATGGCAGATTGGGTGGGCACGGCCGGGGTGGGTGTGGCCACCTTGATGTTGCTTATGAGGAGGGACACCTGTGGGAGCCGGGCAGGATTGGGTGAGATCCAGGGGGTCTCTGGCGGGTGGGATGGTGGGCTCCCCAATGGCGGCTCCAGGCTGGCTGGCTGGCCTTAGGCCAGTGATGGTGAACTTTTAGAGACCACGTGTGCTGGTGTGATGGCGCATGCCCAGAGAGAGGGCTCTGCATGCCGCCTCTGGCATGCGTGCCATACATTTGCCACCACTGGCCTATATAGATATTCCTAACCGGTTTGAGAATGTTTCGAAGGTGCTTTTTCCAAGGGCAACTGGACGGTTTTTTACTTTGAGAAAGAAGACATTTTGCTTCTCATCTAAGAAGCGTCATCAGTTCTGGCAGGATGGTAAGGGTTGAAAGGATTATATTTCTTTGCAGTCATCTGGTCGTTAGTACTCTCTCTGAGAGCCTTTGAGGCCATTTGGAGAACTATACCCTCAGAATCATTCGAATCAGGGTGCAATTTGTTGTGGAACTTTCTTGGAGCTACTGCAAGGGCTGTGTTGTGGACATGAGAGAAGTGGTGTCGTATCCTCCCCCTCTGTTGAGGGAGGGGTGTTCAATTCAGACTCTTAACCCCTCTTTCAGACCAATGGTCCTCTCTGTCCAGCATGCGGCTAGCTAAACATCGAAGCCTTAAATCTCAAGCTTCCTCTTCAAGGAATCGTAGTTTCTATTAACGGAAAGGCAAGTGACCACTGTAGATGATCACGGCAAACATTATACGCTGCTGCTAAATACAGATGTGGTGCACACCATGAGCTGTCAAGTGCACGCTGAGTGAATGATTACAAAAATCATGGCTTATTCCTCTTCTTGGTTTTTCCGCCCAATTTCTATGCTGAGATCTCTCTTCCTGGAGAGAGATTTTCTCTTTAATGCAAAATAAGTCCCTTTGTAGGTTATGCATCCTTCAGACCAGTGTTTCTCAAGCTTGGCAACTGGAAGACCTGGCTGGGGAATTCTGGGAGTTGAAGCCCATAGGTCTTCAGTTGCTAAGCTTGAGAAACACTGATTTAAATGGTGTTTTCCTGACTGTTAGAACAATTAATCAGTAGAACAACCTGCCCCCAGAAGTTGTGAATGCTCCAACATTGGAGTTTTTTAAGAAGAGACTGGGCAGCCATTTGTCTGGAATGGTATAGGCCAGTGGTGGCAAATCTATGGCACGGGTGCCAGAGGCGGCACTCAGAGCCCTCTCTGTGGGCACGGGCACCGTCGCCCCAGTCCTAGGCCTTCAGCTGGGTTTTCTAAAACCTTTTTGCTTTAGGCCTCCGCCGCCGTGTGCAAAAGAAAAAAAGGTTCAATCAATCAGTCAATTTCAACTTCTCGTGGGAAAAAAAAAGATCTTGCGAAGTTGGAATTGATTGATTGAACTTTTTAGTCCCACCTAGTCTGCCGTGACCACCACAGCCACGCCCACCCAATGGGCCACGCCCACCCGGCACCCGATGATGCATAAGTGGGTTTTGGGTTGCAGTTTGGGCACTCGGTCTCTAAAAGGTTCGCTATCACTGGTATAGGGTTTCCTGCCTGAGCAGGAGGTTGGACTAGATGACCTCCAAGGTTCCGTCCAACTCTATTATTCTGTTATTTTAATATTTAAGAATATTTTAATATTCTATTCTATTCTATCATTCCTCTATTCTGTTCTGTTTTGTTCTGTTCTGTTCTATTCTATTCCATTCTATTCTATCATTCCTCTATTCTATTCTATTCTATTCTATTCTATTCTATCATTCCTCTATTCTGTTCTATTCTATTCTATTCTATTCTATCATTACTCTATTCTATTCTATATTCTATTCTATATTCTATTCTATTCTACTCTACTCTACTCTACTCTTCTATTCTATTTTCAGGGGAGATGCATAAAACACTCCTTACTATCAGATGCCCCTACTTTTTTTTTTTTTATCCTTGCAGACAATTTCTGTAGAATTTGGCCCATCAAGAGGAACCCTTCTGATAGTACTTGTAGAAAAGGGGAGGCATGCAAGCTGATTTTATTACCTTAATGTTGGAAACCTGGACTTGATTTAGAAATAGGTTGTCTTCCGGGAGACAGATTAAGTTCCCAAATTGGCTCTTGCTGTTGAATAAATTGCATATTACAAAACAGCAGCAAACAAAAGGAGCTGATTGAATTACTTCTTCCACCCTCATTTTGTGGCTGAAGATGTTTGGAGGAGGAAAAAAAAAACCAGCAATCTCTAAGGAATCATTACAGAAGGAGAATACCTTAAGAAGAGATCAAAGCTCTGGCTTCTTTGTTGAGGCTTTTTTTTTTTTTGGTCCACAAAAAGGATTTGGACTTTTCAGATTGAGCCAGACAGAAAATCAGAGGGAAGTCCAGCCCCTGCTCAAACAGGAAACCCATTTGAGACAAGTGGTTGTCCAATCTCTTTTGAAAACCACCAGTGATGGAACACCCACAACAGAATAACAGAATAAAACAGAGGAGCAACAGAGGAACAGAATAACAAACAGAATAACAGAAAGGTTGGAAGGGATCTTGGCAGGAAACCCTGTACCATTTCAGACAAATGGCTGACCTATCTCTTCTTAAAAAGCCCAGTGTTGGAGCATCCACAACTTCTGGAGGCAAGCCATTGATCAATTGTGCTGTCAGGAAATCTCTCCTTACTTCCAGGTTGCTTCTCTCCTTGATTAGCTTCCATCCACTGCTTCTTCTCCTGCCTTCAGGGGCTTTGGAGAATAGCTTGACTCCCTCTTCTTTGTGGCAGCCCCTCAGATATTGGAAAACTGCTATCATGTCAACCCTAGTCCTTCTCTTCATTAAACCAGACATAATGCAATTCTTGCAACCATTCTCCATATGTTTTAGCCCCCCCCCAGTACTCCAATTATCTCTATTACTCTTCTTGGCACTTTTTCCAGGGTCTGAACATCTTTTTCATATCACGGTGATCAAAACTGGATGCAGTATTCCTAACACAATTCTTTCTGATTTTCCTTCCCTTCTTTGCTTGCTTCCCTAAGAGATTGCTCCATAATCATGGAGGTTTTTGTAGGCTAAGCAAAGTGTATCCTGTGTCAATGATTTCAGAGGCATTCCAGCATGGAAATGGTCACATAGGTAGTCCTTGACTTACGACTGGTTGATTAGCTATTGTTCAGAGTTATGACTTATCTGGAAGAAGGCAGATAACACCAGTTCTGACATCCTCAGAATCACGTGACTCCACTCCAGCCACATTTTACTTCCAGATTTCAGCAAAATCACATTATAGTAAAGTTTGGGGAGAGTGCAGAGAAGAGCAACTAAGATGATCAAAGGCCTGGAGACTAAAACATATAGTAGAACGGTTGCAGAAACTGGTGGCAGTATTCCAGCATATGAGGGGCTGCCATAAAGAAGAGTGGGGTCAACTTATTTTCCATAGCACCATAAAGCAGGACAAGAAGCAACGGATGGAAACTCATCAAAGAGAAAAGCAACATAGAACTAAGGAGGAATTTCCTGACAGTGAGAACAATTAATCAGACTTCTGACTTGCCTCCAGAAATTATGGGTGCTCCATCACTGGAGGTTTTTAAGAAGAGACTGGACAGCCACTTGTCTGAAATGTTATACAGTCCCCTGTCTGAGCAGGGGGCTGGACTGGAAGACCTCCAAGGTCCCTTGCAGCTCTGATCGATTGATTGGTTCTCTTAACTATCTCAGCATTCATGTAATGATCATCATGTTTGCTGAATAACTACCACAAAAGATGTCATAGAATCAGATCAGTTGCTTAGTTGACCCAGTTTACAACCATCATGGCATACAACTATAAAGGGCAGGTTCCATTATGTATGAGTTCTCGGAATAGGGCGGCATAGAAATTTAATTAATTAATTAATAATAATAATAATAGTAATAATAATAATAATAATAACTACTTATAATTCTTTCCGCCTTTGTCCTGAATTCCTTGCATGGCTGATATGTGTAACTGTTCCTTGTACATCTTCTTTGCAAGGTTAAACATGTTTAATGCATGAAAAGGAGAATTGATGCAGGAGGTGGAGAATTTGGTCATCCAAATGTGGCCAAAAATAGACTCCTAGATCTTCCTTCATACCAAGTTACTTTCTGCAGTAACTTATGACCACAATTAATTAACAAATTTATTAGTAGTTAGTCTTCTAAGAAAAAAGAAGGCAAACCCCATTGGTGATTTTCTCATTACCATTGGAGCTAAGCAAGCCAGCTGTTAAGTGAGTTTTGCCCCATTTAATGACCTTTCTTGCCACAGTTGTTAAGCGAATCACTGCAGAGTTAAGTTATTAGCAGGGTTGTTAAGTGAATCTGGCTTCCCCAATGACTTTGCTTGTCAGAAGTTTGCAAAAGGGGATCACGTGACCCCGGGACACTGCAATAGTCATAAATACAAGTCAGTTGCCAAGCATCTGAATTTTGATCACGTGACCACGGGGATGCTGCAATGGTCGTAAGTGTGAAAAACGGTAGTTACTTTTTCAGTGCTGTTGTAACTTCGAGGACAGTGGTGTTGTAACCTGGTTGTAAATCAAGGACTACCTGTAGTCCAGTCTGGAGGTGACTTGGGCACAAGTGATTGTAGTCAACTTTAGCTCAAGGTTTCATGATCTGACCTTCACGGAGAGATCAAACCCATCTTTTTTTTTTAATATAAAATTTTTTTATTAAAACAATCGATATTAAACATAAGATCATATTAAGAAGCAGTCCTCGTAAAACCTGTAATACAATACTAAGTATAAGATCATATTATGAAGCAGTCATCGTAAAACCTGTAATACAACACTAAGTATTAATAATCTTTGTAAACATCTGACTTGGTAAACATTCTTCACTCCTCACTTCAAGCCTCAACTTCAAATGCGTCTAAATTTTTTCTCCATTTCTGCCAATTGTATTACTTTCAGAGTCCTAACCTCATACTGCGGTGTTTCTGGCTTAACGTGGTTCAGCATCCTTAATGCATTTTGGGGTTGTGAGGATAGCTCTGTGGGCCGAATGGATGTGAGGATGTCAAGGTTTCTAAAAATACAGACTTGAACACCGGAGAGAGGTGGGAGGTGACCTTGGCAGCAAAGAACTTGCAAGCTACAGAAATAAAGGGGCCTCTCCTTTTGAAAAGTCAAGAGAGGAACTGACACCAAGAAAACGATAGATGTAAAAAAGTGAAGGCTGGAGAGCACACTAAGGAATTTTTCAGTGGGCAGCGGCTGGTTTGAGTTGTCATTTGCGATTATGAGTTTTATGATAATGTCATGCAAATATCAGGACATTCATTTCCTAGTAATTTATTACTGGTTATTTTTCTGAGAAGAAAGATGGCAAACCCCACAGGTGGCCCTCTCGTTCCCACTTTTTGAGACGGGCACAACTGCAGATTCTGTATATAAATGAAGCTGCAATCTTTTGACCTGCTAATTTTTACAGGGGTTTGATGATGGCAAAAATATTTCCATGGCTGATAAGTTACAAGACGCAGGTAGTCCTCGACTTACGACCACAATTGTGCTCAGAATTTATGTTGCTAAGTGAGAAATTTCAGTCATTTGCCTAACCTAGCAAAAAAGTCATCAAGTTGGGCACGATTCACAACAATCTTCGTACTTAAGAACTGAAATTCTGGTCCCTATTGTGGTTGTAAGTTGAGGACTACCTTTATTTTTCTGATGTAAAAATCAGCTGGACGACTTTGGGTCAAGTCCCTCTCTCTCAGCCCAACCCACCTCACAAGGTTGTTTGCAAAAATAATAAAGGCAGAATGCAGAGAGAGAGAGAGAGAGAGAGAGAGAGAGAGAGAGAGAGAGAGAGAGAGAGAGAGAGAGAGAGAGAGAGAGAGAGAGAGAGAGAGAGATATGTATGTAGGGATAGATAGATAGGTAGGTAGGTAGGTAGCAATAGCACTTAGATATATATACCGCTTCACAGTGCTTTACAGCCCTCTCTAAATGGTTTACAGAGAATATTTGCCCCCAACAATCTGGGTTCTCATTTAGATAGATAGATAGATAGATAGATAGATAGATAGATAGATAGATAGATAGATAGATAGATAGATAGATAGATAGATAGATAGATAGACAGACAGACAGACAGACAGACAGACAGACAGACAGACAGACAGACAGACAGACAGATTGAATATATGGATGGATAGAAAGATGGATAGATAGACAGACTTGATAGATTAGGTGGAGAGAGAAAGAGAGAGAGACAGACAGACAGATGATAAACAGACAGATTAGATACCGTACATGAATGGATACGGATGGATAGATAGACAAACTTGATAGATTAGATATATAGACAGACAGACTGACTGACTGACTGACTGACTGACAGACAGACAGACAGGATAGATTAGAGAGAGCAATAGACAGACAGATAAGTAGGCAGATAGATTTAAAAGATTTAACTATGCAAAGAAGGGGACCATATTATGATTATGCATGATTTAAATTATAACTGTCTCTAAGCACTGGCTATTGCCACATCTTGTACAGATATCCCACTATTAAAATTACGTTTTTATGAGAAAATAGCTTTCATTTTGCTCAAGACAGCTAGAGGAAGCCCAGCTAGATCACATCCAGCTTCCTTTCAACCAACTGTTTCTCTTTGAGGGTCAACAGCCCCCGATGACCCTGGAAATGGAAAGGACATTTTTAATGGGCAATGTTAGTCTGCGAGACATTTTGTGGTTTCATCCCCCCAATAAACAAGATTTACGGCCTTGTTTTCATAGCTATGCATAACTAAAGTTGAGAACATGTCTCCTTGCCTTAATTATGGTGACCAGCTATGAACCCTGGTCAGAAAATAATTGGCACATAGCCCTTAGGTCCTGGTGCTTTCTGCTTCTACACCTCTCAATCATAATTTGATTTGTCCTAAGCTGCTACAATGCAAAATATGTCACAATAATTTAAAATTTACCACTGGGATTCATCCCTTCTTAAACTACTGGCCTTCAGCTGCTGGAATCTTCCCCGCCTGCCAGGGATACAGCTAAATCCCAGAGCTTTGGATTTATTTTCTGGGCTGATAAAATTTGGTTAGTAAGTATGAGCTGCAAATTGGCAAGGAAGGTTCTTTTTGCAGTCCAGGCTGAGGGCCATCTTGAAAACAAGTCGAAGAAGTTTAGGCTTGTCAGAATGTCAAAACTGCATCCAGTTCAAAAGTGCAGAGAAGAGCAACTCTCTACATGGGGCAACCTTTGAAGAATGTCCGGAGACTGCAGGTAGTCCAGAATGTGGCCGCGCGAACTGTCTTGGGTCTCCCAAGACATGCTCATATCACTCCAGCTCTCCGTGAGCTGCACTGGCTACCAACTGGTCTCCGAACACAATTCAAAGTGTTGGTTATGACCTATAAAGCCCTTTATGGCAATGGACCAGGATACTTGCGGAACCGTCTCCTGCCTCATGAATCCCAGCGACCGGTTAGGGCGCATAGAGTTGGCCTCCTACGGGTCCCATTCGTTAGACAATGCCGTCTGGTGGGGCCTAGGGCAAGGGCCTTCTCCGTTGCTGCCCCAGCCCTCTGGAACCAGCTTCCCACAGAGGTTCGTACTGCTCCCTCCCTCCTAGCTTTCCGGAAAGTGCTGAAGACACATCTATGCCGACAGGCTTGGGGCGTATGAGCTGTGCTCTGCCCCTGGGCCCTAGGAGTGTCCCGCCATCAGCAACTGTCAGCTGAATGTGTTTGTATGTGGTATGAATGTGGTTAATTTTAAAATTGTTATTGTATTCTTGTTGTGAGCCGCCCTGGGTCTTCGGAGAAGGGCGGCATATAAGTGTGAATAAACTAAACTAAACTAAGATGATTAAAGGCCTGGAGACTAAAACACAGGAAGAACAGTTGCAGGAATTGGGTTTGGCCACTCTAGAGAAAAAAAAGGACTAGGGGAGACATGATAGCAGTATTCCAGTATTTGAGGGGCTGCTGCAAAGAAGAGGGAGTCAATTTATTTTCCAAAGCACCAGAAGACAAGACAAGAAACAATGGATGAAAACTAATCAAGAAGAGAAGCAGCTTGGAATTAAGAGAAACTTCCTAACAGTTAACCGGTGGAACAACTTGCTACCAAAAATTGTGGGTGCTTCATCATTGAAGGCTTTTAAGAAGAAATTGGACAGCCACTTTCTGAAATGATATAGGTCTCCTGCTTGAGCAGGGAGTTGAAGACCTCAAATGTCTCCTCCAGCTCTATTATGTTCTAAGAGATTCTAAGAGTGCATCTGATTAAATCTTGTTTGTTTCACATCGGAAGCTTCTTGGGGTGGACTTTTTTCCTGCAAGAATTGAGATGTTGGGAACGTCAGATCCTGTCACTTGAAATACAGGTAGTCCTTGAATTACAGCCATTTGTTTAGTGACCATTCAAATGGCACTGAAAAAAGTGATTTATGATCAGGGTTTAAATGAGATGTCCTCGGTGCCTCAACCCGGAACTACAAACATTGTGCTTTATTGGTATGAACCTATGATCATTTTTTACACAGCTGTGGAGTGTGGTAGCTCACGTTGTTAGGACGCTGGGCTGGAGGCTAGCAAGCTGGCGTTTGAGACCCAAGTGCCTCTGCATGGCGGGGTGAGCTCCTGTTCTTTGCTCCAGCTCCTTGGTGGGAACATGAAAGGAGGACCACACAGGCGTCTCCTGGGGAACAGTGATGTCACCAGCTAATCTTTGAACCCGGAAGTGTCTTAAACTGTGCCTCTGACACAAACAGGATTTATAACCAGTGCAACATCTTCATGGTCACATGATCAAAATTTTGGCCACTGACTTGTATTTATGACTTGGGTCATAAGATCCCCTTTTGCGACCTTCTGACAAGCAAAGTAAATGGGGAAGCTGGATTCACTTAACAACCATGTTACTCACTTAACAACTGCAGGGATACACTTAACAACTGTCTTGTCTAGCAACAGAAAATTTGGGCTCAGTTGTGGTTGCAAATTGAGGACTATCTGCAACTTACCTGGTCTTTTGCTCCTTAAGTAACATTCAAAACAAGTACAGTCAACTTATGACTGTAATTGAACCAGGTATTATGATTGTAAATTGTGCTGGTTGTTAAGCAGGTCACCCTGTGACCATGCCTGATTTTATTACCTTTTATGTGGCAGTCAGTAAGAGATTGCTGAATCCTTCAGTCCCATGACTGCCATTTGCGACCATCCCAGATGGTTTGCGACAAGCAAAGTAAATGGGGAGATCAGATTTGTTTAATGACAGCGTGATTCACTTAACAACCACAGTGATTTGCTTAAAACCATGGCGAAAATAGTCATAGAATCGGACACAACTCGCTTAAGAATGCTGCATAGCAACGGAAATAGAGCACAGAACATAGAATAACAGAGTTGGAAGGGATCTTGGAGGTCATCTAGTCCAACCCCCTGCTGAAGCAGGAGATCACTCCAGATGAATGGCTGTCCAAACTCTTCTTGAAAACTTCTCAACTTCCAGTGGTAAGTTATTCCATTGGTTGATTGCTTTCACTATTAGGAAATTTCTCCTTAGTTCTACCGTAGGTTAGTTCTCTCTTTGGTCATAAGTTGAGGACTACTTGAATTTACTTGTCTGGAATGGCAAGAGAGAAAGCCAGACTGTTCCCATTAGAAACTATATTTTAACTATATGCATTGATTTCTACTTTACCCCCATTCCACCCTCTGTGGAGAAAATAAATCATTTATTTTCTCTTTCTCAAGAAAAGTCTACCTCCTTCTTGTTCGAATCTGTGTGAATCATAATAAAAATTAGATTATAGATAGTCCGCCTTCAACATGAATATATTCATCACTGAGGAAATGGATTTATGCCTTTTTATTTTGCTGGCAAAACAATGTGAGGGAGCCGGATGCTTAAAAATTAATTCCTTAGACGGAAAGAAAAGTCCTGTCACTTAGAAATGGGTTAAACAATTACAACAATTGATACAATTCAATTTTTTAAAATGTCATGATTATCATAATTTTATGCTTGTCTGTCTGTCTGTGTGTGTGTGTGTGTGTTTGTATGTGTGTTCTGCATGTCTCTGTTTCACAAAGTCATTACTAAAAGCCAACACGGGTTTGTCAAAAACAGATCATGCCAGACAAACCTTATTGCATTCTTTGACCAAGTGACAAAATTAGTGGATCAGAGGAATGCTGTGGATATATATAATTTACTTGGACTTCAATAAGACATTTGATAAAGTAGATCACAACCTACTACTCGATAAGATAGAAAAATGTGGGTTAGACAGCATCACCACCAGATGGATCTGTAGCTGGCTGACCGTCCTTACTCAGTGTGTGGTCCTCAATGGAACCGCATCTACATGGAGGGAAGTGTGTAGTGGGGTACCCCAGGGCTCTGTTCTGGGCCCAGTGCTCTTCAACACCTTCATCAACAATTTGGACAAATTTGGATGGGGAACTCATCAAATTTGCAGACGATACCAAGCTGGCAGGAATAGCCAACACTCCAAAAGACAGGCTTAGGATACAGGAGGATCTGGACAGACTTGAACACTGGGCGCTATCTAACAGAATAAAATTCAATGTTGAAAAAAATAAGGTTCTACATTTAGGCAAGAAAAACCAAATGTACAGGTATAATATAGGGGGTACTTTGCTCAACAGTAGTAACTGTGAGAGGGAACTCAGAGTCCTAGTAGACAGTCATTTAAATAGAAGCCAGCTGTGTGCTGCAGCTGCCAAAAAAGCCAACACACTGCTAGGCTGCCGTAATAGAGGGATAGAATCAAGATCATGTGAAATGTTAATACCACTTTACAATGCCTTGGTAAGGCCACACTTGGAATACTGCATCCACTTTTGATCACCACGATGTAAAATAGATATTGAGATTCTAGAAAGAGTACAGAGAAGAGCAACAAAGATGATTAGGGGACTGGAGGCTAAAACATATAAGGAACGGTTGGTGGAATTGGGTATGTCTAGTTTAATGAAGAGAAGGACGAGGGGGGACATGATAGCAGTCTTCCAATATCTCAGGGGCTGCCCCAAAGAAGAGGGAGTCAAGCTATTCCAAAGCGCCTGAAGGCAGGACAAGAAGCAACGGATGGAAACTAACCAAGGAGAGAAGCAACCTAGAACTAAGGAGAAACTTCCTGACAGTTAGAACAATTAACCAGTGGAACAACCTGCCTCCAGAAGTGGTGAATTCTCCAACACTGGAAGTTTTTAAGAAGAAACTGGACAGCCATTTGTCCGAAATGGTATAGGGTTATCTGCCTGAGTAGGGGGTTGGACTTGATGACTTCCAAGCTCCCTTCCAACTACTACTACTACTACTACTACTACTACTACTACTACTACTACTACTACTACTATTATTATTATTATTATTATTATTATTATTCATCACACAGTCAGACAGATGTTCAGACTGGATTTGGCATTTTGTCTACCTATCGAGTCCTTACCCAGGACCTGGGATAGGCAGATGTGGATGTTTGATGGTATTACAGATATCGTTGGAGGATGGAAGCAGTCCCTAGTAAGGCCGCCTTTTGCAATTGACTAATAGCGAATTTGTCAATGCCAATGGTCTTCAAGTGGTGCTCCAGTTGTTTTGGGATTGCACCCAAGGCGCCTATTACTATTGGTACTACCCTTGCTTGCTTTTGCCACATTCTTTCTATTTCTGTTTGTAGGTCTTTGTATTTTGTTATCTTCTCCAGTTCTTTCTCGTCTATTCTGCTGTCTCCAGGCGCTGCCACATCCACTATCCAGACTTTTTTGTCTTTCTTATCGACAATTGTTAAGTCCGGGGTGTTATGTTGCAGGTGCTTGTCTGTTTGAATTCTGAAGTCCCAGAGCAATTTAATTTTATCATTTTCTATGATTTTCTCTATTTTATGATCCCACCAGTTTTTGCTTACAGGCAAATGACATTTCTTGCAGATCTTCCAATGCACCATTGTTGCCACTTTGTCATGCCGCTGCTCGTAGTCAGTCTGTGCGATCTTCTTGCAGCAGCTTACCAGGTGGTCCACTGTTTCTTCAGCTTCTTTGCATAGGCGGCACTTACTGTCTGTTGCTGTCTTCTCAATTTTGACTTTATATGCATTTGTCCTTAAGGCTTGGTCTTGTGCAGCCAGAATTAGTCCCTCGGTCTCTTTCTTCAATTTTCCTGCTCTTAGCCATTATCAAGGTCTTGTTATTATCTGCTTTCCCGGCTATTTTTTTAACGTATTGGCCATGTAGTGCTTTGTCTTCCCATGCCTCTATTCTGTTCTTCATCTGATCTTTCTTGTAGGCCAGTTTGGTCTCTCCAGTAGTCAGTAAGCCTTCCTGATATACCAATTTCAGTGCATCTTCATCACTGTCCTTCAGATATTCTTCCAAAGCCATTTTTTTTCTTCAACCATCTGATGTACTTGTAGCATTCCACGCCCACCGATTTGCCTTGGTAGATAAAGTCTGTCAATGTCACTGCATGGATGAAGGGCATGATTCATTGTCATTATTTTTCTGGTCTTCCTATCCATTGCTTTTAGTTCTGCTTCAGTCCAGTCCACTATTCCAGCTGTGTGTCTAATGACTGGAATTGCCCAGGTGTTGATTGCCTTTATGGTATTTCCTCCATTGAGTTTGGACTTTAAGATCTTCTTCACTCTCTTGATGTATTCACCTCTAATCTTTTTCTTGACTTCAGTGTGCTTGATGTTGTCAGCTTGAAGGATACCGAAGTATTTGTAGTAATCTTCCTCATCCAGACTCCTAATGTTATTTCATGGGACATCTTGATTCCTTTGGTTTTCACTATTTTTCTTTGTTTGACAGTAAGTGTGGCACATTTGTCCAAGCCAAACTCCATTGCAATATCTTGGCTATATATATGGACAGTGTTGAGCAGCGATTCTATTTCAGATGATGTTTTTCCATACAGCTTCAGATCATCCATGTAAAGGAGGTGGGATATTTATTATTATTATTATTATTATTATTATTATTATTATTATTATTATTATTATTAATTTTATTTATTCGGATTTGTATGCCGCTCCTCTCCGAAGACTCGGAGCGGAGTCTTATTATTATTATTATTATTATTATTATTATTATTATTATTATTATTATTATTATTATTATTATCATCATCATCATCATCATTATTATTATTACTTGTATTGAAAGGGATCTGCTATCGCCCTCCCAACCAAACTCCAGAGGCAGATTGCTATTTGGAAAATGAATTTAAGGAGGCCTCAAAAAGAAATAGGGTAGTCATAATGGGGGACTTCAACTATCCCCAAATAGATTGGGTAAATTCTTGTTCTACACATGAAAGAGAGACAAGGTTCCTCGACATGTTAGCCGATTATTCCCTTGAGCAGATGGTCATGGAACCTACCAGGGGAAAGAGGATCCTGGACTTGGTTCTAACTAACACACAGGATTTGGTTCATGATGTCCTTGTAACCGAGCCCATAGGAACCAGCGATCACAACACAATAACCTTCAACTTAACCATGGATAGCAAATTGTCAGTGAAAACTAACACAGAGACCTTAAACTTTCACAGAGGGAATTTTGACAAAATGAGGAAAATAGTAAAGAAGAAACTAAAAGGAACAGTAAAAAAAGTCAAATCCCTCCAAAATGCTTGGAAACTGTTTAAAAATACGTTACAGCAGGCTCAAATAAAATGCATTCCTAAAAGAAGAAAGAGGATTGGAAAGTCCAAGAGGATACCAGTATGGCTTACGAATGAGGTAAAGGAGGTTATTGGACAGAAGAAAAACTCATTTAAGAAATGGAAGGCTCTTCCTACCGAGGAGAACAGGAGGGATCACAAACTCTGGCAGACCAAATGCAAGGCGATAGTCATGAAAGCCAAGAGAGACTTTGAGGAGCATATAGCCAAGAATATTAAAAATAATAACAAAACCTTTTTTAAGTACATCAGAAGCAGGAACCCAACCAGAAAATCAGTTGGGCCACTTGATAACAATGGTCAGAAGGGGATAATCAGAGAAGACAAGGAGATTGCTGAGAGGCTAAATGACTTCTTTGCTTCCGTTTTCACCGAGGAGGATAGAGAACATTTGCCTGCCACTGAATTAGTTTTCCCAGGGAGGGAAATAGAAGAATTAAACCTGATAGAGATAAACAAGGAAGATGTTCTTGCATGCCTTTCTAAACTAAACGTCAACAAATCGCCGGGTCCAGATGGCATCCACCCTAGAATTCTCAAGGAACTCAAGTGTGAAATTGCTGAACTTCTAGCTAAAATATACAATCTTTCTCTAAGATCAGGCACTGTACCGGAGGATTGGAGGGAAGCAAATATAACCCCGATCTTCAAGAAAGGATCCAGAGGTGATCCAGGAAACTATAGACCAGTCAGTCTAACCTCAGTTCCAGGCAAACTGATGGAAACCATTATTAAAGATAAAATTACAGGGCACATAGAAAAACAGGCATTGCTGAAAGAAAATCAACATGGTTTCTGCAAAGGCAAATCATGTCTTACTAACTTGTTAGAATTCTTTGAGGGTGTAAATAAATACATAGATAAAGGGGCCCCAGTTGATATTGTATATCTTGACTTTCAAAAGGCTTTTGACAAAGTCCCTCACCAAAGGCTCATAAAAAAGCTCTCCAGCCACGGAATTAGAGGACAGGTCTTGTCCTGGATTGGTAACTGGCTAAATTGTAGGAAGCAAAGGGTGGCAATAAATGGACAATTCTCCGGATGGAAAGAAGTGAGAAGTGGTGTACCCCAAGGTTCAGTTTTGGGGCCTTTACTTTTTAATTTATTCATCAATGATCTGGATGTAGAAGTTAATAGTGAGGTAGCCAAGTTTGCTGATGACACTAAATTGTTCCGGGTTGTGAAAAGTGAAACTGATTGTCGGGAGCTCCAGAAGGATCTCTCGAAATTGTGTGAGTGGGCAACAAAGTGGCAAATGCATTTTAACCTAAACAAGTGCAAAGTTATGCACATCGGGGCAAAGAACCCCAATTATACTTACCAACTGATGGGGACCAAACTTTCTGAGACAACCCAAGAAAGGGATCTTGGGGTTTTGGTGGACAGCTCGATGAAGATGTCAACCCAATGCGCAGCAGCAGTAAAAAAAGCAAATTCCATGCTTGGCATGATTAGGAAGGGAATCGAAAATAAGTCAGCAAGTGTTGTATTGCCTCTGTACAAATCGATGGTGAGACCACACTTGGAGTACTGTGTACAGTTCTGGTCACCGCACCTCAAGAAGGATAAAATGGAACTGGAAAAGGTGCAAAAAAGGGCAACAAGAATGATCAAGGAAATGGAGCGCCTCCCTTATGAAACCAGATTGCAACGCCTTGGTCTCTTCAGCCTTGAAAGACGGCGTTTAAGGGGTGACTTGATCGAAGTGTATAAAATCATGCATGGGATAGAAAAGGTGGATAGAGAAAAATTATTTTCTCTATCACACAATACCAGGACAAGGGGGCACTCCCTAAAGCTTATAGCTAAGAAAGTGAGGACAAATAAAGGGAAATATTTCTTCACCCAGAGAGTCGTTGATTTATGGAATTCACTTCCTGAAGGGGTCGTGACAGCTGTCAGCCTTGACAGCTTCAAGGCAGGGCTAGATAGATTCATGGATGCAAAGTGTATCGGTGGTTATTAAAACGGATGTCCATGTGCCGCCTCTATGTTGGTTGAGGCAGGCAGGATTCCCTTGAGTACCATTTGTTTGGGGGTCAAGGGAAAGGGAGGGTTTTGCCTTCTCTTTCTGCTCAAGATCCCCATGTACATTTGGTGGGCCACTGTGTGACACAGAATGCTGGACTCGATGGGCTTTGGCCTGATTCAGCATGGCTCTTCTTATGTTCTTATGTTCTTATGAAACAAGTTTTGATCTCCCCAAATTATATCTTTTCTAATTCTAGATGATTTAGGAAATGTGAACCTTTTATGGTAAATCTAATATTCAAGAAAACAGCTTCTCTGCATTGCTCATGATTATTCGTGGCTGGAGAAAATGAAAATGGGCAGGGAAAAATGGATTCTATTGAAAGCTGTCTGCAGAAGGATAGAGTTCACGGGAGGGGGGTCAAAAAAGGCAAAATGGCCTCATAGCAGCACAAACAAAACGTAAGCAGAGAGTTGCTACTGGCTCATTCTCCTTTAAAAGAAAGTGTACAGGTTGTCCTTGCTTTACAACCATTCATTTAGTGACCATTCCAAGTTAACAACAGCACTGGGTCTCATTACACCAGTGGTTCTCAACCTTTTTCAGGTTGAGACCCCACTTGCGCCGCCCATGCGCGCCGTGACCCCGACCCGGGTGCGCGCGCATGCGTGCGCGACGGGCCGATCCGCGCATGCGCGACGGGCCGATCCGCGCATGCGCGGCGCGTGCGCAACGAAAAAAACAAAAAAAACGCAAAAAAACCCAAAATGGCGGACCACGACGGGCCGATCCATGCATGCGTGGCGCGCGCACGATGGCCCGAACCGCACATGCGCGGCGCGCGCGCGCCAAAAAGAAAACAAAAACAAAAACAAAATGGCGGACCGCGGTGTCCGGCGACCCCGCGAAACGGTCATTCGACCCCAAATGGGGTCGCGACCCATAGGTTGAGAACCGCTGCATTACACTGTCATACAGGTAGTCCTCAACTTATAAACATTCAGAGTCACAGTGGCACTGAGAAAAGTGACTTAACAACCAGTCCTCGCACTTATGACCATTGTAGCATCCTTCCAGTCACATGGTCAAAACTTTTGGGTGCTTGGAAACAGACATGTACTTATGATAGTTTCAACATTCTACAGACATGTGATTGCCGTTTGTAAGCTTCTGACAAGCAAAGTCAATGGGAAGCTGTATTTAACGACAGTGTGATCCACTTAACAACCATGGTAAAAAATAAAATAGGTTATAAAATAATTCATTTAACAACCACCTTGATCAGCAATGGATATTTAAATCCCATTTGCAGTTGTAAGTCAAGGTGTAACTTTACATATTTGAGAAATTATCTCAATATGACAGCATGGTGCATTTTCTCCCTGTTTCAGATTTTTGAAATATTGGCTCAAGGTCTTTGCTTACATCCCTTTTCCCCAGTGCATATGTGATGAATGTCACTTTGGCAGAAAATTACAATTTTTTTGTCATATTTGCAGCCCTTTGGCAAAGTTTCCGAGTGAGGGCAGGGCTGGTTCAGACTTTTATTCTGTTTTAAGTCAGAGTTGTGTTATTTTGTTTGGAAGCTGGCTTAATGTTTCTGTTGGTGTTTCTTTCCTCCCCTTAGGAAATGCGTATCGAGAATGCATGGAAAACGGGACGTGGGCTTTCAAAGTGAATTACACGCAGTGTGAACCGATTCTCGACGAAGAGGTATGTTGATCTGCCATTGATTGGTTTTCCTGGATGGAGGGAAGAGGGAGGAGATGGTGTGCAGGCGGGCTCAAAGACACCAAGATGGATTGAAGCCTTGCTCCTTTTAATCATGTGATTGCACCCACCATCTTCAATTTTTTTTCTACACTTTCTAAGCAGGCACATCTAGAAAGAGAGTCAAAATCTGTAAGGTGCTAGTTGCAGCCTCACATTCAAAATCTTTTGCATGCACCAGACATAAGATAAGATAACTTTTATTATATTTTTTACACTGAATACACTGGCACACAGTGAAAATCTGTTGCCTGCTCATACATACATATGTAGGTCTCTGGTTATTCGGGTTTTCTCCCGCGGAAAATTGGAAGTGTCTTGGCGACATTTCGACGAAGTCCCATTCGTCATCTTCAGGCTGGTAAAGTGCTTCTAGGAGCAATTGCTGAAGATGACGAATGGGACTTCGTCAAAACGTCGCCAAGACACTTCCAATTTTACGTGGGAGAAAACCTGAATAACCAAACGCCCGCGAAAACCTCAGAAAACATACATACATACATACATACATACATATACATGTGTGTGTGTGTGTGTGTGTGTGTTAACAAAGAATAAAGGGAGAACTGGAATAGCTATTTCGAGTTTCTTAACTCTCATCAGCCAGACTTACCCTTCTGAGATTCGAACCTGGGCTGTATGCATGTTAGGCAGTTGTATTAACCTCTAGGCCACAGGCTCTTTCTCACTTTGTCAGCTGTATCAGGGAGGGAAGAGATTTATATTGAGTGTTCTTTTTTAATTGCACCCTGTCAACCCAAATATGGGAGAAAGAAATGCTTTTTTTGAAAGAAAGAAAAAAAGGTGCCGGAACTCACATATGTCATACAACCCGCCTTGCCTACCCTACAAGGTTCCATCCAAAAAAGGTGCCGGAACTCCGTTCTGGGCGTTCTATGACAAAACAACCCCGCTGTATTCGAATATCACAAAGCTGGAAGCAATCATAGAGAGGATGTGTAGTGTCCCAGACAATCTTGCAGACACTGCTTAAGCAACATTTATGTGCCATGTCCTGGATGGAAGGGAGGGCATTGCCAATTATCTTTTCAGCTATCCTCACCACTCCCTGTGCCGTCTTCCTGTCCGAAGCAGTAATGCTACCAAACCAGACAATAATGCAGGCATCCCCAATCTTTTGGGTTGGCTGCCTAGTGGGAAAGGGAGGGGCAGGCACCTTTATGCACACATATGCATACAGGCAAATGAGGCCGTGTGTACATGCGTGTGAATGGGGCTATGAGCATATGCGCTCCACAAATGGGGCTGCTAGCACCGCGCACGGCTCGGCTAGCACCAGCTCGTGCTTCAGCTAGCGCTGGCATGTGGCTCATGGCTCAGCTAGCCCCGGCACACAGCTTGCAGCTCAGCTGGCACCAGCAAGAGACTTCTGCCTTGGCTACCACTGGCGAGAGACTTACGGCTCAACTAGTGCCGGCAAGAGGCTCGTGGCTCATCTAGCGCCAGCATAAGGAAAGGTGCGTGCACGCAGATGCACACCCATACTGGCCAGCCACTCACATGGCCCAGTGGCCAAGAAGCCATAGGTTGGGGATCACAACCCATAGGTTGGGGACCTCTGCAATAATGCAATATGACAGGATGCTGTTGATCATCCCCATCGTGGAAAGTGGTAAGGACAGGGGAAGGAAGATGTGATTTTCTCATGCGACGGCTGAGGGGAAATGGGGGAAAAAATGGCGGACTGCGCTGTTTGGCAACCCCCGTGAAACGGTCGTTCGACCCCAAATGGGGTCGCGACCCACAGGTTGAGAACTGCTGATATAACAAAAGACGGGTGGGTGGGTTAGAAACCATCTTAAACTTCGTGAAGGGATCAATGGTATAGCGGGCTAGTTGCATTCGGGCCAATCAGCAGGAGATGGTGAGTTCTAGTCCCACCTTAGGCATGAAAACCGATTGGATAACTTTGAGCCAACCCCTCTCACAGGGGTTTTGGTGCGGGGAAAAAGAGGATGAGGAAGGAGTATTCTATGTGTTTGCCACTTTTAAGCTCTAGGTCAGCGGTTCTCAACCTGTGGGTCGCGACCCCATTTGGGGTCAAACGACCGTTCACGGGGGTCGCCAAACAGCGCAGTCCACCATTTTTTCCCCCATTTCCCTTCGGCCATCGCACGCGCACCGCGCATGCGCGGTTCGGGCTGTTGCACTGCGCATGTGCGATTTGGCGCACGTGCGGTTCAGCCCGTCGTGCCGCGCATGCACGACGCAGGTCGGGGTCGCGCCACGCATGGGCGGCGCAGGTGGGGTCTCGGCCTGAAAAAGGTTGAGAACCGCTGCTCTAGGTAGTCCTAAACTTAGGACGACAATTGATCCCAACATTTCTGTGGCTAAGTGAGTTTTGCCCCATTTTACGACCATTTTGCCAGAGTTGTCAAGAGACACACTGTAGTTAATTTAGTAAAATGGTTGTAAAGCGAATCTGTCTTCCCCATTGACTTTGCTTGTCAAAAGGTCACAAAAGGGGATCACACGACCCCGGCACTCTGTGACCGTCATATATACGAGTCAGTTGCCAAGCGTCTGAGTTTTGATCACGTGACCATGGGGATGCTGGAATGGTCATAAGTGTGGAAAATGGTCATAAGTCACTTTTTTGTTGACTTTGAATAGTTGTTAACTTTGAATAGTTACCAAATGAACTGTTGTAAGTCAAGGACTAGATGCACATAAGTTAATAAGTTATTGTAAGCTGCCCTAGGTCCTAGGAGAAGGGCAGCATAGAAGTTCAAACAATCAATAAATAAATAAATAAATAATAAAGGCAGGATAAAAATGTCTAATAATAATTCAGTCAAGGTTATTTTTTTTTTATTTTTTTTTTTACACCCCTCCGGAGTCATGCGTTTTGAGAAGGACGTCCATAGGAAATTAATACATAAATAAGAATAATTGGTGGCCTTATCAATACCTTGCAGCAATTGAATACGTACGCTCTCTGTTGCGTGAAAAAAAGACAACTTTCTCCCACAAATTCACCATGGCCAAGAGTTCTACAGAGCCACAAAGCTCGCTCGCACGCGCGTGCTCACAAGGGCACACAAATACACTTTATTTTAATAAATCTCTTTTTTCTTGTGTCGTGGGTGAAGAGAAGCCACATACCCTTAACTGCTGCACTGTATACTAAATTGAGGACCATTTGGAACATTGCAGGAGTGTAATGAATCAACAATCAGCATCTCAAGATCACACCACACACAATGTTGCCGGTCACACTTTGCACAACCCGTGGAGAGAGAAGGTGGAAAAATGTTAGCAAATTGTGTGTGTGTTGCCACGAAAGCCATTCGGGGCGTCGGTCGTCACAGCGGCACCGCCAAAACAAGCAAGGACAGGCCAACGGGCGAAAAACTTGCGTGTAACACAAGAAGCGCAAAGGAACAACTCTCAAACACCCCCCCCCGAACCTTTTAAATATCTTTTTACATATTTGCCTTGTAACCGTGTTCCTCAGAAGGAAGCATCGGGTTTTTTTTTTTAATATAAAATTCTTTTATTAAAACAATCAACATTGAACATAAAAAAAACATCTTGTGCAGCAATCCTCATGGCACCTGATATACAATACTAGGTATTAGTCACTGAAAAACGTCTGAGTTAGTAAGCCTTTTTCCCACCCCTCGCGTCTAGCCTCAACTATACTCCTGTTACACTTTGTTTGATTGGTGTTTCTCTTATCTGGTTCAGTCAAGGTTATTGAGTGAGCCGAAGAGATTGTGTTGAAGATCTATCTGATAATGAGCAACTGTGGTCCCCGCATGGAGATTTCCAGGTTTTTGTGCGGTTTTTCAACCACACCTGGGGTTGAATCTATTCTTAAATCTCTTTGATCGCATTGTGAGTGTTGCCAAACTTGTGAGTGCCTCCTTTCCAAAACCTCTTGTCCCTGGGGTGTTGAATATCCTCTCCAGCTAGACAGTCCTTAAACTGGAAATGTTCCCAAAAGTTATCTCAGTTTGAAAGGTACTCACGATTTCGTTTGTTAGTTCTTTTGCCCTTTGGGTTTGCTCAAAGGGATTGATAAATATCAAACATGGAATATTCCCTGAGTGTTTTGGAGTTCAGATGCATTTATAGCCAAACATTTGTCAGAAATCTCATCTTTGGTTAAAGCTCAGGTTTTTTTTTTCTGTTTAGAATGACCTTTTATTGCGGTTTATTAGTTGTTAATCTTAAGAGTTGGCATACATTGCATAAGCTGACTTGTTGCCAGAAAAACTTGTTATCTCTGAATTTTTAAAAGCAGTATTTATTCCCATCCATCTCCTGAATTTGTATAAATATAATTTAATGTCTAGAGACAGAAATAAAGCATTTCTGGATTATTTTGATGAGGGCATGCAAGGAATATTCTCTGTTAACATTCCAACTCTCGTAACAAAAACATCCAGAGAAATGATATGCAAATAAATTGTTACTATTATTATCCAACTCAGACATTCATTTTCCTGTGCTTTGTAGCTTATTAGGATCAAAAGCAGAAGGATGCTTCAAAGTGCACGGAGGCACAGATGCAGCTTCCGTCTGCTGCAGTTTTAAAATAGCCATGCCAAATTCAGTGATTGAATGGCTGCTCTCGAGGAACAATTCTGGTTGGTGTGTCCAAAGGATCATTAAATCAAACGAGTGTACAGCACTCTGATAGAAATGGACTCTGAAACCGAACTAGTCAAGAACTGTATGATAAAGTGGGCGCAAGACTTCGGACACCCTATCGCCATAGACACGTGGGAGAAAATCTGGGTGAGGAATGTAGAATTCACGAAATCGCAACACTTAAGGGAAAACTTCTACAAGATGTTCTATAGATGGCACCTAGACCCGAAAAAAATATCACTCATCTACCCGGGCACCCAGCCCAAATGCTGGAGGTGCGGAGACGGGGAGGCTACCTACTTCCACATATGGTGGACATGCAGAAAAATCAAAGCATTCTGGAGGAAGATATGGTGGACACTCCAAACCATTTTCAAAAGGCGTATAGAATTTCTACCTCAGGCTTTTCTGTTAGGGATCACAGAGGATATCACTACCTCAGAGTCAAATTTATTTTTGAACTTAATTACAGCAGCAAGATTATTGGTGGGACAGTACTGGAAGAATCCAGAAATACCGCCTATTGAAGAATGGACTGTGAAAGTGACAAATCTGGCGGAAATGGCAAAAATATCAGCATATTTGAAAAGTCGCTCCAATGAACAGTTTGTGACGGACTGGAAACAGTGGATAGACTATATCCAAGAGAGACACCAATCAAACAGAATGCAGCTGGCGTTCAGCTAAGGATCGAGGGGAGGAGGGATGAAGGGTTAACAAATCAAAGGTTTACAAAAACTAACACCCAATGTTGAATGTATATGTTCTATAACTAATGCCTCTTAACATAACCTTATGACTAACGTTGTTTGCTTTAATATTGTTAAAGTAGACTGAATCTCTACCTCAGGATATGAAACTTTTACCTCAGGATCTCGGGTTGGGGACCATAAAAGATTGCACTAGTAATGGGATGAAGTCAACTCAGAAGCGCAAAAGTACAATACGCGATAGATTAGATACAGTAGATAGACCATACATAGGAGAAACACCAATCAAACAAAATGTATGCGGAGTATACTTGAAGATGTAAGGGAGGAGGAAAGAACGTTTACTAAAACAGATGTTTACAAAGATTAATACCTAATGTTGTATGCTATGTTCTAGGATGATTGCTTAGCAATAGGATCTTATGTTTAATGTTGATCACATTAATATTGAAACGGATAAGGGAAACACCAATCAAAATAAAATGTAACAGGAGTATAGTTGAGGCTAGACGCGAGGAGTGGGGGAAAAGGCTTACTAACTCAGACGTTTTCAAAGACTAATACTTAGTATTGTATACCAGGGATCATGATGATTGCTGCATAACATGTTCTTATGTTCAATGTTAATTGTTCCAATAAAAGAATTTTTATTTAAAAAAAAAAAAAAAAAAAAAAAAAAAAAAAAAAAGAAATCAACCCATGGATTCTCCCTTGAGGCACACATGACCAGGCACAAATTATCCTACTTTGGACACATGATGTGAAGATCCAGCTCTCTGGAGAAGACCTCAAAGCAGAGGAAGGTAGAAGGAAAGAGAAGAAGAGAATAACCAGTAGTAGAGTGAATGGACACAGTTATGATTGTGATGATGGTGGAACCCCTGGAAGATCAGAAGTGACAGTGGTCACTAAGAGTCACCAACTTGATGGCATCCAATTCATTCAATGTAAAGACTTAGCATGCTGAGAAAGACCACAATAGTGGAAAAGGTCAAAGGAAAAAGACGAAGGGACAACCATGCAGAAGGTGAATGGACTTACATTGGTCACAGTGCAGATGGGAGGCACTAGTGGAATATGTGAAGGATCAGTTGAGAACAGATAATCCAGGAGAAGATTAGTCTATCAGGTTATTAGTGTGGACACATCATGGATAGTGGCTCGCCACCAATCAATCAATACAAAGACCTATCTTCCTTGAGAAGCCAATAATACTGGGAAAGATGGAAGAAAAGAGGAGGAGGAGGAGGAGGAGGAGGAAGAGAAGAAGAAGAAGAAGAAGAAGAAGAAGAAGAAGAAGAAGAAGAAGAAGAAGAAGAAGAAGAAGAAGAAGAAGAAGAAGAAGAAGAAGAAGAAGAAGAAGAAGAAGAAGAAGAAGAAGAAGAAGAAGAAGAAGAGCAGCAAAGTGGATGGATTCAGTAATGGTAGTGGTGATGGGTGCATCATTGGAAAACCTGAAAGATCAGGTTGGGAATAGATCATTCTAGAGAAGGTCTACCCATGTGGCTGCTGAGAGTCATCACCAACATGGTGGCACATAATCATTCAGAATGAAGACCTAACTCTCTGTAGAAATCCATAATGATGGGAATGTTGGAAAGAAAGAAAAGAAGGGGAAACCAGAAACAAGATGGAACGTGGTGATGGAGACACTGTTGGAAGAGCTGAAAGGCTCAGTTGGGTACAGATCATCTTGGAGAAGGTTTACTTCCAAAACTCAGGAATCGCAAATTCTAAACAAAAAACTTTTGGTGTGAACACTGGCTCAGAAAGATGAAAATAAAAGTCCATTCAAATATGAAAGTAAGTGAATCTAATAATCTGGTTCTCTCACTCAAGACACAAATGACTAAACTCAGATTGTCCTAATTTGGATAGCCAGCTGTCTGGACAGGGCCCTGATGCTGGGAAAGATGGAAGGAAAGCAAAGAAGAGAATGACCAGTGGCAAGATGGATGGACTCAGATACGGTGGCAATGGGGACTCTGTCAGAGGAACTGAAAGACTCAATTAGATACTGATCATCATGGAGAAGCTCTGCCTTGGTGGTTGGCAAGGGTCGATGTTGACTTTATATAATTAGTCAACCAATGGAAAGAATCAGATTCTTTGAAAAATTCATTACAGGTACTCCTCGACTTACAGCCACAATTGAACTCAAAATTTCTCTTGTTAAATGAGACGTTTTGCCCCATGTTATTACCTTTCTTGCCATAGTTGTTAAGTGAATCACTAAAGTTGTTCAGTAAGTAACACGGTTGTTAAGTGAATCTGGCTTCCCCATTTGCTTTGCTTCTCAAAAGGTCACAAAGGGGGATCACGTGACCCCAGAACATTGCAGCTGTCATAAATGTGAGTCAGTTGTCAAATGTCTGACTTTTGATCATGGGGATGCTGCAAGGGTCGTAACGGGAAAACTGTCATAAGTCATTTTTTTCAGTAGTTGTAAGTTTGAACAGTCACTAAACGAACTGCTGTAAGTCAAGGACTACCTGTATGCTTAGAAATAATGGAAGGAAAGAGAAGAAGAGGAGAACTAGAAGATGGTGGATGGACTGACTTACATGGTGATGGGGACAGATTGGAGACAGATCATTAGAGGGAAATATCTTTGAGGTCTCTAAGAGTCAAGAACAATTTGATAGCACATCATCCTGGTGACCTTGTACAGGTAACCCTTGACTTAACAATCATTTATTTAGCAACCAATCCACTCTAACAAAATGGATATCCATGGAACTTTATCAAAAGGTCTTTGACCACTCAACTCAATCCAGCATAACCAACACAAACCCTAGAAAGAATTTCATTGCCACACATCAAGAATATCTCAGGCTACTACAACCACAAAAGTTCCGTCAAAACATTCCAGACAACAAGCCAAGAAGAAAAACCAGGAGTCATTTACAACATACAATGTAAGAACTGCCACAGTCGCTATGTAGGACAAACAGGCAGAAGACTGGCAGAGCACCAGTTACCAATCAGAAGACACGATGAAAATTCTTTAATTTCACAACATATAGACTCTAGTTTCAGTTGGGAAAATGTGACCGTCCTAGACCAAGCCAAGTCCAAAACCGCCAGGGAATTTCTAGAAGTCTGGCACTCTGGCAAATCAGCCATCAACAGGCACATAGATATTCACAACATCTATAGACTGGGCAAAAGGGACTATCGCCCAGCCCAAAAGGGAACAAAAGGATCCAAGAACCTTTGAAACGTCTTCAAAGGAAAACAAGGAAGTTTAGTTGCCTCATGAAATCAAGCAAACAATCAAGCAAACAATACCCCAATCAAGAAACTGCCAAAGAAGCCAACAGACCAACTTAAAAACCTCTAAGACCACCCCAGGAAACACTGACAGGGCAAGCCACCAGAATATAAACCAACAGCAAACAGCATTCTTTACCAGCACGGATGATGTTCCCTAGCTGGGTCATGAAACGTCTGCAAGAAAACAAGCAAGCTCAGAGAGCACCAAGGACCCCCACAGTTCTCCTCTTCCTCTTCCTCTTCTTCTTCCTCCTCCTCCTCCTCCTCCCATTTTCCTCCTCCTCTTCCTCCTCCTCCTCCCTTCTAGCCCTGATGATGTTCCCTGGTTGGGTCATGAAACGTCTACAAGAAAACAAGCAAGCTCAGAGAGCACCAAGGACCCCACAGTTCTCCTCTTCCTTTTCCTCTTCTTCCTCCTCCTCCTCCCATTTTCCTCCTCCTCCTCTTCCTCCTCCTCCCTTCTAGCCCTGATGATGTTCCCTAGTTGGGTCATGAAACGTCTACAAGAAAACAAGCAAGCTCAGAGAGCACCAAGGACCCCACAGTTCTCCTCTTCCTCTTCCTCTTCTTCTTCCTCCTCCTCCTCCTCCTCCCATTTTCCTCCTCCTCCTCTTCCTCCTCCTCCCTTCTAGCCCTGATGATGTTCCCTAGTTGGGTCATGAAACGTCTACAAGAAAACAAGAAAGCTCAGAGAGCACCAAGGACCCCACAGTTCTCCTCTTCCTTTTCCTCTTCTTCCTCCTCCTCCTCCTCCTCCTCCCATTTTCCTCCTCCTCCTCTTCCTCCTCCTCCCTTCTAGCCCTGATGATGTTCCCTAGTTGGGTCATGAAACGTCTACAAGAAAACAAGCAAGCTCAGAGAGCACCAAGGACCCCACAGTTCTCCTCTTCCTCTTCCTCCTCCTCCTCCTCCTCCTCCTCCTCCTCCTCCTCCCATTCTCCTTCACTCTGCAAATCTTCCTTCCTTGTAGTACTGATGATATTCCTTAGCTGGGTCAAGAAATGTCTGCAACAAAACAAGCATGCTCAGAGAGCACCAAGGACCCACAATTCTCCTCCTCCCATTCTCCTCCACTCTGCAAATCTTCCTTCCTTCTAGCACTGATGATGTTCCCTAGCTGGGTCATGAAATGCCTGCAACAAAACAAGCATGCTCAGAGAGCACCAGGGATCCCTCATGTCAACTCTGAACTGCAAATATTCTCCTTTATTATTTAGCAACCATTTGAAGTTACTATGGTGTTTAAAAAAGTGATTTTACAATTGCTCCTCACACTTATGACAATCACAGCATTTGCAGTCATGTGATCAAAATTTGGCTAACATATATTTACACAGTTGCAACATTCTGGGTTGGCGTGATGGCCATTTGTAACCTTCCCAGCCAGCATCTAATAATGGGGGGGAAGTCAGATTTCACATAACGATTGCATGATTCATTCCACAACTGTGGCAAAAATATTGTAAAATTATGGATGACGTGTTTAACAACTGCTCTGCCATAAGAACTGTGGCTGTATGTCAAGGACTACCTGTTTAACTGCAGCACAATCCTAAGAAAAGACACACTTGATGTGAGAAGTGAAGACAATTGCTACGTGCTTGCCTCAAGTATTCCAAAGTACCTTTTTGCCTTTCAACCTGAAATGTTAGTTACCCAGCTCTAATAAATATCCAGTAATGGATAATAATTCATCAGCAGAACATTTGCTTGTTGACTGGTTTTGAAAGCACCAGAGTCACCATTAAAACCTGGAAGGGGGTCTTCCATGCAGATGGCTCCTTTCACAATATGCGTTAATTGACTGGAATCACATGTCCTGCTTAAATTGCTCATGGGCAGGATTAGCATCTGGGGCAGAGACGAAAACCCCAATCAGCAGTGGAACTGGAGGGCTACTTTTAACCCCAAATGGCTTGGGGATTTTTTTGGGGGGGGGGTGTCAGCCTGCTCCCTTCCCAGTAATTCAGAAGGTGGAAGAAAGAGAGATATTCAGGACATAGAGACAAGTGCCTAGAGCAGCCCCACAAAAACAAGCTTCTCTAGGCAGTTATTGGAGATAAAGAGGTGGCTGTAATGGAATTAGGAATATGGGTTATTTGGTCTGCCTTGTCCCCTCTATAATGGCTGCAACCTGGGGCCATAAAATAGATGTCCTTATTTATTTATTTATTTATTTTGCATCCCAGAAGAAAATCTAGGAATACCTCAAAAGAAAAACTTTGGAATTGTCATGGAGGAGAAAGGCTGGAAACCAACCAATAGGAGCCCTCTTCACTGGATATGGATAGTCCTGCTTTCTCCCCAGTACTTTCAGGCAGATCATTAGAGTGTCACTTAGGATCATAGCAAAGTGGGTTAGAATCTATGAAGAACGCTTACAGGAATTGGATATGTCTAGTCTAGAGAAAGAAGCATTAAGGCAGTGTTTCTCAACCTTTGACCATTTTAAGATGTGTGGACTTCAACTCCCAAAATTCCCCAGCCAACATGGCTGGCTAGGGAATTCTGGGAGTTGAAGTCCACATATCTTAAAATGGCCAAGGTTGAGAAACACTGCATTAAGGGGTGACATGATAGCAGTGTTCCAATATCTCAGGGGCTGCCCCAGAGAAGGGAGGGAGTCAATCTATCCTCAAAAGCAACTGAAGGCAGCACAAGAAGCAATGGATAGAAACTAATCAAGGAGAGACGCAACCTGGAACTAAGGAGAAACTTCCTGACAATTAGAACACTCAATCAGTGGAACAACCTGCCTCCATAAGTTATGGATGCTCCATCAATGGAGGTTTTTAAGAAGAAATTGTCTGAAATGGTATAGAGTTTGCTGCTTGAGCAGAGGGCTGGACTAGAAGACCTCCAAAGTCCCATCCAACTCTGTTATTCTGTTCTGTTACTTCATTTCATGGTATGTGTGAAAGACCTTGGGAAACTGGACAGAGAGACACAGCTGAGGGAATGGTCAGATAAGAGATAGCAATCCCCAGTCCATGGGACAGCACCAGGCCGCGGCATGCCAGCAATCAATCCGCACAAACAAGCAAAGTCCCATCCGTGAGATGCAGGCAGCACACAAAACCACGCCCTCTCCAGTCCGCGGAAAAACCTCTCTCCATGTAACCAGTCCCTGGAGCCCAAAAGGTTGGGGACCTCTGGCATAGCCCACGGCTGGGTAGTGGGAGGGGCAAGAGGCTTGGAAGACACCCTCCCTAGTTTTTTCAGTGGTGAGGGAGATTTGGGGGAGGGAGAGAATTATATATACCAGTGATGGCGAGCCTTTTAGAGACCGAGTGCCCAAACTGCAACCCAAAACCCACTTATTTATCGCCGGGTGCCCGGTGGACGTGGCCCACTGGATGGGCGTGGCTGTGGTGGTCATGGCAGACTGGGTGAGTTTGGCCAAGGTGGGCGTGATCACCTCAATGTTGCTCGTGGGGAGGGACGCCTGTGGGGGCCGGGCAGGGTTGGGGGAGATCCAGGGGGTCTCTGGCAGGTGGGGTGGTGGGCAGGAGGCTTGTCCTGTGGGGAGAGGCGAGGTGAAGGTGCCATTGTCACAGATCAAGGCGAGGCAGGGGCCAGGGTGGCTTGCTGCCTGACACCATCAGCCCCTGCACACAGAGGCCACCGAGCACATGGATGCTGGGATGCATCCTGCCATGTGGGACTTCGGTGAGTTAGCGGGCAGCCGGTTGAAGAGGGACGGTTGCCATCTCTGGGGCATGGAACGCATGCCCACAGAGAGGGCTCTGAGTGCCGCCTCTGGCACGCGGGCCATAGGTTCGCCACCACTGATATATACTTTCAATCTTGCAGGATTAATGTCAGCCCTACAAGGTAGACCCAGACAGATGAACTAGTTCTATTTTATTACAAAGCTACATTAATAGAATCTTGCAAGTCTGGAAGTACAATTCCACCCTCCCCACCCCCACCCCCCTTTAGCCTCTCTGAGAAACTAGAGAGGGTCTTTTCTGCGCCTCTTCCCCACCCATTAATACAGCTGGGGATTATGCTGACTCTTATCAGATTATTCCTCTTTGCTGAAATCTTTCTCGCCTATCGTTGCATCTTGATCTGCAGTGCTATATTGACTTGTTCCATAAATATTACATTACATCTCTATGGATGACCCGCTGTTATTCTATTTTATCTTATACTTAGTTTAATGTAACATAGATATCTGCGTTATCCCAAGATACAGTCTTGCTGAGTGGGCTGCATTTGCACTACTAAATGATTCATAGCCTCGGGAACTTCAGAAACCGTTCAAGGGATTGAGCAACGACAGAAGGAAGAATATTAGGGAGTTCCAGTTAATGCTGGATGGGGAATTCTGGGACTTGAAATCCATACATCTTAGCGCTGTTAAGTTTGAAAAAACATTCAATCAGAATAGAGGTGGAGGGAACCTTCAAGGTCTTCTAGTCTAGTCCCCTGCTCAGTTTGAGACAAGTGGCTGTCCAGTCTCTTCTTAAAAACCTGCAGGGATGGCGCACCCACGATTTCTGGAGGCAAGCTGTTCCACTGGTTAATTGTCCTCACTTTTAGGAAGTTCTGGGTTGCTTCTCTCCTTGATTAGTCCCCTCTCTAAGCAGTCAGCCTATTACCCCCAACAATCTGGGTCCTCATTTTATCGACCTCGGAAGGACGGAAGGCTGAGTCAATCTTGAACCCCATTAGGATCAAACTCCTGGCTTGTGGGCAGAGTCAGCCTGCAATGTTGCATTCCAACCACTAAGCAACCAAGGCTGTTAAGTTATTAATTAAGCAAATAACAAGTGTATCATGCAGTTGATAAATGAATCATGCAGTTGTTAAGTGAATTCAGCTTCCTCCATTGTTGGAAACTAGTTGGGAGGGTTACAAGTGGTGATCATATGATCTTGTCATGCTTGTAACTTTCATAAAAACATGCTGATTGCCAAGCACCCAAATTTTGATTACATTGATTGTGCGGACAGCACTCTTTTTTTTAGTGTTGTTGTAATTTCATACAGTTGCTAAATGAATTATTGTAATTCAAGGGCTTACTTGTGTATGATCTGATGCACTTGCATGAATCCAGAACCTGGTTTAACTCAGTGCATGAATTGTACATTCCGTGCGCAGAGGCTGGTTCTCCTAAGTTAGAACAATTTGACAAATGGCAGGAAATACATTTTTTCCTGTTCATTCCAGAAGCCCATGTTTCGCAAAATAAGAAGTAGAAGTATCTCCCACGGGTCAGGCAGTTCTGGTGGAAAATGTGTAGACCGGTGTTTCTCAACCTTGGCAGCTAGTGTGGACTTCAACTCCCAGAATTCTCCAGCCAGCAAGCTGGGCTGGATTCCATAAGCAAATTGGCTGGGGAATTCTGGGAGTTGAAGTCCAGATGTCTTAAAATTGCCAAGGTTCAGAAACACTGGGGTAGTCCAAGGATTAGTTCCTCAGTGACACTTTTATTGGAAATCCATCCAATAAAAGTGTCACTGAGGAACTAATCCTTGGACTACCATTGGAAATCCATCCTGCCCTCAGAAAGAGCAGTTCTTCCTGGTTAACCAGATCATGGATCTGTCTTTGCTACGTTCAGACTAATTCACCAAGAAAACAGCCTCAAAAAAACAACAGACGAGAAAGAGGTCAATTTTGAGATGTTAGGAAGTCAAAATAACAGAATAATGGAAGGTTGCTTGTAGGTCTTCCAGTCCAGCCCGCTGCCCAAGTAAGAGACCCTATACCAGGGGTAGGCAACCTTGGCTCTTTTATGACTTGTGGACTTCAGCTCCCAGAATTCCTGAGCCAGCATGGCACAGCTTGGAAACCTCTCCCTTTCCCCTCAGCATGGCTGGCTCAGGAATTCTGGGAGTTGAAGTCCACGAGTCATAAAAGAGCCAAGGTAGCCTACTCCTGGTCTAGGCCTAGGCCGCTTTATGACTCGTGGACTTCAACTCCCAGAATTCCTGAGCCAGCATGGCTCAGCTTGGAAACCTCTCCCTTTCCCCTCAGCATGGCTGGCTCAGGAATTCTGGGAGTTGAAGTCCATGAGTCATAAAAGAGCCAAGGTGGCCTACTCCTGGTCTAGGCCTAGGCCGCTTTATGACTCGTGGACTTCAACTCCCAGAATTCCTGAGCCAGCATGGCTCAGATTGGAAACCTCTCCCTTTCTCCTCAGCATGGCTGGCTCAGGAATTCTGGGAGTTGAAGTCCATCAGTCATAAAAGAGCCCAGGTGGCCTACCCCTGTCCTATACCATTTCAGGTGAAACAGTTGTCCAATCTCTTCTTGAAAATCTCCAGTGTTGGAACATCCACAACTTCTGGAAGCAAGTCACAATTTTTGTTTTCCAAACCAGGGTTGCAACAGAGCCAGATTCCTCCTTAAATATCTGAAAGTTTTGACCCAGTTGAATATACCTGGCCCTGATCAGTTCTGGCTTCCTTTAGTAAGTTACCCCTGAGTATCCTTTCCGTTGTTACTTGCTTCTTGGCCGAGCTGAGGATTCTGTGTCTCTTCATTTCGTGGCTTCCACCATTCAATAAATGACACTCTGAAGGGTTAAGGAGATAAAACTCCTGGTCTAGGTTAGGATTCTCTTATTCCTTGTTGGATCCTGGCTGGATACAGAAGCCTGGTGGACAAAGCGTGATTGTTGGTGGTACATCTTCTAGTCTTCTTGTTCTACATGTGAAGGGCTTTCTTGAGACCAAGAGGATCAAGTTCTTAGTTTCCAGGTTCTTCTCGATCCAATCCATCAATGGTATCCATCTGTCCACCTCACACTTTCAGACCACCCTCCTCATGAGCTTCACTCTTCTTCTCGGCCCCTAGTTCTGCCCACCTCATCTCCCCAGTAAGAATAATTGCTGTTGACCAACTCATCTCCAGTCTTTTGGTTTTATGGGAGGTCCCATCTTTCCCTTTCTTTCCCCACCAGACCAAGCCTGCTCTCCATTACAAGGTGGCCATGATCATCAACTACTTGGGGCACTGCATCTCTATCGGGGCTCTGATCGTGGCCTTCTTATTGTTCCTCTGCTTGCGGTGAGTAACCCCCTTTTTTCACTGAGAAAGTCCCAGGGCTTGATGCCAAGGGCTTGACTGAGCAGGAGTCATTGGGGGGTGACGGGAAACAGCAAAAATGAAATGCGGGTTGCAGATAGCAGTGGAAGGATGTGCCTCTTCCCAGAGATATGGAGGGATGGAAGGATGGATGGAGTGGTAGAGTGGGATGGATGAATGGATGGATAGAGAGAGGGAGGGAAGGAGAGAGGGATGAGCAGAGAGTGGGATAGATGGAGGGAGGGAGGGAGGGATGGATAGAGCGAAGGAAGGAGGGAGGGATGGGCATACAGGGATGGATAGATGTACTGAAGATGGATGGGCAGACAGGGATGGGTAGATGGATGGAGGAAGGGAGGGATGGGCAGAGGGATGGATAGAGCGAAGGAAGAAGGGAGGGATGGCAGACAGGAATGGGTAGATGGATGGATGGATAGAGGGAGGGAGAGATGGGCAGAGAATGGGATAAATGTATGTAAGTATTTACGTACATACGTACGTATGTACAGATGGATGGATGGATGGATGGATGGATGGATGGATGGATGGATGGATGGATAGAAGGAAGGGAGGAATAGATGGATGGATGGATGGATGGATAGAAGGAAGGGAGGAATAGATGGATGTATGGATGGATGGATGGATGGATAGAAGGAAGGGAGGAATAGATGGATGGATGGGCAAAGGGATGGAGGGATGAGGGTGGGAGGGATGGATGGATGGATGGATGGATATAGGGAAGGAGGGTGGGATGGGCAGACAGAGGGGTGATAGATGGATTGAGGATGGATAGGCAGACAGAGAGAGGGATGGACAGAGGGATGGGCGGATAGCTGGCTTTTGCAAAGCATCAATGGATTGGATCCTCCTGCGGACAGCTGGGTGGAGAGGTTGGACCATACCTGTTGGTTTGGTGTGCATGGATCGAAAATGAATTTGAACTGAAAATGAAAAATATTTTTAGACCCAAGTGTACTTTTGTAAATTATATTTTTATTTTCATGCACCCTTCAGAGTCACTGGTTTATGAGATCAGCGGCTTTATCAATAGTTTAAATAAATAAATCAAATAAATAAACATTTATCCTCAGATTAATCTCTTCTGCAGCTGTAGAGCTGCAATAAGAGCCAGTTGGATCTAGCGATTAATAAACCAGGCTAGAAACAGGGAGTTCTAGGCACGAAAGCCAGATGAATAATTTTCGGCCAATTGCCGGGAGATAATGAGTTTTAGTCCCACCTTAGACATGACAGGCAGCTGAGTACGTTTTGGCCAATCACCAAGAGATGGTGAGTTCTAATCCCAGCTTCAGCATGAAAGTCGTAGGGGTGACTTTGGTCCAATCACCCAGTGACTGTGAGTTCTAGTCCCGCCTTAGTCATGAAAAACAACTGGGTGACTTTGGGCCAGTCCCTCTCTCTCAGCCAAGCCCTCTTCACAGGATTGTTGTTGTGCAGAAAATAGGAAGATGAAGAAGTATTAGAGATATTTGCAATTAGCTTCCAATGCCCTAAAGCAGGACTAGAACTCACTGCCTCCTGTTGATTGGCCCAAAGTCATTCAGCCGGCTTTCGTGCCTAAAATGGGATTAGAACTCACAGTCTTCTACTTTCTAACTTTGTGCTTTAACCACTAGAGCAATCTTCCTTCCTTCCTTCCTTCCTTCCTTCCTTCCTTCCTTCCTTCCTTCCTTCCTTCCTTCCTTCCTTCCTTCTTTCCTTCCTTCCTTCCTTCTTTCCTTCCTTCCTTCCTTCCTTCTTTCCTTCCTTCCTTCCTTCCTTCCTTCCTTCCTTCTTTCCTTCCTTCCTTCCTTCCTTCCTTCTTTCCTTCCTTCCTTCCTTCCTTCCTTCCCTCCTTCCTTCCTTCCTTCCTTCCTTCCTTCCTTCCTTCCTTCCTTCCTTCCTTCCTTCCTTCCTGAAGGAACCGCCTGTGCCAGAGAAAAATATTATTTTAGGGACTGATTTCACATGCTGGGTTTTTCCCCCCTCACCTTTGCCTACCTAAAAACTAGCTGGTGAATTTGGAGTGAGCCAGTTAAATATATATACCTATCCTTAAAAATCACATTTTTCTCTATGTGTGGGCAGATCAACCATACAATCAAGCAATTTTGTGTAGCCAAACCATTAAAAAAAAGAATTATAATAATACCTTGAGTCTATTTGGAAAGGTTTATTTTTGAAAAGAAAAAAAAATGACAAAAAGAATTTGAGCCCAACTTGCTATTTTTGCGACTGAGTTTGCCTGGCGTAGAATGACCCAAATCAGAAAAGGATACTAAGAGATCATGTTGACCGCAGCTAAACAATAGTCAGCCCTGAATGAATAAAAGCAAAATTTGTCAATAGGCACATCCCTAATTAATGTTAAAGTTGAATCAGAAATGTGTTGAGCTGCTTAATGTGACAAGGAGCAGAATCCAACCACATATTAACAACATATTTCCAGGGAGTTTTAGAAACTAAAAAACATTTGAAGAGCAAAGAAAAATATTTCTCCGGCAAGATCACTCAGGTGAGGTTTCCATATCCTAAACAGCTAAAGCAGAATAAATAAAAGCCAAGAATGAAATCCTGTGGAAAAATTGTGGAGTGTTATTTTCTGAATTTTTAAATATATATTTTATCCCTCGTTTATTGCTTTAATAAATAGCTCAAAACAGTGAATTTTCCTAATACTCGTTTCTCCTCCTATTTTTACTACAACACTGGAAGTTAGGTTGGGCTGGTCCAATGAGAGAGAAGAGAGAATGAGAGAGAATGAGTCAGTCTGCTTTCATGTCTAATGTATGTAGGACTAGAACTCACCGTCTCCTGGTGATTGGCCCAAAGTCATCCAGATAGTTTTCCTGCCTAAGGCAGGACTAGAACTCACAGCCTCTTGGTAACTGATCCAAAGTCACCCAGCCTGCTTTCATGCCTAAGGCAGGACTAGAACTCACTGCCAGACAAAGTCACCCAGCCTGCTTTCATGCCTAAGGCAGGACTAGAACTCACTACCTAAGGCAGGACTAGAACTCACTGGTGGTTGGTCCAAAGTCACCCAGCCTGCTTGCAGGACTAGAACTCATCGTCTCCTGATGATTGATCTAAAGTCACACTCAGCTGGCTTCCATGCCTAAGGCAGAACTAGAACTCACCATCTCCTGGTGATTAGCCCAAAGTCACCCAGCTCACTTTCATGCTTAATGCAAGATTAGAATTCGCAGTCTCCTGGTTTCTAGCTTGGTGCCTTCACCACTAGACCAAACAGTTTCCTGGTTTATAAGAGAGAATTTGTTGTAATCATGTTTTCTCTCCCTCTTAGTGGAAAAAATATAAGTAAAATGCCTCTTCTTGTTAAATGCATCATTCACTTTCTAGCTTGACAATTTCATTTTTCCACTCTTTTTTTTAAAAAAAATAAAATTAGGTGTATATTTCCAAAATCAAAACCTGACCATGTTTTTAAATATCCTGGGTTATTCTGGAGTTAATATGCTTGTATCGATAATGGGCTTTTTGTTCATCAATAATTCTTCATAGAATTACTGGCATCATCTGTGCATCAAGCATGTAAGCTTAAAAGCAGATGCTTCACAACTGCAAGATCAATGAATATTTATCAGGTGGGGAATAATAACTAAATAAGCATCAACACTGCCAAGCTTTCAGAAGTGTTTTGTATCAAAGATGCCTAATTTTTCTCATCCAACAGAAGAGTTTAGCTCTTGGGCTGTTAGGAAATTTAACATCTCTTGCAAACAAGAAAAAAAACAACAAGCCTTTATTTTAAATTCTACATTTGGAAGAAGTGTGGCGCTTTTTTTTTTTTTTTGTCCTACTTTCTTCCTTACAGCTTTGTGTGATCCAATATTGTGCTGTAGATACATTTTAAATAAATAAGGCAATGAGAACAAAGGAAATTGCAGCAACAATGTAGGAGGAAACTCAGCAGCCAAGAGGTAGAGTTATTAACCGTGATTAAGAAGAGTGGGGGAACAAATGATTCATAGTTCTTAATGAGATCTAGCCACTTAACCAAAGTCTTGAGGCGTACAAACAGGAAGAAGGTCAAAGCATCTAAATTTGAGGCCAGGCAAAAGTCAGTTTTAATTGAGCTTCATCTCAGTGGATTGAAGGCAAAGTCAGTTTACCATTGTTTGGAATAAATAAAATAGATCTCAGTTTACAACCGTTTATTTAGCAATCGTATGATATTACGACAAAAAAAACCTAGTCCTCGTTCTTATAACCGCATCCACAGCACCCCCACAGACCACATAATCAAAATTTGGATATTATTATTATTATTATTATTATTATTATTATTATTATTATTAAACAGTTGGAAGGGATCTTGGAGGTCATCTAGTCCAACCCCCTGCTCGGGCAGGAAACCCTATACCGGCATGTATTTACAACATGTTGCAACACATTGGCATCATACGATTGCCCTTTATTTGCTTCCAATAAGCTAAGACAATGGGGGAAAACAGATTCACTTAAAGACTGAATGGTCCACTTAAAACTGCAGTGATTCACTTAACAACCATGGCAGAAAAAGGTAAAATCAGGGGTGACTTATTAACAGCCACCTTACTTAGCAACAGAAAGTTTGCTCTCAGTTATGGCCATAACTTGAGGACTGCCTGTTTTTTTGAGTGAGGAGATGTATGTCTCACTGGTTTCTGTGACCCACTGCAAATAACAAAACACAAATAGTCCTCAACTTACAACAGTTCATTTAGTGACCATTTGAAGTTACAACGATATTGAAATAATTAACTTAAGACCATTGCAGCATTCCCCACCGTCACGTGATCAAAATTCAGACGCTTGGCAACTGACTCATATTTATGACGGTCACAGTGTCCCAGGATTATATGATCCCCTTTTGCGACCTATTGACAAGCAAACTCAATGGGGGAAGCCAGATTCACTTAACAACCATTTTACTAAGTTAACAACTGTAGGGATTCACTTAATATCTGTGGCAATGAAGGTCGTAAAACGGGACAAACTTCACTTAAGAAATGTCTCACTTAGCAACAGAAATGTTGGGCTCAACTGTGGTCATAAGAGGAGGGACTACCTGTGTGTTCTAGGAAGGATTTTGAAAAGATTAGGGTTTGTTTTTAATCACTGCCTGAATACCGAGTGAATGGAATGATGGATAACCCTAGATTGCGTGAAGACTAGAATTTCACTTAGCTGCAAGTTCATTTTTGTCGTCAGTGTCCATCTTTTTAACCGCTCTGGCTCACGTTCGTGAGAATGGTCAGCATTCTCCATCGTAAGGCCTTTGTCTGCCAAAAATAGGAAATAGAGAAAAAAAATAATGAATAGGCTCCTTGGCTGCAAAGCAATTAGATCACCATTTGATCACCAAGGTCATTGACAAATTCACCATCAGTCAATTGCAAAAGCCAGCTTGGTGGGCAGTCCATGACTTACAGCTGTTCATTTAAGGATTGTTTGAAGTTACAACGGCACTGAAAGAAGTGACTTATGACCGTTTTTCACACTTACGACCATTGCACCATCCCCATGGTCACATAATCAAAATTTGGACACTTGGCAACTGACTCATATTTATGACGGTCGCAGTGCCCTGGGGTCATGTAATTCCAGTTTTCTGACCTGACAAGCAAAGTCAATGGGGAAGCCAGATTCACTTAACAACCAGGTTTACTAATTTAACAACTGTCATGGTTCCGATAGATGAAACTCTTCAAAAGACCTTCGAGGCATTGTTTACTTTAAAGAATCTTTTATTTGAGAAGCATAATATCGGCACTTACATAGTTGAAGCCAAAAACTGAATTCCCCTCTCTTGGGCACATAGTATCAAAGCACAATTCCCTCCTTCAATTAACAGTCATAAATCACATTCCCCAATTAGCTTGAAGCAGCAGCCAATTCTTTTATCAGCTCTGAGTTCAGTAACCTTGATTCTCACCCTAGGTTTAGTGTTGCTAAGTCTAGCTGAACTCTCATTCGCATCCCCCCCTCCCAGCATCATCTAACTCTAAAAGTGAAAGGGAAAAATGGCTACATTTCCATCTGTTGTCAATCCAAAAACATCAGATGTTAGCAGCGTTGATAAACCTCAGTGATTCACATAACTACTTTGCTAGGAAAGGTTGCAAAATGGACAAAAAAAAAAAAAGCGCCACACTTCTTCCAAATGTAGAATTTAAAATAAAGGCTTGTTGTTTTTTTTCTTGTTTGCAAGAGATGTTAAATTTCCTAACAGCCCAAGAGCTAAACTCTTCTGTTGGATGAGAAAAATTAGGCATCTTTGATACAAAACACTTCTGAAAGCTTGGCAGTGTTGATGCTTATTTAGTTTCTGTGGCTCAGCAGTACAGTATTAAGTGAGTTTTGCCTCATTTTATGACTTATTTTCCACAGTTGTTAAGTGAATCCATGCAGCTGTTAAGTTAGTGACAGAGTTGTTAAGTGAATCTGGCTTCCTCTTTGATTTTGCTTGTCAGAAAGTCGCAAAAGGGGATCACATGACCCTGGGACACTGCAACCGTCATAGATACAAATCCGTTGCCAAGCGTCTGAATTTTGATCACATGACCCTGGGAATGCTGCAATGGTCATAACTGTGGAAAACAATCATAAGTCACTTTTTTTTTCAGGCCACTGTAACTTTGAATAGTCCCTAAACAAACTGTTGTAAGTCAAGGCTACCCATATTTTGTTTTCAGTTGTTGAATGTGTGAACTAAGGAGAAATTTCCTGACAGTCAGAACAATTACACCACAAAAACTAAAGAACTTATAATCGACTTTAAGAGGAAGAGAGATGCACATCTTCATTGTACATAAATGGTGTGGAGGTGGAGAGGGTGGGTAGTTTCAAATTTTGGGGCACTTATATCTTGGAGGACCTCTCATGGTCTATGAACGTTAACATGCTTGTGAAGAAGGTACAGAAGAGGCTGTACTTCCTGAGAATACTCAGGAAGATAAATCTATCTCAACATCTACTTCTGTCCTACTATCACAGCACCATTGAGAGTGTCCTGACATACGGCATTCTTGCATGGTATGGGAGCAGCTCTGTAGCAGACAAAAAAGCTCTACAGAGAATTATTAAAATTGCCCAGAATATTATTGGACTCCAGCTACCAGCCCTGGACAACATCTTCGAATCTCGTGGTTGGAGGAAGTTGCGTAACATTCTCAGAGATTCTTCCCATCCTGCTTACAATCTTTTTGGACTGTTGCCTTCTGGTAGAAGATATAAAACATTTAAAACTCGGATCACCTGTTTTCTGAATAGTTTTTATCCCAGAGCTATAAATGCACTTAATAATGAACTAAAGGGTGAACTGTTGGATAGTACCACTTGGTCTGTTGGGTGGATGCTGGGTGGTTTTGTGGTGGGGAATTGTGGTGGGTGGGAGTGTGTTTGGGGATTATGTGTGTGGGACCTGGTCTTTGGGTGTCATGTAAATTTCGTTGTATGTGTGTATTGTGTATACACACACAATGACAATAAAGTTATTATTAATTAATCAGTGGAACAACCTGCCTCCAGAAGCTGTGAATACTCCAACATTGGACGTTTTTGAGAAGAGACTGGACAGCCATTTGTCTGAAATGGTATAGGGTTTCCTGCCTGAGCAGAGGGTTGAATAGATGACCTCCAAGGTCCCTTCCAACATTATTATTATTATTATTATTATTATTATTATTATTATTATTATTATATTATCATCATCATCATCATCTCATCCCACTAAGCCTCTGGCATTCTGTAACATGATTCGTTTTTTCATTCCGCTCCAAGCAGTTTCTTTTAATATCCAGCCGACTGGAGAATTCTCAAAATTAAAGTTCACACATCTTAAAGTTGCTAAGGCTGAGAAACATTCAGTATAACCAGTAGGCTATGAAACGTAGAATTTGCAGAAAGTCTACATTGAAGGAGTTTGTATCTGAATCTTGGGAAACATAATTTTAATCAATCAGTCAGAATTGAATTGGAAGGGACCTTGGAGGTCTTCTAGTCCAACCCCCTGCTCGGGCAGGAAATCCTATAACAACCGTAAATGCTTGTCCAAGCTGTTCTTGAAAGCCTCCATGTTAGAGCACTCACAACATCTGGAGGCATGTTGTTCCACTGATTAATTATTCTCACTGTCAGATAATTTCTCCTTAGTTCCAGGTTGCTTCTCTCCTTGATTAGTTTCCACCTGTTGCTTCTTGTCCTGCCTTCAGGTGCTTTGGGGAATAGCTTGACTCCCTCTTCTTTGGGGCAGCCCCTGAGATACTGGAAGACTGCTATTATGTCACCCCTTGTCCTTCTTTTCTCCAATTAGCTATACCCAATTCCTGAAACCGTTCGTCCTATGTTTTAGTCCCCAACCCTCTTCATCCTCTTTGTTGCTTTTCTCTGCCCTTTTTCCAAGCTGCATTAATGTCTAGAGTTTATTTTAATTGTTTTCTATCTCCTTCTCATCCCTTTTGATTTTGCATGTATCACTTATTTTTCTTTAACTTTCATGAACAATTAGCACTTATCTGTCTCTTTCTCCTCCTTTTACATTGTGCATGTATTATTTATTCTCAACCAAGAGCAATGAAGATAACTGATTTCACTTTGGCCATGCAGCTTTGATTCTTAAGAGTTCCGTTGTATTTATAAACCTGTTTTAAAATGTGCTTCCCTAGCCACCAGCAGTGTTCAGAACGATTTATCTGCGGTTTGTATTGCCGGAGAAATGTTAAAAACATCATTAGAATGCAATTTTGGAATCCCCATCATCATACCAGTCACAATATGCCGCTTGCTGTGATACACATAAGTTAAGCGTTTGCCTTTTTATTTTCATTGCAACATAAATTTTTGTTCTGAAATATTCTGTCACTGCTGGAGTGGATCTAAATATTCAGTCTTCTGGAGGATGGCAGGATAGAAGGAATTTTCCCCTCTTTTGTTGAAAAAAAAGATTAAACAGGAGAAAAAGATAAAAAAAAAGTGTTGAGATTCTATAAAGAGTACAGAGAAGAGCAACATTAGGGGACTGAAAACTAAACCCTGTGAAGAACGGTTGCAGGAATTGGGTATAGTTTAACGAAGAGAAGGGTGAGGGGGGACATGATAGCAGTGTTCCAGTATGTCAGGGGCTGCCACAAAGAAGAGGGAGTCAAGCTATTCTCCAAGGTACCTGAAGCTAGGACAAGAAGCAATGGATGGAAACTAATCAAGGAGAGAAGCAGCCTGGAATTAAGAAGAAACTTCCTGACAGTGAGAACAATTAACCAGTGGAACAACCTGCCTCCAGAAGCTGTGAATGCCCCAACACTGGAGGTCTTTAAGAAGAGACTGGGCAGTCACTTGCCTGAGATGGTATAGTCAAGTGTCTCCTGCTTGAGCAGGGGGCTGGACTAGAAGACCTCCAACGCCCCTTCACACTCTGTTATTCTGTTAAGACATCAAAACATCTTCTGTGAGATGTTTTATCTCCTTCAGAATAAAGAATGGGGTCGAATTGTGCAATCCAAGCCCTCTGGAGTGAAGGAATTTTTTCTGAAGTTGATAGAGGCAGAATGTTTTCCCAGTGACGGCCATTTTCTTTTTTCTTTTTTTTTTTTAATATAAAATTCTTTTATTAAAACAATCAACATTGAACATAAAAAAAACATATTGTGCAGCAATCATCATGGCACCTGATATACAATACTAGATATTAGTCACTGAAAACGTCTGAATTAGTAAGCCTTTTTCCCCACCCCTCGCGTCTAGCCTCAACTATACTCCTGTTACACTTTGTTTGATTGGTGTTTCTCTTATCTGGTTCCATATTAATGTGGTCAACATTAAACCAAAGATCCTATTGCTAAACAATCATCCCAGAACATAGCATACAACATTAGGTATTAATCTTTGTAAACATCTGTTTTAGTAAACGTTCTTCCCTCCTCCCTTCCCTCTTCAAGTATACTCCGAGTACCTTTTGTTTGTTTGGTGTTTCTCTTATATATGGTCTATCTGCTGTATCTAGTTTATTGCATATTGTTCGTTTGCGCTTCTGAATTGACGGCCATTTTCTTGATTGCATGCTTCAAGATGGCATAGAGCACGCTCAGGTGAATAAAACTGACCTATATATATATATATATTTGCCGTTTTTAGGAGTATCCGATGCCTCCGCAACATTATCCATTGGAACTTGATCACGACGTTCATCCTGAGGAACATGATGTGGTTTGTGCTACAGACAATTGACCACAATATCCATGAGAGCAATGAGGTACTACTTTCTCAAGAGATATGGCAGAAATCCAGGTACAGGCAGTCCTTGACTTACAACCATTCATTTAGTGTCCGTTCAAAGTTACAATAGCGCTGAAAAAAGTGACTTCCGACCGCTCCTCGCAGTTACGACCATTGCAGCCTCCCCTTGGTCATGTGATCAGAATTCGCTTGCTTAGCAACCTGCATGTATTTATGACGGTTGCAGTATCATGGGGTCATGTGATTGTCCTTTGTGACCTGCCCAGCAAGCTTCTGACAAAGTCATTGGGGGAAATTGGATTTGCTTAGCGACCCCATGAGTCACTTCACAACCCGCTTGCTGACCAATGAAAATTCTGATCAAATTGTGGCCATAAAACAAGTGTTATACCTATAGTTGCCTTATGTTATCCCTAGCACTTCGTAAATCAGTCAAAATCGAAGTGGAAAAGAAAACTGCAGATCACTGAATGAGTACAGATAGTCCTCAACTTACAATTGTTCATTTAGTGACCATTCAAAGTTACAGCAGTACTGAAAAAAGGGACTTATGACCGTTTTCACATGGTCATGTGATCAAAATTCAGACATTTGGCAACTGACTCATATTTATGATGGTTGCAGTGTCCCTACTCAGAGGTAGGCCACCTTGGCTCTTTTATGACTCATGGACTTTAACTCCCAGAATTCCTGAGCCAGCAGGGCTCAGCTTGGAAACCTCTCCCTTTTCCCTCAGTGTGGCTGGCTCAGGAATTCTGGGAGTTGAAGTCCACGAGTCATAAAAGAGCCAAGGTTGTCTAGCCCTGGTCTAGGCCTAGGCTGCTTTATGATTCGTGGACTTCAACTCCCAGAATTCCTGAGCCAGCATGGCTCAGCTTGGAAACCTCTCCCTTTCCCCTCAGCATGGCTGGCTCGGGAATTCTGGGAGTTGAAGTCCACGAGTCATAAAAGAGCCAAGGCTGCCTACCCCTGCGGCCTAGGATCATGCCATCCACTTTTGCAACCTTCTGACAAGCAAAGTCAATGGGGAAGCCAGATTCACTTAACAACCACGTTACTCACTTAATAATCCTGCAGGGATTCCCTTAACAAGTGTGACAAAAAGGTCGTAAAATGGGGGCAAGACTGACTTAATGAATGTCTTGCTTAGCAAAAGAAATTTTGGGCTCAGTTGTGGTCATAAGTGAAGGACTACCTGTACAAACATGACTTGATCGAAGTGTATAAAATCATGCATGGGATAGAAAAGGTGGATAGAGAAAAATTCTTTTCTCTATCACACAATACCAGGACAAGGGGGCACTCCCTAAAGCTCATAGCTAAGAAAGTGAGGACAAATAAAGGGAAATATTTCTTCACCCAGAGGGTCGTTGATTTATGGAATTCACTTCCAGAAGGGGTCGTGACAGCTGTCAGCCTTGGCAGCTTCAAGGCAGGGCTAGATAGATTCATGGATGCCAAGTGTATCGGTGGTTATTAAAACGGATGTCCATGTGCCGCCTCTATGTTGGTTGAGGCAGGCAGGATTCCCTTGAGTACCATTTGTTGGGGGTCAAGGGAAAGGGAGGGTTTTGCCTTCTCTTTCTGCTCAAGATCCCCATGTACAATTGGTGGGCCACTGTGTGACACAGAATGCTGGACTCGATGGGCTTTGGCCTGATTCAGCATGGCTCTTCTTAGGTTCTTATGTTCTAATGATACGAATGGACTAAAATATGTGTCTCCTCAACAGCTTTGGTGTCGCTGCATCACCACCATCTTCAACTACTTTGTGGTGACCAATTTCTTCTGGATGTTTGTGGAAGGTTGCTACCTCCACACGGCCATCGTGATGACCTACTCGACAGACAAGCTGAGGAAATGGACATTTCTCTTCATCGGCTGGTGTGAGCAGTCCGAAAGCACAACCCGGGGAACTTCACTCTTAGCAGGCCCTTCCTCAGAAATTTACAAAATTTCAGAATAGCAGACTTGTAAGGGATTGTGAAGGTCTTCTAGTCCAACCCCTGCTTGATGAGTCAGGGTGGCAACCAGACAGGGAGGGTGCTGGTTATGGACCTCAGATTCTTTATGGAGGTCAGAGGGGGCGTCTCTGTGGTCTAGTGATATCAAGTAAGGGAGGGAGGGAGGGGAGGGAGGGAAGGAGGGAGGGAGGGAGAGGAAGGAAGGAAGGAAAGAAGGGAGGGAAGGAAGGGAAGGAAGGGAGGGAAGGAAGGGAGGGAGAGAGGGAAAGAAGGGAGGGAGGGAGGAAAGGAAGGAAGGAAGGAAGGAAAGAAGGGAGAGGGAAGTAAGGAAAGAGGGAAGGAGAGAGGGAAAGAAGGGAGGGAGGGAGGAAAGGAGGGAAGGAAGGAAAGAAGGGAGAGGGAAGTAAGGAAAGAGGGAAGGAGAGAGGGAAAGAAGGGAGGGAGGAAAGGAGGAAAGGAAGGAAGGAAGGGAGAGGGAGGGAGGGAAGGAAGGAGGGAGGGAGAGAGGGAAAGAAGGGAGGGAGGGAGGAAAGGAAGGAAGGAAGGGAGAGGGAGGGAGGGAAGGAAGGAGGGAGGGAGAGAGGGAAAGAAGGGAGAGGGAGGAAAGGAAGGAAGGAAAGAAGGGAGAGGGAGGGAAGGAGGGAGGGAGGGAGAGGGAAAGAAGGGAGGGAGGGAGGAAAGGAAGGAAAGAAGGGAGAGAGGGAAGGAAAGAAAAAGGGAAGGAGAGAGGGAAGGAAGGAAAGAAGGGAGAGAGGGAAGGAAGGAAAGAGGGAGGGAGGGAGGGAAAGAAGGGAGGGAGGGAGAAAAGGAAGGAAGGAAGAAAGAAGGGAGGGAGAAAGGAAGGAAAGAAGGGAGAGAGGGAAGGAAGGAAAGAAGAGAGGGAAGGTGGGAAGGAAAGAAGGGAGGGAGGGAAGGAAAGAAGGAAGGAAGGAAAGAAAGAAAGGAGAGAGGGAGGGAGGGAGGAAGAAGAAGGAATGTTTTCATGAGTGGATGGATTTAGACAGATGTACAGCAAAGTTTTTATAAAGGAATGGATAGATTGAAGCAAATATCTAAGAAGATCTATAAAACCTAAACTGTTCTAATATTTTTAGGAAAGCAAATCTTTTGATGTCGCTCCTTTCCGCTCTTTCAGACTTCTGAAATGGTCCCACCATAGTGGTGAATTTGTGGCATTTCCCACTCCTTTTTCCCTCCAAGTTTTGAAGGAGCTTCTTAGAACGTCTGTTTTCTTTTCCTGCAGGTATTCCTTGCCCCATTATCATTGCCTGGGCTGTCTGCAAGCTTTATTACGAAAATGAGCAGTAAGTATAAAAATGATCCAGTCCGTTCCCTGTTTTTCTGCAAGCGGCAGGTCTTCGCTTTGGAGGAAGAAACAGTTCAGCAAAAATGAGCTTTGCATCAGAGTAATGACCCAGGCCAGAATATCCCTTTTCAAAATTATTAATTTGGGGGGGGGGGAAACACTCTTGTGGTCTCAGAGGGCTTCACGGATACCTCGAGATCCTGGGAGAAAGATGGAACAGAACAGAAAAAAATATACAGTGAATTCAAACTGAGCCAAGAATGCTTCAGGCAAGTAACCTCATTCCTAAAGAAGGCATTGTTAAGGAGTAACACTCATTCTATGACCTTTTTTAGCCATGGCTGTTAAACAAATCCTTGAAATTGCTAAGTGAATCATGCAGTCGATAAATTAATTTAGGTTGCTTGTCAGAAGCCAGCGAGTAGGGTTGCAAATAGCAACCATGTGACCGCGGATGCTACAGCTGTCATAAATACATGGCCATTGCCAACCCTTGAATTTTGATCAGAGGACGCTACAGCAGTTATTAAGTGCAAGGAACAATTGTAAGTCAGTTTTTCAGGGAGGGAGGGAGGAAAGGCGAGGAGGGGGAGAAAGAGAAGATAAGAGGAAGATGGAGAAGATAGGGAGTAGGAGAAGAAGGAGAAAGAGGAGGAGAAAGAAAAGAAAGGAAGGAAGGAAAGATAGGAAGGAAGGAAGGAAAAGAAAGAGAGATAGATGAAGAAAGGAATGAAGGAAAGAAAAAAGGAAGAAAGAGAGAAGGAAAGAAAGAAAAAGAAAAAGACAGGAAGGAAAGAGATAGAGAAAGAAAGGAAGGAAAGAGGAAGGAAGGAAGAGAGAAAGAAAGAAAAAGAAAAGAAAGATAGAGAAAGGAAGGAAGGAAAGAAAAAGAAAAGAAAGATAAAGAGAAAAAAGGAAAGAAAGAAGGGAGGAAAGAAAAAGAAAGAAAAAAGACAAAGAGAAAGAAAGAAAGATAGATAAAGAGGAAGGAAAGAGAAAGGAAGAAAGAAAGAAAAAAGAAAGAGGAAGGAAAGAGGAAGGAAGGAAGGAAAGAGAAAGAAAGAAAAAGAAAAAGAGGAAGGAAGGAAAGAAAAAAAAGAAAAAGAAAGAAAAGAAAAGAAAAAGAAAGAAAGAAACAGAGAGAGATCCTTCATGTGAGGCTCAAAATGAGGCTTCTTCCACGCAAGGCCCAATGAAAGCAAAGGAAGAAACAGCTACAATCACACATTGCTCCTAGAAGCACGAAGCCGAAAGCACCAGCCTGAAGATGACGAATGGGACTTCGTCGAAACGTCGCCAAGACACTTCAAATTTTACGCGGGAGATATATCAGCCAGTCCTCAGCTTATGGCCACAATTGAGCCCAAAATTTCTGTTGTTAAGTGAAACATTTGTTTATACGAGTTTGCTTCTTGCCACAGTTGTTAAATGAATCACTGCAGCTGTTAAATTAGACAAACTGTTGTTAAGTGAATATGGCTTCCCCATTGACTTTGCTTGTTGGAAGGTCGCCAAAGGGGATCATGTGACCCCGGGACACTGTGACTGTCGTAAATATGAGTCAATTGCCAAGCATCTGAATTTTGACCACGTGACCGGTCACATGAACGTGATTTATGACTTTGCCAGAAAAGCCATTTATTTTGGAATAGGTAGGTAGGTAGGTAGGTAGGTAGGTAGGTAGGTAGATAGATAGATAGATAGATAGATAGATAGATAGATAGATAGATAGATAGATAGATAGATAGATAGATAGATAGATAGATAGATTCAATTACAGTTATAAGTCAAGGACTATCCATATGTGTGTATCCATCATACTCTTTCTTCTTAGGGCTAGCAGCTTAACACAAAGGATAATAAAAGAAGAAAGAAATAGCAAGTCAAAGAAATTTGAAGCAGAAAATAAGAGAGAAGACAAGACAAATAAACTAAATAGAATTTAAATCGATAGCGTTCAGTATGTTTCTCCCGCGCTCACCAAAACTCTTAGTTTATTTGCTGCTTCCTATATTTTTCTCTTTTTTGTCATTTCGTCAGCTCCACTCAGCCACAACCCTCTAAAGCTTGTCCTCTGTCTCATCCGTTCTCTCGTCAATTTATCTTTCCCCTTGGCTGTTTTTCGTTCTCCCTATATTACCTTAATAAATGGTTCTATTTGCAGGTGCTGGTTTGGAAAAGAACCGGGGAAATATATAGATTACATCTATCAAGGACCAGTGATTCTCGTTCTGCTGGTAAGATATTTAGCTCTGAATTTTTTGTTAAGCCGTTTTGCGGAATTTCCATCTGTTGCTTCTTGTCCTGCCTTCAGGTGCTTTGGAGAATAGCTTGATCCTCCCCCCTTCTTTGGGGCAGCCCCTGAGATATTGGGAGACTGGTATCACTATCTACCTAGTCTTAGTCCTTCTTTTTTTTTAATATAAAATTCTTTTATTAAAACAATCAACATTGAACATAAAAAAAACATATTGTGCAGCAATCATCACGGCACCTGATATACAATACTAGGTATTAGTCACTGAAAAACGTCTGAGTTAGTAAGCCTTTTTCCCACCCCTCACGTCTAGCCTCAACTATACTGCTGTTACACTTTGTTTGATTGGTGTTTCTCTTATCTGGTTCCATATTAATGTGGTCAACATTAAACCAAAGATCCTATTGCTAAACAATCATCCTAGAACATAGCATACAACATTAGGTATTAATCTTTGTAAACATCTGTTTTAGTAAACGTTCTTCCCTCCTCCCTTCCCTCTTCAAGTATACTCCGAGTACCTTTTGTTTGTTTGGTGTTTCTCTTATATATGGTCTATCTGCTGTATCTAGTTTATTGCATATTGTTCGTTTGCGCTTCTGAATTGACTTCATCCCATTACTAGTGCAAACTTTTATAGTCCCTAACCGGAGATCCTGAGGTAAAAGTTTCATATCCTGAGTCCTTCTTTTCACTAAACTAGACCAAGAGTAGGCCACCTTGTCTCTTTTATGACTCGTGGACTTCAACTCCCAGAATTCCTGAGCCAGCAGGGCTCAGCTTGGAAACCTCTCCCTTTCCCCTCAGCATGGCTGGCTCAGGAATTCTGGGAGTTGAAGTCTACCAGTCATCAAAGAGCCAAGGTGGCCTACCCCTGGTCTAGGCCTAGGCCGCTTTATGACTCGTGGACTCCAACTCCCAGAATTCCTGAGCCAGCATGGCCCAGCTTGGAAACCTCTCCCTTTCCCCTCAGCATGGCTTGATCATCTTCGTTGCTCTTCTCTGCACCTTTTATAGAGTCTCAACATCTTTTTTTATAATATGGCAACCAAACTGGATGCCCTATTCCAGGAGTGGCCTTACCAAGCCATTATAAAATAGTATTAACACTTCATGTAATCTTGATTCTATCTCTCTGTTAACGCAGCCCAGGATCCCATTGGCTTTTTTTTTCTTTTCTTTTTTGCTTTTCCTCTCCTGACCCAAAAAAATTCACCTGGAAAATGCCAGGGTCCTTTTGTCTCTCCAAGTTTCTCCAAGCTTCCTTCTTTGTGTGCGCAAAGTGCTGGTTGAGGTTCCTCCCCTCCTTCCCATTTTCTTGCTTATACTTATTTATTTATTTATTTATTTTTGCGATTTCTATATCGCCCCTCTCCCAAAGGACTCGGGGCGGTGTACAGCCCAAAATTAAAAACATCAATATACAAAAAGTAAAATGATTAAGAATAGATTAAACATTTTGGCCCTAAATCCATTTAAAACCCAATACATTATATCTTAAAAAGCTCAATCCCCTAAAACAATTATAACCTTGTTGGTACCGGAGCTCCTATCCCAGGCCGGCCTGTCGAAAAAGGTATGTTTTCAATTCTCGACGGAAGGTACACAAGTCCGTCATCGTACGGAGTTCAGGGGGGAGCTCGTTCCAAAGCGTTGGAGCTCCCACAGAGAAGGCTCTCCCCCTGGGGGTCGCCAGCCGACATTGTCTGGCCGACGGCACCCTGAGGAGACCCTCCCTGTGGGAGCGTACTGGACGGCGGGAGGTATTTGCTGGCAGAAGGCGGTCCTGTAAATATCCGGGTCCGATGCCATGGAGCGCTTTAAAGGTGGTCACTAACACCTTGAAACGCACCCGGAAGGCCACCGGCAACCAGTGCAGCTCGCGCAGGAGCGGTGTTACATGGGAGCGCCATGACGCTCCCGTCACTACCCGTGCGGCCGCATTCTAGGCCAGCTGGAGCCTCCGGGTGCACCTCAAGGGGAGCCCCATGTAGAGAGCATTACAGTAGTCCAGCCTGGAAGTGACAAAGGCATGAGTAACTGTGCGTAGCGAGTCCCGGTCTAGGAAGGGACGCAATTGGCGCACCAGGCGAGCCTGATAGAACATCCTCCTGGCCACGGCCGTCAGATGGTCCTCTAAAGACAGCCGTGAATCCAGGAGGACTCCCAAATTGTGAGCCCTTTCCACGGGGGCCACTGTTTTGCCCCCAACAGACAGCGAAGGAATCAATTGGCTAAACCAGGACGACGGTAGCCACAGCCACTCGGTCTTGGAAGGGTTGAGCTTGACTCCGTTCTTCCCCATCCAGACCCGCACGGCCTCCAGGCACTGGGTCAGCATGGCAAGAGCATCGTTGGGGTGGTTCGGCGTGGAAATGTACAACTGAGTATCATCAGCGTACTGATGGTACTCCACGCCAAAACCACGGATGATCTCACCCAGCGGTTTTACATAAATGTTGAACAATAGGGGCGAGAGGACCAACCCCTGAGGTACCCCACATACAAGGGGTCTCGGGGTTGACCTCTGACCCCCTGTCAACACAGACTGCATCTGGACGGAGAGGAAGGAGGAGAACCACCGCAAAACAGTGCCCCCTATACCTAACCCCTCCAACCGTTGCAGCATGATACCATGATCGATGGTTTCAAAAGCCACCTAAAAACTTCATTTTTTATTGCAAATATTCTGTTATCATGCCACGTTTTTATAGTCTGGGCTTCTAAGCTGAGTCAAATTGCAAAGCCCTTTTTTCTCTGCTTTTGAAAGAAGATTAGCATTTTCTTGTGACCTATCCAGGTCTGGATCGTGATTCTTCAATTAGCACCGTTGATTGAAATCAAATGATGCCTCAGCTTAAAAATAAGGCCCGCAAACAAGCAAGAGGAGAAATTAGATGACTTTTTAAACTGATACTGTCAAGTATTTTCTTCAAGGATAAATATTTGAGTAGGATGCCTCTCCTGTTCTGTTAGCTGATCTGAAATAACCCTGTTGAAAGGTGTGAAGTCATCCATCTGTCTTTGCATAGTTTTCCTGTTGCTGTTTTTTTTTTTAATTTCACTGTATATTAAAACTGGCTGTCTGGGAGATTGGCTACGAGCACAGGTCACCGCTTCCATAGACTGAGAATATTTAATTGGCGTGTTAGTGAAATTTGGCAGGCCTCCTCAGAGGAGGAATAAGAAAAAATAAATTTAAAAAAAACAACGTCCAGCTTGGAATGACAGAACAGGCTGGCCACAGAGATTGTGAGATTGTGCAGCTGGGTGGGGTGGCTGCTTTGGAAAAGAGGTTTTTCCAGATATATATCCCAGAGTGCTCAGCTAGCAGATGAATTGTGGGAAAGAGAGAGCAGAAGAAGGATGACGGCTGAAAAGACGGACTAGGGGTGGCAGGATAGCAGAATTCCAGTGTTAGTGTGAAGGTTTCTTCCTCCCAGTTTGTGGGTTGGTTTCCAAACGTTTCGGTACCAGGATAGGGTTAGGGTTTTCAGCGGAGTTTAGGGGGCACCAATGTCGGTGTTTTTCTGCCCACAAGGGCTGTGTGTGGTCAGTGGTCTTGTGATGTGAGGGTCACGTCAGGTGAGGGTCTTGTGATGGGTTTTTTGGGGGGGGCTTAGATGTGAGTCACATCAGGTGAGGGTCTTAATAATAATAATAATAAAGAAATTGGAAGGGACCTTGGAGGTCATCTAGTCCAACTCCCTGCTCAGGAAGGAAACCCTATACCAGACATGTCAAACACAAGGCCCGGGAGCCGGATGTGGCCCACAAAGTGGTTTCATGTGGCCTGCGAAGCCATTCTGGAAACAGTGAGGGAACAGCCTCCGCTGCCTTGGCCCTGGCCCTGGCCCAGGCCGGCTGGGAGCCAATGTACAATTTTGTGGTGGCCATCTATGCTGAAATGCATTCAGTCTTAGCTCCACAAGGCCGTCTGGAAACAGCGAGGGACCAGCCCCTGCCGCGTTGGCCCCGCCTCCTGGGTGCCTGCTGGGGAGGTGTCCCCCTTTGTGAGGAATGAAGAAAGGGACCATCGCCTGGAAGTGGCCAGCAAATGGCCCTCGCCTACTTCACATATCCGGCTTGATGAGCTCTGTGGGAGGGGCTTCAGCAGGCAGCGAGACGTTCTCCTCACAGCGGCAAGAGGCTGAGCCGGGCGGCGCAAATCCAAAAAGAAACACGAGGCCACACAGCTCCCAGCCTGCCTGGTTTCAGCAGGCAGTGGGTCACTCTCCTCACAGTGCCAAGAGCTACAGCTGGGTGGCGCAAATCTGATGAGAAGTGCAATGCTGCCTAGCCCCCAGCCTGCTCAGTTTCAGCAGGCAGCAAGGTACAAAGTTGGCGACCTTCGCACCGCCTGGTTCAACCTCTCAATGCTGTGAGGAGAGGCCCCGCTGCCTGCTGAAACCATGCCCACCCAGTAGGCCACACCCACTCCATACACACCCACCCAGTAGACCACACCCACCTGGCCACACACCCCTGCCCCCCCAAAGGCAACCGCAATGCTGATGCAGCCCTCACTGAAATTGAATTTGACATGCCTGCCATATACCATTCAGACAAATGGCTGTCCAGTGTTGGCGCATTCACCGTTTCTGGAGGCAGGTTGTTCCACTGGTTAATTGTTCTAACTGTCAGGAAATTTCTCCTTAGTTCTAGGTTGCTTCTCTCCTTGCTTAGTGTCCATCCGTTGCTTCTTTGTTCTGCCTTCAGGTGCCTTGGAGACTAGCTTGGCTCCCTCTACTTTGTGGCAGCCCCTGAGATACTGGAACGTTGCTATCCTGTCCCCCCTCGTCCTTCTCTTCATTAAACTAGACATACCCAATTTCAGCAACCGTTCCTGATATGTTTTAGCCTCCAGTCCCCTAATCATATTTGTTGCTCTTCTCTGCACTCTTTCTAGAGTCTCAGCATCTTTTTTACATCTTGGTGACCAAAACTGGATGCAGTATTTCGAGTGTGGCCTTACCAAGGCCTTGTAAAGTGGTATTAACACTTCATGTGATCTTGATTCTATCCCTCTGTTAATGCAGCCCAGCACTGTGTTGGCTTTTTTGGCAGCTGCAGCACATGGCTGGCTCCTATTTAAGGGATTGTCCACTAGGACTCTGAGATCCCTCTCACAGTTATGACTATTGAGCAAGGTACCCCCTATACTATACCTGTGCATTTGGTTTTTCTTGCCTAAATGTAGAACCTTACTTTTCTACTCTTGTGATGAGTCTAGTGATGGGTTTTGTGTGGGGGGGTCAGATATGTGTCATGTCTGGTGAGGGTCTAACGTGACCCCCCCAACCCATCCCAAGACCCACCCTCACCTGATGTGACCTTCCCATGAACTACTGACCACTCAAAGCCCCCAACTACAGTGTTCCAGTTTCGCAGGGGCTGCCCCAAAGAAGAGGGGGTCAAGCTATTCTCCAAGGCACCTGAAGGCAGGACAAGAAGCAACGGATGGAAACTCATCAAGGAGAGAAATAACCTAGAACTAAGGAGAAACTTCCTGACAGTGAGAACAATTAATTAGTAGAACATCTCCTGCCTGAGCAGGGGGTTGGACTAGATGACCTCCAAGGTCCCTTCCAGCTTCTATTGAATTGAAATCCTTGAGTTAAGTGACATACTGGCGCTCCAAAAACACGCCGTTCTGTAATGTGAAGATGGCATCGCGCAAAGCTGACCTTGTTTGTCTTTATGCTTAATTTCACCCACCCAGTTTAATTACTCCATTTTGCCATATTATGAATGAAATGCAAACAAAGATACAGAGAGTGCTTGACTTACAACCACAACTGGGTTCAGAATTACCGTTGGTAAACAAGGCAAGTGAGTTGCACCCAATTTTTGCATCCATTTTTGCCATATTCGTTAAGTGAAGTGTTGCGTTGTTCAGTGAATTGTGCCGTCATTAAGCAAATCTGGATTCCTCCATTGACTTTTCTTGTCAGAAGCTGCCCGGGAAAGGCTGAAAATGACAACCTGGGACATTGCAGTCATCTTAAATACATGCCATATGCCAAATGTCCAAGTTTTGATGGCCTGACCATGGGGATGTTGTGATGGTGGTGAGCACAGCTGTGAGGGGAATTCTGGGAATTGAAGTCCACACCCCTTAAAGTTGCTCAAATTGAAAATCACTGCTCGGGGGTCTTCTCCAATCCCAAAATTCAAAGGAATCAATGTTCCTCACAGGCTTGTAGGAGGAAAATAGAGGAAGAAGGCCCAAAGTGTATATTCGCTGCCTTGATTATTTAATGAAAAGTAATAAAAGAGGGAGTTAAAAAACGACTCTAGAGTTTGTGGCTCTCCCACAGTTCATAATATGATGCCCTCATCGGTATATAGGAGGCTGCAGAACTATCTAGAATAGTGATGGCGAACCTTTTAGAGACCGAGTGCCCAAACTGCAACCCAAAACCCGCTTATTTATCACCGGGTGCCAGGTGGGCGTGGCCCACTGGGTGGGCGTGGCTGTGGTGGTCATGGCAGACTGGGTGGGTGTGGCGAAGGTGGGCGTGGTCACCTCAATGTTGCTCGTGGGGAGGGATGCCTGTGGGGGCTGGACAGGGTTGGGGGAGATCAAGGGGGTCTCTGGAAGGTGGGATGGTGGACCGAAGGCTCGTCCAGTGGAGTGAGGCGAGAGAAGGCGAGGCAGCCATTGTTGCAGGGCAAGGTGAGGCCAGGGTAGCTGCTGCCTGACACCATTGGCCCACGCACACAGAGGCCAGCGGGCGCATAGGGGGCCGACAGTATCCGTCAGGAGCCACAGCCTGCCGGTCCCTTGACCGGCACACTCTGGGGCTCTGCAGCCCGCCGCTAGCAGTCAGAGAAGCCACCTCTGAGCTGGACGGACGGCTGACAGCTGAGGAGGCGATGCAGTGGGTCGTGCCCGGGAAAAGGAGAGCATGCGAGGCCAGGAGGGATGGGACGAGGGGAAGGAAACCAACCATGCTGGGATGCATCCGGCCACGTGGGACCTTGGCGAGTTAGCGGTCGGCTGGTTGAAGAGGGACGGTTTCCATCTCTGGGGCGTGGCGCATGTGCCCGCCTCTGGCAAGCGTGTCATAGTTTCGCCACCACTGGCCTAGAACTTTTCCAAGCAGCTCCTGCCTGTGAAAACCAAGAACTCACCTTATGAGCCTAGATAGGTCATTTTCAACTAACAACTATTCATTTAGTAACCATTTGAAGTTACAACAGCACTGAAAAAAAGTGACATGGCCATTTTTCACACTTAACGACCGTTATGGCATCCCCATGATCACGTGATCAAAATTCAGATGCTTGGCAACTGACTCCTATTTATGACCGTCGCAGTGTCCTCGGGATCACGTAATCATTTTTTTGCGACTTCCTGACAAGCAAAATCAATGGAGGAAGCCAGATTCACATAACAATTATTTTACTGACTTAACAACTTCAGCGATTCACTTAACAACTGTGGCAAGAAAAAGTCTGGCAAAACTCACTTATCAGCCTGTCTCACTTAGCATCAGAAATGTTGTGCTCAGTTGTGGTCGTATGTAAAGAACTACCTGTACAGGTAATGCTTGCTTAATGACTGATTACTTAGTGAACATTCTGAGTTATGACTGTGCCACACAGATAACCCTCCCCAAAGTTACATGACTTCAATTCAGGATCACACTGCAGCATTCCCTGGTCATGTGACATGATTTAATGCCATTTTCTACCAAAACACACCCTTAGGAACGTATTGACCTGCTTACCAGCAACTATCATTTCCATCATCCTGAGCTGGTGGTAGAGATTACGAGAGGTACCCTAGCAACTTATCTGTCCTTGCCATAGTGCTTATAGTGCTTTTCCCCCCCAAAAAATACCTTCTCACCCTTTTTAATCTTTGCAGTGATTCAATAAGATCAGATGGTTTGAAAGAGAGACTAACTCAGTAAGCACGCTGAAATTCACTCCTAGTGGAGATTCAGACCTATTTTGTGGTGTGTGTAAAACAATATTTTTCTCTTTACTGCTCTCCTCTTTCACTCTGGCAATTCTCCCACTGAAAAGACGGAGGTTAATTATGGTACTTCAGCTCTGTCAGTTCACAAAAGAGACTTCCTGTAGCTGCCAGGTGCCTCTGTTTAAGAAACCCTAAAGGCATCTTTCTAAAAGCATGTCTAAAATAGCTCCTTGATTGCAAAGAGTGAGCACGGATATGTTTGTGGTCTTGAATTCCCTGTCGACTCAGCTCTTGGGCTGAAGGACATCGCAAGGGCTTCAGAGAATGAGCTTCCACTTGAAACTCAAGGCTTGCAATGTTGCCGGTTATTCTTCCCCTAAATCAGTGGTTCTCAACCTTTTTCAGGTTGAGACCCCACTTGCCCCGCCCATGCGTGCCGCCACCCTGGCGCGCGCGCCCGCACCGGGCCGATCCGGCACGCGACGAAACAAAAAACAAAATGGCGGACCACGACGGGCCGATCCGCGCATGTGCGGCGTGCACGCGACGGCCCCAACCGCGCAGCGCACGCGCGACAAAACAAACAAAAAAAACAAAATGGCGGACCGCGACGGGCCGATCCGTGCATGCGCGGCGCGCACGCAACAAAAAAACAAAACAAAAACAAAATGGCGGACCGCAGTGTCCAGCGACCCCCGCAAAACGGTTGTTCGACCCCAAATGGAGTCGCGACCCATAGGTTGAGAACCGCTGCCCTAAATCAGCGGTCCCCAACTTCCAGGAACCAGTTTCGTGGAAGACCATTTTTCCATGGACCAGAGGGGTGGTGGTGATGGTTTTGCACGCAACCTACATCCTGTCCATATACAGATGAAGCTTTGCGCGCTCACCCGTTGCTTTGCGTGGTCCAATTCCTATCGTGTTTTCCCCAAAATAAGACCGGATCTTATATTAATTTTTGCTCCAAAAGACACACTAGGTCTTATTTTGGGGAAAATATGGTACTAAATGCATCCGTCTGGCTGATGATCTTAACTGGGTTTTATTTTTGGGATAGGTCTTATATTACGGGCATCCTGAAAAATCATGCTAGGGCTTATTTTCCAGTTAGGTCTTATTTTGGGGGAAACGCAGCATCAGGCCACAGACTGGCGGTTGAGGACCCCTGCCCTAAATTTTATTTCTTTACTGTGAAGAGTGAGAGGGCAATAGTGATCAAAACTGAGCATATGATCCTGTCTGTCTTCTAAAGCAGGTGGCCCTTCGTCCTTCTAGCTTTGAGGAGAACCTCAACCAGGTGTCCCCTCTTTCACTCTCCCACAGTCCCACCAGTCTGGAGTCATGCCAACACCCCCTTAGGAGCCTTGTTCAAAAAATGAAGATGGGGCTTCTTGGTTCCTTAACAAATCAGAATTATGTAGAGCAAAGTAATTGCAGGCAGTCCTCGACTTACGAATACAATTGAGGCCGAGATTTCCGTTGCTAAGCATGACAATTGTCAAGTGACTTTTGCCCCATTTTCTTGCCACAGTTGTTAAGTGAAGCCCTGCAGTTGTTAAGTTAGTAACCCGGTTGTTAAGTGAATCTGGCTTCCCTCTTGCTTGTCAGAGGTCGCAAAAAGGATCACATGACTCCAGGACACTGCAGAAGTCATAAATATCACCTAGTTTGCCAAGTGTATGAATTTTGATCATGTGACCTTGGGGATGTTACAACAGTCATAAAGGTGAAAAATGGTCATAAGTCACTGTTTTCAGTGATGTTGTACCTTTGAATGGTCACTAAATGGAACTGTTGTAAGTCGAGGACTATCTGCACGGTGGTGTCTTGCTTAACAACCATGGTGGCTCATTTTATGACTGCAGCAAAAAAGGTTATAAAAGCAGGTGCAGTCATGTAATGCTTCATCTAATGACTTACCACGTACAATGAATTGTCCAATCCCTACTGTGGTTGTAAGTTGAGGACTACCTGTGTGCTCTTTGTCATCCTCCTCTAAGCTTTCTCTCCCTTTTTACGACTCTGTAATCCTTTAATTCATGGTAGAATCGGACCGACTAGATCAGGGGTAGGCCACCTTGGCTCTTTTATGACTGGTGGACTTCAACTCCCAGAATTCCTGAGCCAGCCATGCTGAGGGGAAAGGGAGTTTCCAAGCTGAGCCATGCTGGCTCAGGAATTCTGGGAGTTGAAGTCCACGAGTCATAAAAGAGCCAAGGTGGCCTACCCCTGGACTAGATGGAACTGAGCATTTACTGTCCGGAACCCACACAGAGTTCACAGCAGATATTTTTGGCTTTGCACCCTAAGAGAGAAACATCTGCTGCTACCCAGAATTGAACTATCAACCTTCCAAGTGGAATGCGAGAGTCTTCATCACTAAACCGCCATGATAAACCCCACCCATCACTAGACTCCCACAATGGGCAGCCATTTGTCTGAAATGATACTGGGTTTCCTGCCTGAGCAGGGGGTTGGACTAGAAGACCTCCAAGGTCATAAGAACATAAGAAGAGCCATGCTGAATCAGGCCAAAGCCCATCGAGTCCAGCATTCTGTGTCACACAGTGGCCCACCAATTGTACATGGGGACCTTGAGCAGAAAGAGAAGGCAAAACCCTCCCTTTCCCTTGACCCCCAACAAATGGTACTCAAGGGAATCCTGCCTGCTTCAACCAACATAGAGGCGGCACATGGACATCCGTTTTAATAACCACCGATACACTTGGCATCCATGAATCTATCTAGCCCTGCCTTGAAGCTGTCAAGGCTGACAGCTGTCACGACCCCTTCAGGAAGTGAATTCCATAAATCAACGACCCTCTGGGTGAAGAAATATTTCCCTTTATTTGTCCTCACTTTCTTAGCTATGAGCTTTAGGGAGTGCCCCCTTGTCCTAGTATTGTGTGATAGAGAAAAGAATTTTTCTCTATCCACCTTTTCTATCCCATGCATGATTTTATACACTTCGATCAAGTCACCCCTTAAACGCCGTCTTTCAAGGCTGAAGAGACCAAGGCGTTGCAATCTGGTTTCATAAGGGAGGCGCTCCATTTCCTTGATCATTCTTGTTGCCCTTTTTTGCACCTTTTCCGGTTCCATTATATCCTTCTTGAGGTGCGGTGACCAGAACTGTACACAGTACTCCAAGTGTGGTCTCACCATCGATTTGTACAGAGGCAATACAACACTTGCTGACTTATTTTCAATTCCCTTCCTAATCATGCCAAGCATGGAATTTGCTTTTTTTTACTGCTGCTGCGCATTGGGTTGACATCTTCATCGAGCTATCCACCAAAACCCCAAGATCCCTTTCTTGGGTTGTCTCAGAAAGTTTGGTCCCCATCAGTTGGTAAGTATAATTGGGGTTCTTTGCCCCGATGTGCATAACTTTGCACTTGTTTAGGTTAAAATGCATTTGCCACTTTGTTGCCCACTCACACAATTTCGAGAGATCCTTCTGGAGCTCCTGACAATCAGTTTCACTTTTCACAACCCGGAACAATTTAGTGTCATCAGCAAACTTTGCTACCTCACTGTTTACTTCTACATCCAGATCATTGATGAATAAATTAAAAAGTAAAGGTCCCAAAACTGAACCTTGGGGTACACCACTTCTCACTTCTTTCCATCCAGAGACTTGTCCATTTATTGCCACCCTTTGCTTCCTACAATTTAGCCAGTTACCAATCCAGGACAAGACCTGTCCTCTAATTCCGTGGCTGAAGAGCTTTTTTAGGAGCCTTTGGTGAGGGACTTTGTCAAAAGCCTTTTGAAAGTCAAGATATACAATATCAACGGGGGCCCCTTTATCTATGTATTTATTTACACCCTCAAAGAATTCTAACAAGTTAGTAAGACATGATTTGCCTTCGCAGAAACCATATTGATTTTCTTTCAGCAATGCCTGTTTTTCTATGTGCCCTGTAATTTTATCTTTAATAATGGTTTCCATCAGTTTGCCTGGAACTGACTGGTCTATAGTTTCCTGGATCACCTCTGGATCCTTTCTTGAAGATCGGGGTTATATTTGCCTCCCTCAAATCCTCTGGTACAGTGCCTGATCTTAGAGAAAGAGTATATATTTTAGCTAGAAGTTCAGCAATTTCACACTTGAGTTCCTTGAGAACTCTAGGGTGGATGCCATTTGGACCCGGCGATTTGTTGACGTTTAGTTTAGAAAGGCATGCAAGAACATCTTCCTTGTTTATCTCTATCGGGTTTAATTCTTCTATTTCCCTCCCTGGGAAAACTAACTCAGTGGCAGGCAAATGTTCTCTATCCTCCTCAGTGAAGACGGAGGCAAAGAAGTCATTTAGCCTCTCAGCAATCTCCTTGTCTTCTCTGATTATCCCCTTCTGACCATTGTCATCGAGTGGCCCAACTGTTTTTCTGGTTGGGTTCCTGCTTCTGATGTACTTAAAAAAGGTTTTGTTATTATTTTTAATATCCTTGGCTATATGCTCCTCAAAGTCTCTCTTGGCTTTCATGACTATCGCCTTGCATTTGGTCTGCCAGAGTTTGTGATCCCTCCTGTTCTCCTCGGTAGGAAGAGCCTTCCATTTCTTAAATGAGTTTTTCTTCTTTCCAATAACCTCCTTTACCTCATTCGTAAGCCATACTGGTATCCTCTTGGACTTTCCAGTCCTCTTTCTTCTTTTAGGAATGCATTTTATTTGAGCCTGCTGTAACGTATTTTTAAACAGTTTCCAAGCATTTTGGAGGGATTTGACTTTTTTTAATGTTCCTTTTAGTTTCTTCTTTACTATTTTCCTCATTTTGTCAAAATTCCCTCTGTGAAAGTTTAAGGTCTCTGTGTTAGTTTTCACTGACAATTTGCTATCCATGGTTAAGTTGAAGGTTATTGTGTTGTGATCGCTGGTTCCTATGGGCTCGGTTACAAGGACATCATGAACCAAATCCTGTGCGTTAGTTAGAACCAAGTCCAGGATCCCCTTTCCCCTGGTTGGTTCCATGACCATCTGCTCAAGGGAATAATCGGCTAACATGTCGAGGAACCTTGTCTCTCTTTCATGTGTAGAACAAGAATTTACCCAATCTATTTGGGGATAGTTGAAGTCCCCCATTATGACTACCCTATTTCTTTTTGAGGCCTCCTTAAATTCATTTTCCAAATAGCAATCTGCCTCTGGAGTTTGGTTGGGAGGGCGATAGCAGATCCCTAACGTCAGATTAGTTTCCTGCCCTGGGATTTTTATCCACAATGTTTCTGTGGGTGAGTTTGAATTTTCTTGAATTTCGAGTTCATGAGATTCTAACTCCTCATTTATGTACAAGGCCACGCCACCACCATTTCTCCCTCTCCTGTCCATCCTATACAATTTGTAACCTGGAATCCTTGTGTCCCATTGGTTTTCATCTGTCCACCAGGTTTCTGTTATGCCGATAATATCAATATTATTTTCCTTCACCAAGCATTCCAATTCCCCTATTTTTGCTCGAATGCTTCTAGCATTCGTGTACAGACATTTATATGTAATTTTCTGGTGCACTTTCAACTTTGACCCTTCCAACTCTCTTATTCTATTATTCTGTTCTCATCTAAGCTTTCTCTAAGCTGCCCGAAATCATACACAGCACATCAGGGGCAGCCCATAATGAAAGAGGGCTCTGTTGCCAGGTTAACACCCTGGATTTGCCCCTGGAGGCGTATTAATTATTGCAGAGGCCTACTTGTCACTGATTTATCTGCCTAGAGAAGGCCTAGATAGCCAGTGAGCATATGAAGGGCCATATTGGAATTATATCAGATCATGAAAGTCCGTAATTGTATATCTACAGCATGGCTGGATAACTATGGCCCCTAAGACCTGGGGACTTCAACTCCCAGAATTCCTGAGGTAGCCATGCCTGGAATTCTGGCTTGAAGTTCCATGCTGGCTCAGGAATTCTGGGAGTTGAAGTCCTGGTGCCATAAAGGGGCCACAGTTGTCCACCCCTAATCTATGCTCATATCTTGCCTCTAAAACTCTACACTCAGTTTTAGAGTGTACATTTATTATGCTAAGATCGGAAGACAAAGACTGCTTCTGGACATCTGCAGCTGGTAGATGACAAATTGGTGTCATCCAGAATTGGCCTTCCCTTATCTTCAGAGTAGATTTTTCCAATTAGGTAAAAATGGATAGCAGAGGTGCAACGCTTTGTAACTATCAAAAAGGTAGCAGAATAATCAAAACCAGTGTTGTTAAGGTCTTTATCAAGGTGTGAGTTTCCAAATCTACCATAGAAAAAACAGCTTTTAGCTTTTTGTTATTTAGAAATTTGCTTCTGTTTCTACTAAGCAGGGATCTCTTGGAGTAGAACAAAGCTTCATAACTGATTTTTTTTTTAATGGTGAACCACAATTAGGACAAGTCATGTGAAATCAAGTGAAATAGAGCCAACTTTTTAAAAAAAATATTATTTTGCCATAGTGCCTGAATGCAGTCAAATGTTCTGAAATTTTTCTTCTGGAAAAATGTTTACCTTGGAACCCTTTTTATGGTTGGTGAATTCCGTAGTGCAATACAAATTGATTCTTGCCCCTAGTCTAAATAAAGGTTGCAGTATTTGGATCATTTTGAAGTGCTGAAAAAAGTTCAAAATGGCAATTTAAGACTTTTTTTCTGAAAAAAGATGGAAAATATTAAATACTTGCATACTAAAAAAAATGCAGAAATAATAACGTTGGAGTTGACTGAATCAACAATCCTTGTTCAGATTACAAAACCATGAGGATAATCTGGTATCACTTTAGGCATGAATGCCGGCTGGGTGACTTTGGGCCAATCACCAGGAGACTGTGAGTTCTAGTCCCGCCTCAGGCATAAAAGCCGGCTGGGTGATTTTGGGCCAATCACCAGGAGACTGTGAGTTCTAGTCCCGCCTCAGGCATGAAAGCCGGCTGGGTGATTTTGGGCCAATCACCAGGAGACTGTGAGTTCTAGTCCCGCCTCAGGCATGAAAGCCAGCTGGGTGATTTTGGGCCAATCACCAGGAGACTGTGAGTTCTAGTTCCGCCTCAAGCATGAAAGCCGGCTGCATGATTTTTGGGCCAATCACCAGGAGACTGTGAGTTCTAGTCCCACCTCAGGCATGAAAGCTGGCTGGGTGATTTTGGGCCAATCACCGGGAGACTGTGAGTTCTAGTCCCGCCTCAGGCATGAAAGCCGGCTGGGTGATTTGGGCCAATCACCAGGAGACTGAGAGTTCTAGTCCTACTTTAGGCATGGAAGCAACTCGGTGACCTTGGGCAACTCTTTATCAGCCCAGCCCACCTCAAAGGAGTGTTGTTGGAAAAATAGGAGGAGGAAGGAGTATTGGGAGTATTTGCTGCCTTGAGTTACTTATAAAAATAACAAAAGTGGGATATAAATTAATAAATGTCAAGGTTTAAACAGGAGAAGGAAGGGTGCCACTCTAGAAGTGGGGAAATCTAGAGATTATAGTGTCCCTTCATCCATGGAACACCCTTAGCAGATCTCTCTCTCTCTCTCTCTCTCTCTCTCTCTCTCTCTCTCTCTCTCTCTCTCTCTCTCTCTCTCTCTCTCTCTCTCTCTCTCTCTCTCTCTCTCTCTCTCTCTCTCTCTCCTTCCTTCTCCCTCTCCCTCCCTCCCTCCCTCTCTCCCTTTCTCCCTCTCTCTCTCTCTCTCTCCTTCTCTCTCTCCCTCTCTCCCTCCTTCCCTCTCTCTCTCTTTCTCTCCCACCCAACCTACCCTGCAGGGTTGTTGTAAAAGAAAGATAACCTGTTTTCAGCTCCTGAGTCAGGGGCCTAAATCTGAATCATTGCAAATATGTGTACGCATCATAGGCCATCTGCTACGAGTTTCTTCTCTGAGTTTCTTCAAATTGTCTTTGACCTCCTTGAATGTGAGCATAACCCTGTGCCCACTAACACAACTTTTGCAGTTGTCGTCGTATCATTGAAAAGCTGCACACCACCAGGGCAGAAGTGAGTTGAAGCTGTGTGCTGATTAATGGAGCTTTTCATTTCAGTGCACTAATCAGTTTCACTCTTTGCCTCACAAGGAACAGGAAACCTGGAATGCTTCACGGCCCTTGACTTGCTTGTTACATCCTTCTCTTTCGAGGGCCTGCAAAAGTTCCACCATGCTAATGATTTCTGAGTTTATTAACTTCCTCTGTAATGGGTGGAGTTTCCTGCTACCTTAAATGAAGTTGTGGTGAGCCCTTCATGGAGGAAGCTGTGTTTGGACCCTTATACAGTAGTCCTTGACTTATGACTATTCATTTAGCACTTGCTTGGATGTGGTGTTCATCAGGAAATGAGCAGCAGCACCATCGTTTGAGTCCTTTCAGCTATTCCAAAAACAGAAACAGAGAAAGGAAGTGTTAAAACTGAAAGTGCTTTCAGCTGTTTTGTAATCCTCCAAGAGATGAATCCTCCAATTCAGCAGTCCCCAACCTTTGCAGTTTGGCAGCCCGGCTGGAGGGGGACAGAGGAACCAGGCCACGTGAGTGGTGGGCCAGCACGCACGCACACACACACACAGCTTGACTGCAAGATTAGCTGCGCACACATGAGTGCTACCCCACTGCTCGTGCATGTGCATGTGCATGTGCACCAGCCGGTTGCAAATAGGCCACAGCCGGATAGTGGCCCGGGAATTGGGGATCCCTGTCCTTCCCTTATCTTCAGAGTAGATCTTTCCAATTAGGTAAAAATGGATAGCAGAGGTGCAACGCTTTGTAACATCCAAAAAGTAGCAGAATTCAACCAAAATGCAGAAATAATAATGTTGGAGTTGACTGAATCAACATTCAGTATAGTTCCTTGTTCAGATTACAAAACCATGAGGATAATCTGGTATCACCTTAGGCATGAATGCCGGCTGGGTGACTTTGGGCCAATCACCAGGAGGCTGTGAGTTCTAGTCCTGCCTCAGGCATGAAAGCCAGCTGGGTGATTTTGGGCCAATCACCTAATTGTCCTAATTGACTCTTTATGGTCAACATCTAACATTCAGCCTACACAAGCTTTGATTAGCCCACCCAATGTTTATGCTGATCTGTAGATACCACAATAATAGCAATGGTACCAAATCAGCCAGGATCTATCTTAATCCAGCATTTTCTTTCTCTCAATGGCCAGCCAGATGGCCTACAAGCTGTAGGTAGAAACTCATATCCTTGACCCTCAGAAGCTGGTATGTCTCCAACTTGGAGGTGATATGGAGTCTTCAAAATACATAGTCTCCAGTCTTCAAAAGTCATAGTCTTCCGTAGAACTATCCTTTGGGGATTTATCTAATCCTTTGTTGGTGAACCATCCAGAGTAGTGGCCACCACCACATTTTATGATGAATTCCACAGATGCTTCTTGGCCATGAGGTCCATTTGTTGGGTGGGGAGCAAAAACAACAAGGGAAAAGAGGCAAGCCTAACATTTAAAAAAAATGGCAATAAGGAAAATGATTGAAATTGGGTATAAGAGATATGGAGTATTATGTTTGTCTGTCCATCCATCCATGTGTCCTTCTAAAGCACGGGTGTCAAACTCGATTGTGTCACAAGACATATCGTAACATTTTTTGCCTTTGCGGAGTTGAGGGGGCGTAGCCTATGTGTTTGGCCTGCAGGCCGCCAATTTGACACCCCTGTTCTAAAGGAAAGGTGGGGTTGTTAGTTGCGAAGTCGTGTCCAACCCATTGCAACCCCATGGACAACATTCCTCCAGGCCTTCCTGTCCTCTGCCATCTTCTGGAGTCCATTTAAGCTCACGCCTCCTGCTTCAGTGACTCCATCCAGCCACCTCATTCTCTGTCGTCTCCTTCTTCTATGGCCCTCCATCTTTCCCAGCATCAGGCTCTTCTCCATTGAATCCTTCCTTCTCATTAGGTGGCCAAAGTGCTTGAGTTTCAACTTCAGGATCTGGCCGTCGGGGTTAATCTCCTCTAGGACTGACTGGTTTGATCGCCTTGCAGTACTATGGCCCTTATATGACTTGTGGACTTCTATTCCCAGAATTCCTGAGCCGGCATGGTTCACATATTGATCCTAACATCAGCATTCCTAATTAACCCAGAATTTAGGTGGCTGGCTCAGGAATTCTGGGAGCTGAAGTCCACCAGTCATATAAGGAGCGTAGTTCCTCACCCCTGATCTAAAGTATGTTCACCATGTTCTCCATCTCTCATAACATCGTCCCTTTCATGCTACAGAGGCAAACACACTCCCTTGCTACTGAAGTTCTGGGGAACTTGGCTGTGCAAGTGTCATTGCAAGCCAGAGTTGGATGAGTTCTGAATCCTGGATTAATTAGGAATGCTGATGCTCGGATCAGTTTCCCCAGCTGCTTCAGTTGCCAAGTCTTAATTAACGAAGCAGAGTGGCTGAACTGTTTCATAGAGGAAGCTACTATTTGGAAGAACAGCTCCAAGAATAAAGAGTCAGATTGGCAAATTTAAGATGGGATTTTGATGACGTGACCGTGGGGATGCTGCAACAGTTGTTAACTGTCAAACATTGGTCATAATTTCATTTCTTTTCAATTACCTGATAACTTCGAATGGTCACTAAATTGAGGGCTATCTGTAATGCAAAATCTTTCTAATCCCTAGTCCAGGGGTCTTCAAACTTGGCCCTTTTATGACTTGTGGACTTCAACTCCCAGAAGGCTGAGGAATTCTGGGAGTTGAAGTCCACAAGCAGGGCTCTTCAAACTTGGCCCTTTTATGATTTGTGGATTTCCACACCCAGAATCCCCTAATCCCTGCTTTTACCTAGGCTGCAACGGGCTGAAACTGCTAAAGTTTTTTCAAATTGCAGAGATCAAATATCCACAGCAGAGATGCATGTAAAACATTTTAAAATGTTTTATAGAGTTGTTTTTATGGATTGTAAGCTACGTTAGAGCCGACTCAAGGTGAGATGGGAGGCATATAAGCTCTATCAATAAAAAAATAAGTAAAGTAAATAAATATAGTTAATCCTTGACATATAACAGTTTGCCTAGCAACTGTTCAAAGTTACACAGACCTTCCCAGGGCTATTTATGACCCATATTAAAAGTTTTGACAGCTGGCCCATCCTCATTGTCATGTGAACATATTCGGCAACATTTTATTATACTCTGGGCCGATGCACATGATTTACGATGTTTTTTGTAAAAATCAGCATTTATTTCTGGTTTCTAGCAATCAATGTCAATTATGGACAATTGATTTGCTGAAATAATTCTGCATTGAATTAACAATTGCCACAAAAAGAGTTATAATATCAGGCGCGATTACATGGTGACCTTAACGATGTATGATTATAAATTCCTTGTAATATCCATTTGCCCTTCAGAGTGCCAATATATTCGTGCCTCAAAAATCAGAATGAATAGACCTTGATTTTGTCAGCTGTGAAAAGAAATCTTCAGCTATGAAAATAATTTAATTTCAACTTGTGCAGGAAAAGTACCGTTTCGTTCGTTCTCCTGAATACAGAGGCACAGAAAGTTTATTCAGTTGCATTAATTCTCTACCATAGTTCATTGATCTGGTTTTCTCTCTCTTTTTTTTCACAGATAAATTTTGTGTTTCTGTTTAACATAGTTAGGATTCTAATGACAAAACTGAGAGCTTCAACCACCTCAGAAACCATACAGTACAGGTAAGTACAGTATTAAATGAGATTAGAACTTACAGTTGCTAAGGGAGCTGATTGTTACATGAGTGGTGCCCAATTTTACAACCTTTTTTCCTGTGGTCATAAAGTCAAACACCTCGGTTGTTAGGTTACTCACCAGATAGTTAAACAAATCTGGTTCCTTCCATTGACTTTGCTTGCTAATGGTGATAAAATGACCCTAGGATATTGCAACCATTGTAAATTAATTAGTGAACAATTAATCAGTGGAACAACTTGCCACGAGAAACTGTGAATGCTCCAACACTGGAAGTTTTTAAGAAGAAATTGGACAACCATTTGTCTGAAATGGTATAGGGCCGTGGTGGCGAACTTATGGCATGCGTGCCAGAGCCTTCCCTGTGGGCACACGCACCATCGCCCCAGTCCTAGGCCTTCAGCTGGGTTTTATAAAACCTTTTCGCTTTAGGCCTCCACCGCCATGTGCAAAAAAAAAAAAAAAGATTCAATCAATTTTAACTTCTTGCAGGAAAAAAAAGATCTCGCAAAGTTGGAATTGATTGATTGAACTTTTTAGTCCCACCCACTCTGCCGTTACCATCGCAGCCACGCCTACCATATGGGCCCCGCCCACCCAATGGGCCACGCCCATCCAATGGGCCACACCCACCTGGCACCCGACAGTACATAAGTGGGTTTTTGGTTGCAGTTTGGGCACTCGATCTCTAAAAGGTTCGCCATCATTGGTATAGGGTTTCCTGCCTGAGCAGGGGGCTGGACTAGATGACCTCCAAGGTCCCTTCTAATTCTGTTATGCTAAGTAATTCTAAATACATGCCAAGCATCCAAATTTTGATCATGTGACCCTGAGGCTGCTGCCACGGTCCTAAGTGTGAAAAATAGTCATAAGTCACCTTTTGAAACTTTGAACGGTCACTAAATGAAGGGTTTGTAAGTCAAGGACTATCTCTATGGCATGCTTCGGTTGCCACAGTATAAAAAAGATGTTGAGGCTCTAGGAAAGAGTGCAGAGAAGAGGAACAAAGATGATTGGTGGGATGGAGTATACAACATACGAAGAACGGTTGCTGGAATTGGGTGTGTCTAGTTTAACAAAGAGAAGGACTAGGGGTGGCGTAGAAGCAGGCTTCCAATATTTGAGGGGCCCCAACCAAAATGAGGGGATCAAACTATTATCCAAACGGCAATAGCAATAGCACTTAACTGTATATACCGCCTCATAGTGCTTTACAACCCACTCTAAGCGGTGTACATAGTCAGCAGCATGCCCTCAACAATCTGGGTCCTCATTTTACCGACCTCAGAAGGATGGAAGGCTGAGTCAACCTTGAGCCAGTCAGGATCGAACGCCTGGCAATAGGCAGAGTCAGCCTGCAATACTGCGTTCTAACCACTGCGCCACCTGAAGGCAGGGCAAGAAGCAACAGATGGGATTGGCAATATAGTATGTCTGGATTTTGTCTTTGTGCTGGATTTTGGGCTTGATCTTTGAGTTCTCCTCCACAGGAAGGCAGTCAAAGCAACATTAGTCCTTCTGCCGCTTCTAGGAATCACCTACATGCTGTTTTTCGTCAACCCAGGAGAAAATGACATTTCCCACATCTTTTTCATCTACTTCAATTCTTTCTTGCAGTCTTTTCAGGTAAGAAACCAGAAGGTTAGTATCAAGATCGTGTCATGCTACCGCTTTACACAGCTTTAGTAAGGCCACACTTGGAATCCTGCATCCAGTTTTGGTCATCACACTGTAAAAAAAGATGCTGAGGCTCTAGAAAGAGTGTAGAGAAGAGCAGCAAAAACTATTAGGAGACTGAAGGCGAAAACATACAAAGAACAGTTGCAGGAATTGCATTATGTCTATAATGAAAAAAGCCATAGGGGTGACATAATAGCAGTATTTCAATATTTGAGGGGCCACCACAAAAAAGAGTGGGGTCAAGCTATTCTCCAAAGCATCTGAAGGCAGGACAAGAAGCAACGGATGGAAACTAACCAAGGAGAGAAGCAGCCTAGAACTAAGGAGAAACTTCCTGACAGTTAGAACAATTAACCAGTGGAACAACCTGCCTCCAGAAGCGGTGAATGCTCCAACACTGGAAGTTTTTAAGAAGAGACTGGACAGCCATTTGTCTGAAATGGTATAGGGTTTCCTGCTTGAGCAAGGGGTTGGATTAGAAGACTCCCAAGGTCCCTTCCAACTGTTTTAAGTCTGAAGGAGTGGCTCTCTAATCATGCCAAAATTTAGTTCAGCACTCATGTCAAAAACTGGACATCTGTATGTAAAAGTCTAGATTATAATTTCTGTTCCTATCATCTATATTTGAAATGCATCACTTAGACTAGTTTCTTGCACCTTAAATACAGCAATAATAATGATGATGATGATGATGAAGAAGAAGAAGTTGGAAGGTACCTTGGAGATCATCTAGTCCAACCCCCTGCTCAGGCAGGAAACCCTATACCATTTCAGACAAATGGCTGTCCAGTCTCTTCTTAAAAACCTCCAGTGTTGGAGCATTCACTGCTTCTGGAGGCAGGTTGTTCCACTGGTTAATTGTTCTCACTGTCAAGAAGTTTCTCCTTAGTTCTAGGTTGCTTCTGTTAATAGAGAGTAGAATTATAATTAAAAGAATGCAGGCAAATTCTCAAGCTGGGCTTCTTCATATTTATATATAACAAGTTGAAGATTTGTGGATTTCATAGCTAGCTGGGGAAGTCTGGGAGTTTGGTCCAGGTATAGTCAACATGCCAAGGTTGGAAAATACTGCTGTATAGATCATCACTAGATTTTTGCCTAAAATTTGAAATTTCTGAAACTGCCAGGTTGGGGAAGATTAACTATTATACTTATTATGGGCTACATCTTAATATGTAAAAGCTTGCATCTAAATTGCCTACAATTACTCTGTTCCTATAAATACTTTCTTTTTTTATCCTGAGGGGGAAAATAATAATAATTATTATTATAAATAATAATAATAATAATGGAAGGAACCTTGGAGGTCATCTAGTCCAACCCGTTGCTCAGGCAGGAAACTCTATAGTGTACCATTTCAGAAAAATGGCTGTCCAGTCTCTTCTTAAAAACTTCCAGTGTTGGAGCATCCACAGTTCTCATGGCAGGTTGTTCCACTGATTAATTGTTCTAACTCTTAATATTAAAATCTACCTCTTAATCTTTCTCTTTTTTTCCTAGGGTTTTTTTGTGTCTGTGTTTTACTGCTTCTTAAATAGTGAGGTAAGTTGCACTATCCTGTTTTTATTAAACCAAAGGGAATTTTTCTTGGAGAAATGAAACCTGTTCCAAATTGCAACCAACAATATGAGAATTATTAGATATATTTATTCTGTAATCACACCAAGAACAGCACCATTAATTTTACGCAGGGAAGAATATAGAGTAGAGTGGGAAGAATATAGAGTAGAGTAGAGTAGAGTAGAGTAGAGTAGAGTAGAGTAGAGTAGAGTAGAGTAGAGTAGAATACAGTAGAATAGAGTAGAATAGAGTAGAATAGAGTAGAATAGAGTAGAATAGAGTAGAATAGAGTAGCATAGTGTAGCATAGCGTAGCATAGAACAGAACAGAACAGAATAGAAACTTTATTGCCACTATAAATGCATACATTAAAATGAAAGATAAGTGGAAAATGAGTTATTATCTGCTGTAGGAAGAGGTAGATTTCAGTACGGAGGGCTGATTCCAATGTCTGCCCTCAAATCCACATTTGTGGGATTATTCAATTTCTCTTTTTAATATTAAAGATATATTAAATATAACATAAATATTTTAATATCATATTTATATTATTTTTAACGTATCTACATTAAAAGAAAGTGATAATCTTAATAAAAGAATATTTACATAATATTTATTATAATACAAATAATCTTTTATTAAGATTATCATTATGTAAAGTACAAATGGAACGACAAAGGGGGAGAACTGTGGGATAAGGGGGAAAAGGAATAAGGGGGGGGGGGAATCATTGGCTTCCAACCTCTTTCAGTGCAGTAAAATACAAAATAAAATTAGAGCCTCAACTTCTTTACTTTCTCATACTTGGTAAATATTAACTATTGCTATAACAACAAAGTAGTCAGCGAAACCTAATGTTGAGCTTTCATTTTTTTTCTCTCTTGAGCATAAACTGTAGAAGTGGTTACTAGAAACAAAATTAGATATATCTTTTTTTCTAATTAAAACAGTTACAGAAAGTACTGGGCATACAACGACAATTGAGCCCAAATTTTTCCACTGCTAAGCAAAACAGTTGTTAAGTAAATTTTATCCCATTGTACAGCTTTTCTTGCCACCGTTGTTAAGTGAGTAACACAGCTGTTTAGTGAGCCTGGCTTCCCCCCCTTGATTTTGCTTGTCAGAAGGTCGCAAAAGGGGATCACGTGACTCCAGGGAGATTGCAACCGTCATAAGTACATGCCAGTTGCCGAGCATCTGAATTTTGATCACGTGACCGTGGGGATGTTGCAAAGGTTATAAATGTGAAAAAAATGGTCATAAGTCACTTTTTCCAGTGCTGTGGTAGTGGAATGAATGGTCTCTAAATGTCTTATGAAATATAAGACAAGGATTACTTGTAATTCTCTAGTATAACTCCATCATTTAGGTGGGATTATTTATTTTCTACTAGCAGTCCTATCAGCTTCAGGAAAATTGACAGTCAGTACTGCGGAGTATCTTGCAAACAAGGATGAATTCCAGATCTAGATCTTCATACTTGCTTTAAAGGGTGGCCCTGGTTTTTGGGGGGGGGCGGCAGAATCAAGATCACGTGAAGTGTTAATACCACTTTACAAGGCCTTGGTAAGGCCACACTTGGAATGCTGCATCCAGGTTTGGTCACCACGATGTAAAAAAGATGTTGAGACTCTAGAAAGAGGGCAGAGAAGAGCAACAAAGATGATTAGGGGACTGGAGGCTAAAGCATATGAGGAACGGTTGCTGGAATCGGGTATGTCTAGTTTAAGGAAGAGAAGGACGAGGGGGGACATGATAGCAGCATTCCAATCTCTCAGGGGCTGCCACAAAGAAGAGGGAGTCAAGCTATTCTCCAAGGCGCCTGAAGGCAGGATAAGAGGCAACGGATGGAAACTAATCAAGGAGAGAAGCAACTTAGAACGAAGGAGAAACTTCCTGACAGTAACTTAGAACAATTAACCAGTGGAACAACCTGCCTCCAGAAGCGGTGAATGCTCCAACACTGGAAGTTTTTAAGAAGAGACTGGACAGCCATTTGTCCGAAATGGTGTAGAGTTTCCTGCCTGAGCAGGGGGTTGGACTACATGACCTTCAAGGTCCCTTCCAGCTCTGTTCTATTCTATCTTGGAATCTCCCCAGATCTCTCAAATTTGGAGGAAAAGGTAGTACAAACAGGAAGTCATCGACTTACAGCTGTTAGGTTTGTGACCATTGGAAGTTACAGCGACCCCGAAAAAAAGTGACTTATGACTGTTTTTCACACTTACGACCATTGCCGCATCCCCATGGTCACATGTTCAAAATTCAGACGCCTGGCAATTGACTCGTATTTATGACGGTCACAGCGTCCTGGGGTCACGTGATCCCCTTTTGCCACCTTCTGACAAGCAACGTCGATGGGAGAAGCCAGATTCACTTAGCATGCTAACTTAACAAGTGCAAGGATTCACTCAGTAACCATTGCAACAATTCAAACTATAACTTCACAAAATTTCTGTCTTGTTTAGCAACAGAAATTTTGAGCTCAGTTATGGTCGCAAGTCAAGAACCACCTGAACATAGAAATCTAAAAAAATTAGCAAAGCTGAGTTCACAAATCTATATATCCAAAGGAAAGGAAACTGAAGGAAACTGGATAATTTTGATTTATTTTCGCTTGGACAGAGCATCTTTGGATACACCACACCAGACCTCTAACCAGATTCCTCTCTTTTTTTGGGATTTTCCAGGTGCGTTCTGCAGCTAGGAAAAGGTGGCATCGTTGGCAAGACCATCATTCCCTCCGGGTCCGCGTGGCCCGTGCCATGTCCATGCCCACCTCTCCCACCAGGATTAGCTTTCATAGTATAAAACAAACTGCGGCTGTGTGAAGAAGCCCAAAGCCCCTGGAGCACTGTTTCTCAACCTTGGTCCCTTTAAGAATTGTGGACTTCAACTCCCAGAATTCCCCAGCCACCATGGGAGATGAAGTCCACTCACTCTGACTAGAGAATTCTGGGAATTGAAATCCATTCATACTGGCTGGGGGATTCTGGGAACTGAAGCACACGCATACTGCCTAGGGATTTCTGGGAGTTGAAGTTCACTCACACTTGCTGGGGGATTCTGGGAGTTGAAGTTCACCCACATTAGCTAGGGATTCTGGGAATTGAACTCCGCATATCTTAAAATTTCCAAGGTTGAGAATCCCTGGTCTGGAGAGAGCTGTTTTCCCTTGTGGTTTTCTCCCCTCCCAATTGAACCTGTATTTTTTTTTCCTCGTTTTTAATTCCCGAAAAAAGCAACTTGGGTTTATTTCTCCAGAGAAAACCCTTTGTTTTAATACGATGCTCTTTTTTTCCAAAGGAAATGCAATTTTTTTAAAGGGGGCGGTGGGCAGAAACACCATTGGAGAGGGATATCAGCAAGGAACCTTCCCTTGTTGTCCAAAATCCTAATTTTTTTGGCTGGACAGAATCACCAAACGAGACACTGCAAGGGGAGAACATGTGGTTGGTGGTCAAAAAAGTCAAGATGGTAGCTAGGAAAATGCAACTGTGGAGCCCTGCCACTTTTGAAAACCACCATTTACTTTTGATTTACATCCTGCCTTTGTTATGCAACTCAAGGCACCCTAGCTAGCATCCCTTCCTCTGATTTTCCCTATAACAACACCCCTGTGAGGTGAGCTGGGCTGAAAGAGACTGGCACAAAATTACCCAGCCAGCTTTCAGGCCTAAGGCTAGACTAGAACTCACTGTCTCCTAGTGATTGACCCTAAGTCTCCCAGCCACCTTTCAGGCCTAAAGCAGGATTAGAATTCAGTCTCCTGATGATTAAGTCACTCAGTCATCTTTCAGCCTAAGGCAGGATTAGAATTCACAGTCTGCTGGTGATTACACTAAGTCACCCAGCCACCTTTCAGCCTAAGGCAGGACTAGAACTCGCCGTCTCCTGGTGATTGACCCTAAGTCTCCCAGCCACTTTTCAGCCTAAGGCGGGACTAGAACTCACCGTCTCCTGGTGATTGGCCCAAAGTCACCTGGCTGGTTTTGTGCCTAGGGCAGAACTGGAATTCACAGCCTTTCAATTTCTAGACCAGCTGTAACCACTGCACCAAACTCTCATCTCAACCTTTCCCTCCCCCCCCAGTACCCTAGCCTTTCAAAAAAAACTAATAAAATTATTTATATTGTATTTATGATATAAATTTTCCCCTTTCTCTTTAATCATTTTGTTGAGTCCGTTATTACAAGCAAATGACTCACACACACATAAGATGATTCTCAGAGACCGCCTGCAGAAGTTCCTGCCATTTTCTTGGCAAGGCTGTTCAGAGGGGGCTTGCCATTGTCTCCTTTCTAGGGCCAAGGGAGTGACTGGCTCAAGGTCACCCAGCTGGCTTTGTGCCCAAAGCAGCACTAGAACTTACTGTCGCCTGGTTTCTAGCCTGGGACCTTTAACTAATGCACCAAACTGGCTTTCCAATTTGTGATTTCCCTTCTACATGTTTCAGGAATTTGGGTTTGTTTGTTTTTCTTCCTGGATTTGATTAAGCCTATCTTGGTTACTCTGTGCTTTCATTAAACCAGGCCAGTGATGGCAAACCTTTTAGAGACCGAGTGCCCAAAAACTGGCCCCGCCTCCACTCCACCCCCTGTTCCGCCCCCACCCTGTCTGCCCGCAGGGCCACTCACCGCCTCCAGGGCCCACCACAGATCGCCAATGCAGCCCAGCAGCACCATGGCGGCCACGCCCTCTGCCCGCGCCCCGCAGCATCAACTGTGTGCGATGGGACGTGAGGGCAGAGTCTTGTCTATGCTTCCTGGCTGCCATGTCCTTGGCTGTGCTGCTCCACATGGGCCACGCTTGGGGGTGACTCCTCCAGGGGGGCTGCTGGTTCGGAGGGGGTCATGGGGGGAGGCGAGGCTAGGGCAACGCCACGTGTGCCCACAGAGAGGGCTCCGAATGCCGCCTCTGGCACCCGTGCCACAGGTTCGCCACCAATGACCCAGCCTAAATACAGACTTACCGGTAGCATGCAGAAGTCTGCTAATTTGGCGCCCAAAGGAACAGATAAATAAGTACATTTTATTCTACCTTTTATGAATAAAGAATCCGTGCGTCTAGTTTCACACAGCAGGGAAATCTGTTCTTCAGAAGGGTCACTCTAATACATGCTTATTCAAAAATAAAAAAGAGAAAAAAATGACAGGGAAATAGGTTTATTGCTTTTTAGGTGAAAAAAGAGCACCCGTTTTTTTTTTTAGTGGGCATCAGAGTTTAGTTTTATAGATTTTGCTAAGCCATGGTTTATTTGGGTGGTTCATACAACCTGCTAATAGAAAAGCTAGAAAACTACATGATGGCTTTGCATGATGAATGAATGAAATACCTATAGTGTATATATCTGTGTGTATATGTGTGTGTACACACACAGAGAGAGAGAGAGATAGTCCTCAACTTACAACCACTTGTTTAGTGACTGTTTGAAATTACAACGATGCTGAAAAAAGTGATTTACAATTAGTCCTCAAACATACGACCATCACGGTCTCCCCACAGTATCACCATCAAAATTTGGCAACTTAGCAACCAGCAGGTTTATGATAGTGTCACCAGGATCACTTTATTTCCATTTGTGACTTTCCCAGCAGGGTATCTGATAAGCAAAATCAATGGGGGAAAGCCAGATTCACTTAACAAGCATATGATTTGCTTAACAACCACAGCAAAAAAAAGGTCATAAAATTAAATGACTCACTTAACAACCATCTTGCTTACCGACAAGTTTCGGCTCCAATTTTGGTCATAAGTCGAGGATTAACTGAACTCTCTCTAGCTTGGTTTCTATAAATGATCAGGTTTAGTCAAATATATGCTGAATCCAGTTTTAAGCTCTAAGGGCTGCAGAATAACAGAATAACACAGATGGAAGGGAACTCTTGAGGTCTTCTAGTCCAGTCCCCTGCTCAAGCAGGAGACCGTATACCAGGGCTAGGCAACCTTGGCTCTTTTATGACTCGTGGACTTCAACTCCCAGAATTCCTGAGCCAGTCATGCTGAGGGGAAAGGGAGAGGTTTCCAAGCTGAGCTGTGCTGGCTCAGGAATTCTGGGAGCTGAAGTCCACCAGTCATAAAAGAGCCAAGGTGGCCTATCCCTGGCCTATACCATTTCAGACAAGTGGTTGTCCAGTCTCTTCTTAACAACTTCCAGTGCTGGAGCACCCACAACATCTGGAGGCAAGCTGTTCCACTGGTAAATTGTCCACACTGTCAGGAAGTTTCTCCTTAGTTCTAACCTGGTTCTCTCCTTTATTAGTCTTCACTGTGGCTTCTTGTCCTGCCTTCATGTAATTGCAAACAAATTTGCAAACACACACATTCATACAAACACATGTGAATGCTGCTGAGATTTCTGTGATGGTTTATTTTGCCCTTGCTTAGAGTTACACTCCTGCCACCTTTTTGCATAGTGCAGTAGTTATGAGCTACTGCAGGGGACAAGATCAGCCCTTATTTTGGCCAGGTGGACCTGGGCTATGGGTTTGGGTAGGGTGGGTCTTCAGTGGCATATTTTGAAAGTTCATAATTGCCTTGTTTGTGAACAGGGAATCCAGTGTGAGAGTGTGTTGCTGAGATGTTTGTGTACAAACAACAGCTTGTTTGTTTGTTTTTGGTAGGGATAATGACATTATTTGAGACCAGTCAAAGAATTGGGTCAGGTGGCTTAAGAAGCATTGTTGCACAGGTCAAAAAAGTGAAAATGGGTCTTCAGCCTCATGATATAAGCCACGGTCTCCAAACTTGGCAACTTTTGAGACTTGTGGACATCAACTCCCAGAATTCCTCAGCCCTCATATAAGCTTGTTTTTCTTGCATGCCTCACTTTGCTCATTTAAAGCAAATAGGGCTTTTCTGACCTCTTTTCCTGACCCTATTTTTAGGAACTATTAGCAGTCTTGAAATAGAAAGGTAGATTTCTAAAAACATCTGCTTTTTCAATATTTCTTGACTTTGTGTGGACAAAACATAGCTGGGCTTTGGTGAGGGTGATTTATACCTTCAGAAACAAGGTTTTTAGGCTAGACTGCAGATTTGTCTGAATAAATTATGTTACTGTATAATAGCCCAAATTCCAGAGGAATCTGATTGCCCCTTTTTCAGCTAATTTTTTATTTAAAGGCAGAAATTTTCATCCGATGCATAGTGTGGCTGTCGATTTTTCTCAAACTTGGCCCCTTTAAGAGGAATGGACTTCAATTCCCAGAATTCAATTCCCATTCCCATGACTGGCTGAGGAATTGGGGAAGACGAAATCCACACATGTTGATTAGGGAATTCTGGGAGTTGAAGTCCATCCATGCTGGCTAGGGAATTCTGGGAACTGAAGTCCACGCACCTTTAAATTGCCAAGTTTGAAAACATGGACTAGTTTGAGGTGATTTAAAATGGGAGGGAAAGAGAAAATACTGCAGCTTATAACAGAGTAATTGCCCCAGCCTCAAAAATTTCAGTTTTGTTTTATAAAGGGAAACTTTGTATTAAAAATTACTCAGAATGAAGGAAGTGATGAATGGCAACTTAATTCCAAAAGTTGTGTTACACTGGAATGATCTAGTTAGGCTCTCCAGGAATTTTTATGTGATGTTGAAATACAGTGTAAATATTTTCAATAATAAACACTTCTGGATTTCAAGGTCTGTGTGATTGATTTTGGGAAGAAAAGGGAACCAGTTCGTCAGCCCTTTAGAATTCAGAACAGGGACGCCAATGGGATTTCTCCCCCCTCCACTGGGAATAGTTTTAGTATATGTCTATAAACAATTATGAACCTTCTCGACTAATGAAACTTCTTGGATGATAAGAGACCTCTTCTTCAAATTAAAAACAGTCTAGTTGCTTTTGAAAAAGCACCTTTGAGATAACTATGACTTGGATGGCTGAGTATCTCCACAGACACTTCTCGACCATAGAGTAGAGTAGAAAGAATGGAGTGGAGTGGAGTGGAATGGAATAAAATAGAATAAAAACTTTATTGTCACTTTCAATGTACACTAATCAGCACACATTAAAATGAAATTTCATTGCATTCAGCTCTTGAAAAAAATACCATTTTGCATATATCCACATACACATTTATGACACACAGAAACATCACAATCTAATTTGAATGTATACATATACGTGCCGGGGTAAAAAAAGGAATCCTGCGAATTTACAATTCGGATGCCATAAGGAACAAAGCTGTTACAGAATCTAGTAGTTGTGCTATAAATACTTGAAAACCTCCTCCCAGAGTTTTTGCATAACTTTCATTAAATGTAATTGTATGATTGTGTGATGTTACAAATGACATCCACCCCCTGCTGGTTGTCTTCTTCTTCTTTGTCTTTCCATATTTCCAAACAATACAAAGAAATCTGGGTCTTTGTTTTGCTTGATGGATCATATTCTGTTAAGTCAGTGTTGAACCTTACCAACCACATAGATGCGCCTAATGATCGATCCCCAACCTAATGCTTCACCTCTTCTGATGATGCCCTATCACCCCCATAAGGGAGTCCTTGATCTTCTTCTTCTTCTTCTTCTTCTTCTTCTTCTTCTTCTTCTTCTTCTTCTTCTTCTTCTTCTTCTTCTTCTTCTTCTTCTTCTTCTTCTTCTTCTCCTTCTCCTTCTCCTTCTCCTTCAACTTCTTCTTCTTCTTCTTCTTCTTCTTCTTCTTCTTCTTCTTCTTCTTCTTCTTCTTCTTCTTCTCCTTCTTCTTCTCCTCCTTCTCCTTCTCCTTCTCCTCCTCCTCCTCCTCCTCCTCCTCCTTCTCCTCCTCCTCCTCCTCCTCCTCCTCCTCCTCCTCCTCCTCCTTCTTTCCTTCCACTTTTTCCAGCATCAGAACTTTCTCCAGAAAGCCAGGTCTTTTTGCATAATGTGCCAAATTTTAGATTGGTCATTTGTGCTTGGAGTGAGAACTCTTGAGTCAACTTATTTGACAATCTCTGAGTTTGTTTTCTTGGCTGTCCATCTATTCTCAGAAGTCTTCTCCAACTCCAACTTCAAAAGCATCGATACTCCTCTCCTGCTTCTTCAAAGTCCAACTTTTCCTTCCATAGAGGGTCACAGGGAATAGAGACAGTCCCCAAGTTACAACCACAACAAAGCCTGCTCTTCATAGCTGCGATGGTCATAAATCAGATAATCTACATGACTGATCTGGTCTTATGACTTTTTTTTGCACAGTTGTTAAGCAAATAACGCCGTTCTAAAGTTTCCACCATGCTCATTAAGGAAATACCACACTCATTAAACAAACCAGTGCTTTGCTATGAATTGTTTTTACTGAAAACCTGGAAGTAAATGCTGGTTTGTGACAAAATATATAATTACATAATAAAATGCAATCATGTGATCACAGGGTACTGAATATGCCTGTAAATGCAAGCAGTTGCCCAATGCCTGAAGACAGTGATGTAACTAGGGCAGTGGTGGCGAACCTATGGCACGGGTGCCAGAGGTGGCACTCGGAGCCCTCTCTGTGGGCACACATGACATTGCCCCAGCCTCACCTCCCCCCATGACCCCCTCCTCTCCAGCAGCCCCCCTAGAGGAGAGTTGCCCCTGAGCGTGGTCCATGTGGAGCAGCGCAGCCAAGGACATGGCAGTCAGCAGCATACACAAGACTCTGCCCTCACACCCCATCATGCACAGTTGATGCTGCAGGGCGTGGGCAGAGGGCGTGACCACCATACTGCAGCTGGGCTGCCTGGGCGATCTGCAGCGGGCCCTGGAGGCGGTGAGTGGCAGACGGGGCGGGAGATGGGGGGCGGAGTGGGGGCGGGTCTAGTTTTTGGGCACTCGGTCTTTAAAAGGTCTGCCATCATTGAACTAGAGAAAGGCCATTATCAGAATTTCAAATTCTGGTTATGAGGAATATCCTTTATAACTTTAAATGGTCACTAAGCAGCCAGTCATAAGTTAAGGACTGTTGTGGGAAGTCAGCCCCCTCCCCAGAGAAACAAAATATTTTTGGGAATATTAAAAGGCAAAATATTATATTTCCCCAAAGGATCTTAAAGGCAGACACCCTCCCAAGTCTCTCTGCCCCAAACAGAAACCAAGTCTGCAGAAATGCAGATGTGATAATCTTGTCAGAAAAATTGGAGCCAGGAAGATGGGATTAGAAAGACAAAGATCCCTAGAATCAACAATCCCTCACACCAAAAAATCCAATACTCATCAGCCCCAGCCCCAGTGAAGCAGGATATGGCCTTTGAGACATAATAGGATTTACCTACCACCATCAGAATACCAGAAGGGCATACTCAGACTCAGGTCAAAGTTCATGCCACAGGAACATGTTCTTATGCCAAACAAAAGCCCAAGGAAGTATAAAAACCCACTCTGTATTACATTTGGTCAGGTGTTTTCCAGAGTCATCTTTCTGTCTGGCTCTCCTCTTCAATAAACTACAACCTTCTTTCTAAAGCAGTCTCTATGTTGCTTATTCCCGGCTTGGACTTGACCCTGATGAAGATTTTTCTTTCAACATTATACCATGGCTTACAAAATTTAAAACACTCGAGTTGAAAAGAGCTTGAACCACTGGACACAGCACGAAAAACTTTCCAGAGCATTCTTGATGGTGACAAAAATCACCATAAATCAAGGTTAGAACCATGAAGACAATTCTGGGATGCAGCAATATATCCTGTGAGTTTTGATGTAAAAAAGAGAAGTCTAAACATGCAAACAAAAGGAACCATATTGTAATACTTGCTCGCCCTAACTAATATATTTTGCAGTCCTAAGGAACGGGTTTTTTTTAAGATCTGGGCATGGATTCAAAACTTTTCTGACAGCAGGTTGGTTCCACGTAAAGCGGTAAAAACCATTGTTGGCTGGGGAATTCTGGGAATTGAAGTCGACAGGCCTTCAAGTTGACAAGTTTGAAAAACACTGCTGTAAACCAAATTCTCAGCTGGTTATAGCAGATCTAACTATAGCAACATGAATGTCGGCGTGGCTTAATCTAGTTGCGGTTCTCACTGTTCTCACTCCTATTAGAAACTGGAGAGAGTTACAGATGGACATTTTTTTTCCATTGGTTCCTAATAAATGCTGCTGGAATCAGTTTCCTCCCTGCAGGATCTTTTATAACAGCCGCTTCCTTCCTTCCTGGAATCTTTTTCAGAGCTTGGCAGAATTTTTATCAGCTGCCAAGGAAAGCGCTGTGTTTAGCTCGCCCACGTAAGCCACTAATAGTCATTTACTTTGACTTCGGAGGAAGCTTCTGCAAAACAGCTTACTCATCCCATTTCCCATTGTTCTGGCCTTCGTTAAAGGGGAGACTTTGCAGTACAATGTGCAAATGACTCAGCTCATCTTGCGGGATTCATTAGCACAAGTGGTAACACAGGGAGCCCTCCACTTACAACAGTTCATTTCGTGTCCGTTCAGAGTTACAGCAGCACTGAAAAAAGAGGCTTATGGATGTTGTGATCTATGATCAGGTGATCAAAATTCAGATGCTTGGCATACTTACGGCCAGGGCTGTGTCCCAAGGTCATGTGATCCCCTTTTGTGACTTTCTGAAAAGCAAGCTCAAAGAGGAGGCCAGAGTCGCTTAACGCCCGTGTTATCTACCTATCAGCTGCAGTGATTCCCTTAACCAATGTGGCAAGAAAGGTTGTAAAATGGGGCAAAATTCACTTAACAAGTTTCTCACTTAACAACAGAAATTTTGGGCTCAGTTGTGATCGTAAGTTGAGGACACCCTCGTTTTAGACAATTCATGCCCCATTGGTTTCAGAGATATTTTGTTACCTATACAATCAAAATAACCACAGGCAGGCAGACTGCGGCTTCTGACTTCCTGCTGGCTTCCCCATTGAGCTTCCTTGTGGGAACCTGGCAGAGAGCATCAAAAATCCATCCATCCTTCCTTCCTTCCCTCCCTCTCCCTCTCCCTCTCCCTCTCTCTCCCTCCCTCCCTCCTTCTCTTCTTCTCTAGTATCTTCCCCTGCCATGCCCTCCCTCATCCTCCCCTCCCCTTCCCTTTCCTGCCCTTCCCAGCAGGCACCTCAATGGCTAATGGGTAGGGAAGGGAACAAAGGATTGCAAGACTGGCTGGGAAACTGTCATGGAAGGTTAAAAATGAAGATTTTTTTATCCACAGCAGCATTACAGCAGCTGAAACAGCCACAACTTTCTCAGAATTTATTCCCTTGGGTGTCATGGGTCCTGGATATCAAACACGTTCTGTATGTTAATCCACTTTGGTTCAAAAATTGTTACCCTATGTTGCATCATTTTGCCCAGTAAAAGATCATGACAATGAGAGTTTTATACACACAGACACACACACACACACATATATAAATAGCAATAGCATTTAAGATTTATATACCGCTTCATAGTGCTTTACAGCCCTCTCTAAGTGGTTTACAGAGTCAGCATCGTGCCCTCTGCAATCTGGGTCCTCATTTTACCAACCTTGGAAGGATGGAAGGCTGAGTCAAGTTTGAGCCAGTCAGGATCGAACTCCTGGCAATGGGCAGAATTAGCCTGCAATTCTAACCACTGCGCCACCAGAGCTCTTGTAGCATCTGAATTATGATCACATGACCATGAGGATGCTGTAAATGTGAAAAATATTCCTAAGTCTTTTTCCAGTGTCATTGTAAGTTCGAATGGTCACTAAACAAACTGTTATAAGTTGAGAACTACTTGTATATATGTACAATAACTGAAATGATTAAAATTAGACCATACAGATAAATGGATAGAGAACACATCACTTGAATATATATATATGTGTGTTTTCTGAGGTTTTCGCGGTTGTTTTTATGTAGGTCTTTGGTTATTCGGGTTTTCTCCTGTGAGGGCAGGCGGGTGCTTTCGGCTTTGTGCTTTTAGGACCAATGTGTGATCGTAGCTGTTTCTTCCTTTTAACTGCCAGTGGGGGTATGAACTGATTGGCTGGGAGCTTGGCTGTGTTCTGATTGGGTGAAAGCACCAGCCTGAAGATGACGAATGGGACTTTGTCGAAACGTCGCCAAGACACTTCAAATTTTACGCGGGAGAAAACCCGAATAACCAAAGACCTACATACATACATGCATACATACATACATACATACATACATACATACATACATACATATATATATACACATACATATATATATACATACACATACAAAACATTTTAAAAGTGCATCAAAAAGAACCTCATAGACACACATATTATCCCCTTAAAATATTAGTACAATATTAGTTCCCACCCCTTGCAAAACAAGTCTTCCCAAAATTATTAAACTACTGAATCTATTTCCAAATTATTGGCCTGTCTACTATATGTTACATTAAAGACAAAGTAGTGAAGAACAATAATACTATAACAAAACAAAATTAAAATTTCAAAACTCTCTGTTAACAAACTGTTACTGCAATCCATAAGTAGAAAGTTTACCACAGCAACTTATCTATCCCAAGTCAATAAAGCTAGTTTTTCTTTCAAAATCACATTCTCTATTATTGGAGCCTAGTTCAATATTACACTGCTAATTCAAGCTTTAACTATGGTTTCTATTTCCCAGGGCTGTATGGATCGATATGATGATAGAAAAGAGCAGGATCAGATCGTGTTAGTCGGACACTCAATTTTCTTTTTACAGCGCTAGATTGGTGAATATTTAGCAGAAGAATACAGTGCATTTTCTCAAAAGTTTTCTATCCTTTATTTGTTCTTTTTCTCCTCCTTTGCTCATACCATAGCTCACTGAGTTCATAAATAAATAAATACTGCAATATGTATCCTTCCATTCAAATCTTCATCCATAAAAGAATATTTAAATAATAATCAGCAAAACCAAAAGCCGGAATAAGCAGGTTTTAATAGATTTCTTGGAAAAAAGTGGGTTTTTTTTCTGATCTTACTCAACAGTGATCAGAATTCACTGTAGAAATAATAATATTAATAGCAAGAACAGCTTCTCACCCAAGAAGCTTCTTCAGCTCTGACTGGATGGTGGGGAATGGAAGGATTTATACTCCTTGCAGACAGCTGGCCATTTGCATCCTTTTAGAGAGTCATTAAAACTACTTGGAGGCTTACCTGTGTCCTCAGGGTCACCTGAGTGGTGTAAATGTGTGTGTGGAGCCTTCATGGCTGCAGGATAGTTTTCTGCCCAACGTCCCTTCATGGTTGGAGTCAGGCGGAGGATGTTGGGGATGAGTCTGTGTTGTCTGCATCTCAAACTGAAGTGTAGATGGTTCCTGTAGTCTGCCATGTTTTCTGGCAGCCTCCTGCAACCATTTGAAGGGTGTTCATCCCAAAGTGCATAGCTAAAGGTCTATGCCAAGGGTAGGCAGCCTTGGCTCTTTTATGACTGGTGGACTTCAACTCCTAGAATTCCTGAGCCAGCATGGCTCAGCTTGGAAACTCTCCCTTTCCCCTCAGCATGGCTGGCTCAGGAATTCTGGGAGTTGAAGTCCACAAGTCATCAAAGAGCCAAGGTGGCCTACCCCTGAACTAGGCCTAGGCTGCTTTATGACTGGTGGACTTTAACTCCCAGAATTCCTGAACCAGCAGGGCTCAGCTTGGAAACTCTCCCTTTCCCCTCAGCATGGCTGGCTCAGGAATTCTGGGAGTTGAAGTCCACCAGTCATCAAAGAGCCAAGGTGGCCTACCCCTGAACTAGGCCTAGGCCGCTTTATGACTGGTGGACTTCAACTCCCAGAATTCCTGAGCCAGCATGGCTCAGCTTGGAAACTCTCCCTTTCCCCTCAGCGTGGCTGGCTCAGGAATTCTGGGAGTTGAAGTCCACCAGTCATAAAAGAGCCTGGTCTAGGGAGATTCTCAGTCATCCAGGTCATGGTTATCCCAAAGATGACCTTGACACAGATAAACTTCCAGGTGGCTTCAATGACCCTCTAAAAGAATGCAAATGACCAGCTGTCTGCAAGGAGTATAAATCCTTCCATTCCTCACCATCGAGTCAGAGCTGAAGAAGCTTCGCAGATGAAAAGTGAAACATCTTCAAAGGAAAACAAAGTCCATTTGCCTCTTGAAAAAGCATCTTTGGGACCACCATAACCCGGATGATGGAGAACCTCCATGGACACTTCATTGCCATTGTTACTTCAAATGGTCTTAAACGAAGCATTACCTGTAAAAAGTTAATAACAGAGATTAAAGGCAAGTGGTGAGCCTTCCAGAGCTAAAAATAGAAAGATATTTAATGAAAGCGCAGAAGGAATTTGCAATACAAGACTCTTCCAATATCATCCTGAGAAAAGAAAGGGAGAGGAGGGTCAACTTATTTTCCAAAGCACCTGAAGGCAGGCCAAGAAACGATGGAAATTAATCAAGTAGAGAAGCAACCTGGAATTAAGGAGAAACTTCCTAACAGTGAGGACAATTAACCAGTGGAACAGCTTGCCTCCAGAAATCGTGGGTGCGCCATCCCTGCAGGCTTTTAAGAAGAGACTGGATAGCTATTTGTCTGAAATGTTATAAGTTCTCCTGGTTCAACAGTGGTTTGGTCTCCAACGTCCCTTCCAGCTCTATTCTGATCAATTGATTTGTATTTATTCTGAGTGACTTCAATACGCCTTCTTTTAAGAACTAAAAAAAACAAAACCATTTTCTGAATTTATTTTTTCTTCCTTTCTTATGCTTTTAATTCCTTCCCACCTGCCAGGAAGCAAGATTATATAAGATACATTGATGTAAGTCACAAAATTGGTGCCAGCTGCGTCTTGAAGTCAACAAGTTCTGGATGAACTATAATTGTGGCATTACCTTGTCATGTGCTCAGTGGGGAGTGGTATATATTTGCTCTGGGGATCCTTGATGCCTTATAAAGGCCATGGACATTTCAAGGAGATGGGGCACAATTCTTTCATTATTGCATCTGCTTTGCCTGTGATCCAACCCAACCCATCTTTCTCACTGCTGAAGTATGAGCCATGTTCTTAAATCTTGACTAAAGGTAATTTGTACTGCTTCATTAAGCCTTAGTAAGGCCACAGCCGGAATACTGCATGCAGTTTTGCTCACCAGGTTAGGAAAAAGATGTTGAGATTTAAAAAAAAAAAATGCAGAGAAAAGCAACTAAAATAATTAAAGGCCTGAAGACTAAAACCTATGAAGAACAGTTACAGGAATATGATTACTCTAGAGAAAAGAAAGGGTGACAGAATAGCAGTGTGTTCCAATATTTGAGAGGCTGCCACAAAGAAGAGAGGGTCAACTTATTTTCCAAAGCAACAGAAGGCAAGACAAGAAACAATGGATGGAAACTAGTCAAGGAAAGAAAGCATCCTTGAATTAAGGAGAAACCTTCTAACAGTGAGGACAATTAACCAGTGGAACAGCTCGCCTCCAGAAGTTGTGCGTACTTCATCACTGGAGGTTTTTCAGAAGACACATTTGTTTCAAATAATATAGGGTTTCCTGTTTGAGCAGGGTGTTGGACTAGATACAGGGGTTCTCAACCTTGACAACTTTAAGACTTGTGGACTTCAATTCCCAGACTTCAATTCTGGGAGTTGAAGTCCACAAGTCTTAAAGTTGCCAAGGTTGAGAACCCCTGGACTAGAAGATCTCCAAGGTCCCTTACAGCTCTATTCTGATTGATTAATTCTCAACTTAACAACCATTCCTTTAGTGACCATTCAAACTTACAACAGCACAGAAAACATGACCTACTACTGGTTCTTGCCTTTACACCATCGCAGCATTCCCACGGTGATGTGATCAAAATTTGGATGCTTGGCAACTGCCCTGTATTTATGATAGTTGCAGGATCCTGGGGTCGTATGATTGCCATTTGCAACCCTTCCCAGCTGACTTCTTTTTTTATTATTAGTTTTATTCATGTATAACATAAAAGGTGAAAATACAAAAGCAAATAGTGGGGGGACAACAGTAGAAAAAGGGAAAACAAAAAAGGTGTGGAGAAAGGGAGAGGAAGAAACAAAAGGCATTGGCTTCTGACTCTCTTTGTTGCAGTAAAATCAGACATTAAAATCAAATCTCAACTTTTTCCATTTTTCTAGTAGTATGCACTAGCCATTTCTGTATCAGCAAATCAGTCTAATCAGTAAAATCATAGTATCATTTTTTTCCACCTCAAGCACAAAGTCCAGAAGCGGTTTACAAGCGGTTTCCTTCCCAGCTGACTTTTGATAAGCAAAGTCAACGGGGGAAGCTGGACTCATTCAATGATCATGTGATTCACTCAACAAAACAGATGAAATGGTTTGCTTAACAACTGTAGCAAAAAAAAAAAAGGTCATAGAACCAAGCATGACTTATTTAACAACCACCTTGCATAGCAGTGGAAATTCTGGTTCCAATTGTGGATGTAGGTTGAGGATGTCTGGATCTATAGTGTTTACTTTACTTTACTTTATTTAAATTTCTATGCCGCCCTTCTCCTGAGACCCAGGGCGGCTTACAACAATAATACAATAAAATTGATTTACCAATGACAATCAACCATCTAATCCAAAACACATTCATTCAATCCAAAACACATTCATACAGCATACAATCACAATCAACACACAGTCACTGATGGAGGCCCATTCCTAGGCCCAGGGGCAGAGTATAGTTCATACACCCCCAAGCCTGTCGGCATAAATGAGTCTTCAATAATTTCCGGAAAACTAGGAGGGAGGAAGCGGTGCGAACCTCTGTGGGAAGCTGGTTCCAGAGGGCTGGGGCAGCGACGGAGAAGGCCCTTGCCCTAGGCCCCGCCAGATGACATTGCCTAATAGACGGGACTCGTAGGAGGCCAACCCTATGCGCCCTAACTGGTCGCTGGGATTCATGAGGCAGAGGACAGTCCCGCAAGTATCCTGGTCCATTGCCATAAAGGGCTTTATAGGTCATAACCAACACTTTGAATTGTGTTCGGAGACCGATTGGTAGCCAGTGCAGCTCACGGAGGGCTGGAGTGATATGAGCATGTCTTAGGAGACCCAAGACAGCTCGCGCGGCCGCATTCTGGACTACCTGCAGTCTCTGGACATTCTTCAAAGGTTGCCCCATGTAGAGAGCATTACAGTAGTCGAATCTCGAGGTGTTTCCCATTCTAGAGAGCTCAAAAGCACATCTAGCTGATGAATATGTGAAGGGGAAGCCAGCTGTGCATCAGAAAGAGGTGGCATTGGACAGGGTGCACAAAACATCTTGATGTGGGCCCCCTGCTCATCTGGGACCCCAGGTCCTTCTAGATTCACCAACAAATCTGGACAATGCTGGATGACATTTCTTTAATACCTGTTGACAAGAATTAGTGAAATTCAATGGTGAAAAAAGTAAGGTTCTACATTTAGGCAAGAAAAACCAAATGTGCAGGTATAGTATAGGCAGTACCTTGCTCAATAGTAGTAACTGTGAGAAGGATCTCAGAGTCCTAGTAGACAATCACCTAAATATGAGCCAGCCGTGTGCTGCAGCTGCCAAAAAAGTCAACACATTGGCTGCATTAACAGAGGGATAGAATCAAGATCACGTGAAGTGTTAATACCACTTTACAAGGCCTTGGTAAGGCCACACTTGGAATACTGCATCCAGTTTTGGTCACCCCGATGTAAAAAGGATGCTGAGACTCTAGAAAGAGTACAGAGAAGAGCAACAAAGATGATTAGGGGACTGGAGGCTAAAGCATATGAGGAACGGTTGCTGGAAGGACGAGGGGGGACATGATAGCAGTCTTCCAATATCTCAGGGGCTGCCCCAAAGAAGAGGGAGTCAAGCTGTTCTCCAAAGCGCCTGAAGGCAGGACAAGAAGCAACGGATGGAAACTGATCAAGGAGAGAAGCAACCTAGAACTAAAGAGAAACTTCCTGACAATGAGAACAATTAACCAGTGGAACAACCTGCCTCCAGAAGCGGTGACTGCTCCAACACTGGAAGTTTTTAAGAAGAGACTGGACAGCCATTTGTCTGAAATGGTGTAGGGTTCCTGCCTGAGCAGGGGGTTGGACTCGTTGACCTCCAAGGTCCCTTCCAACATTATTATTATTATTATTATTATTATTATTATTATTATTATTATTATTATTATTATTATTATTATTATTATTATTATTATTAATTAGAGTGGGGTCAACCACAAACTCTTTATAGGTTGACCACATATGTCTTCTACAGACTAGCTAACAAGTTGTGGCTTAGACCGGAGGTCTTCAAACTTGGTCTTTTTATGACTTGTGGACTTCAACTCCCAGAATTCCTCAGCCAGGCACGCTGGATGAGGAATTCTGGGAGTTGAAGTCCATGAATCATGAAGGGGCCATAGTTCCCCCATGCTGGCTGAGGAATTCTGGGAGTTGAAATGCACAAGTCACAAAAGGGCCAAATTGGAAGACCCCTGGCTTAGATAATCATTCAGCTATGACATCTTGCAAGCCACCTCAGCTGTGACTTATGGCCACAGTTGAGCCCCAAATTTCTATGGCAAGACAGCTGTGAGTTTTGCCCCATTTTATGACCATTCTTGCCTCCTTGTTAAGTGAATCGCTGCAGTTGTTAAGTTAGTAACACGGTTGTGAAGTGAATCTGGTTTCTCCATTGACTTTGCTTGTCAGAAGATCGCAAAAGGGGATCCCTTGACCCTAGGACTATTGCCAAGCGTCTGAATTTTAATCACGTGACCATGGGGATGCAACAACGGTTGTGTGAAAAACGGCCATAAAGCACTTTTTTCACTGCTGCGATAATTTTGAATGGTCACTAAGCGAACTGTTGTAATTCAAGGACTGTCTGTACTGGAATTAAGAGAGGTGATGTTTTATTTTTGCTTGAACCACTGTCGGAGGCCTCTGGACAAGGAAAGCAAAGTTAATCATTAACACAATAAAAAAAAATACCACACCCAGGGATGGCCAATCTATATGATAATGAAGTAGAATTAATTAATGACTGGAGTATTATGGGATGACTTTGCTTTGTGCAACTGTCATGTAACTTTTTCCTATATTGAATTCTGGGAGTTGAGAAATATTGGTCTTGTATAAAAATAACTCAAAAAAAACCCCAGTTTAGAACTGAGGAGAATTTTCCTGTCGATGAAAAGAATTAACCAGTGGAATGATTTTTTGCCTCCAGAGGTTGTGGGTGCTCCAACACTGGAGGCTTTTGAGGCGAGACTGGACAGTTATTTGCTGTGGTATAGCTGACAGGGGTAGGCCACCTTGGCTCTTTTATGACTCGTGGACTTCAATTCCCAGAATTCCTGACCCAGCATGTTCAGCTTGGAAACCTCTCCCTTTCCCCTCAGCATGGCTGGCTCAGGAATTTTGGGAGTTGAAGTCCACAAGTCATAAAAGAGCCAAGCTTGCCTGCCACCTGCCCTATACCATTTATTAGGTTTATATTTATTTATTTAGGTTAGATGGCCTAGGTCAGGGGTAGGCAACTTTGGCTCTTTTATAATTCGTGGACTTCAATTCCCAGAATTCCTGAGCCAGCCTGGCTCAGCATGGAAACCACTCCATTTCTCCTCAGCATGGCTGGCTCAGGAATTCTGGGAATGGAAGTCTACAAGTCATAAAAGAGCCAAGGTTCCCCACCTCTGACATAGCATCACCTGCTGGTCCAGAGGTTTGGATTAGAAGACCTCCAAGATCCCTTCCAATTCTATTTTGTATTCTGTGCCTACTTTCCAGTTTGTTCCTTGGATGTGAAATCCACAGAGGTCTTTTTCTACTTTTGTACAGAAATAAGACTTTTGTCATTCCTCAATTTCTGTGTGGATGTTGACTTTTTCCTCATGGGTTTCTGTATCTAGCCAGCTTCTGGCTGACTAGAGGCCTATCAAAAATGTGAGTTCATAGGAACTAGCAACATTTTTTGGCTCGTTATTCCCCAAAACTTTCATGAAGCAAGCCCACAAACAGGCTTTTTATTTCTCAGTCTTATTTTCAGCAACCTGAGGAATCATGCTGAATTTCTCTTGGTCATCTAACCTTGAATTTATTCAGTCAGCGATTTTTCTGGCTAATGAATTGCCAGCATGAATGAAAAGGAACAGGAGAAAAAAGTGGATCTGCGGAAGGAAGGAAGGAAAGAAGCTTATCTTCAAATGTGGGAGTTTTTTTGTGCTTCCATTCTCTGCTTGGCTGTCCAATTCTATTTCCCCAAACATTTTTACTAAGCCTTTAATTGGATTCCCACAACCAAGACAGTTTATCATTCTAGGCGGTTGGTGTCATCCATTCAAACCGGTCCTTGAAAGATTTCCATCCAAGATGGATTTTCTCCCCCTCAAGATTGTTTGGTGGGACGCAAGACTGAGCAACATTCAACTTCTTTCACCGCCAGCAGTTGCAAAGTATTTTCATCCATCTTTCTGAAATAAAATAAAATTTAAAAAAAGGAAAGGGCTTCTCTCTAGTTAAGATCCCCAAATGACTTTCTAGGCAAGTGTTTCTCAACCTGGGAACTTTTAAGGTGGGTGGACTTCAACTCCCAGAATTCTGTGCTGGCAGAGGAATTCTGGGAGTTGAAGTCCGCCCATCTAAAAGTTGCCATGGTTGAGAAACACTGACCTAGACAATTACAGATATTGTTCAACTTGCAACCATTCAGTTAGTGACTGTTCGGACTACCCTGAAAAAAGTGGCTTAAAACTGGTCCTCATATTTACAACCATCATGGACACATGATCAAAATTTGGGTGCTTGGCAAATGGCATGTATTTATGCCAGCTGCACTGTCCTGGCTCATGAGATCGCCATTGGTGACTTTCCCAACTAGCTTCTGGCAAGCAATATCAATGGGGAAAACTGGATTTACTTTCCAATCACATTGTTGAAAGAAAAGTCTTCATCGGGGTCCAGTCCAAGCCGGGAATAAAAACATGGAGACTGCTTTAGAAAAAAGGTTGTAGTTTATTGAAGAGGAGAGCCAGACAGAAAGATGGCTCTGAAAGAAAAACTGACCACATGTTGCTGGGAGTGGTGGGTTTTTATACCCCCTGGAACCTTTTGTTTGGAGTGGTTCTTGTGGCATGAACTTTGACCTGAGTCTGAGTGTGCCTTTCTGGTATTCTGATGGTGGTGGGTTAATCCTATTATGTCTCAAAGATCATATCCTGTTTCCCTGGAGCTGTGGCTGACAACTCTTAGATTTTTGGTGTGAGGGATTGTTGATTTTAGGGATCTTTATCTTTCTAATCCCAGCTTCCTGGCTCCAATCTTTCTGACAAGATTATCACATCTGCATTTCTGCAGACCTGGTTTCTGTTTGGGGCAAAGAGACTTGGGGGGTGGGGTTGGTTTCTATCTTTTTAAAGACTCCATTATTTCTTTGGGGAAATATATTCTGCCTTTTTAATATTTCCCAAAATATTTCTTTCTCTGGGTTCTTCCCACAGCATGATTCACTTAACAACTGTGGCAAAAGAGGGCTTTAAAATTGGGTGCGATTCGCTTAACAACCTCCTTGCTTTGCAACAGAAATTCTGGTCCTATTTGTGGTTTTAAATTGAGGATTACCGGCATGGTAACAGAGTTACCTCTTTCTGCATGGCAGCAAAGATAATTCTGTTCCAAAGATAAGTCAATTTTCAGAACACAAATACTGCGGTCGCTTTTGTCCAGCCCTACATAAATTCCAGTTCCTTCTTAGCATACTGAGAAGTGTTAAGGGACCTATCTAACTATAATGATTTCATATTGTTGCTTCTCATCTTCCTTTGATTTATTATAACTGTGCACGTTCAGTGCAAGGTTGCAAACTTTCCATCAGCTTTGTGGAACGGATCTGTCAATTAGAGCGCTCAGGAGAAAAAGAGGATGTATTTTTCCTGAAGCAAAAATGAAATATTTCCCCTGTCTGCAGAAGATCTGAGATTGGCATAATAATCCATTAAAACCATCCTTTTTTTTGCAGAATGAGTAGGCCCTTGATGGGGAAGCTTCCAAAAATAAAGAGACCAAACACATCGTCAGAACCACTCCATTTAAAAAATAATAATAATCCCTAATTATGGGTTTGGATCAGCTGCCACCAGATTTCTCCCAGTTGTATCCATTTCAACTGCATGTTTTTCTGATGTGCTGGGTTACGCCTCCCAGAATGCATTGCTCTCGTGGCCAATCCCAGAATTCTGAAGCAGCAGCTAGTTTCCCTCTGGAGATTCAATGTAGTCCCAAGGTGAGTTTTCTGAATTAAAAAATGCCTTAATATGTTTATTTAATATAATGGAGATGTCAGATCTACCTTAGCCAAGTCCCTAGGAATGGAAGAACCTCAACACCATTAGAAAGTGGTGGCTTCCTTTACTAAGGATTACTGGTTGCAGTAAAAGCAGACTAGATCTGAAGTTCCCGCACAAAAGGTTACAAACTTTTTTTCTTCATGTCGGTCCTCTCCCCTCGACCCATTCATCTTTGAACAACGTACACCACTTAGGTCAGGGGTGTCAAACTGGATGCGTCATGGCAAAACTGTGCCCACCCCAATGGAAAAAGAGTCGCGACATGTCGTGACACATCACATGACATTGCGAGTTTGACACCCCTGACTTAGGTGTTTTGGGAACCGTTGGGATGTTTGGAGCAATTTGCATTCTTTTCCCAAGCTTGAACAGGCTGGTTTCTCACACCTCTTGTTTCTGTCAAACCTGTCATTTCCCCCTCCCGCCAGCTTTTTTCCCCTCATTTCTACTCCGTACATGCTTATTGCCCATTTCTTCTCCTTCTCCCCATTCTAACAATTGATGGCAGGATGCCAGCAGGATGCCAAATTGAAGATGGCAGATCTGACAGGAGAAGGGTCCCAAAGGCGCTTTTTCAAAAGGTAACTGGACTTCTGACATTAGGGATCTGCTATCGCCCTCCCAACCAAACTCCAGAGGCAGATTGCTATTTGGAAAAAGAATTTAAGGAGGCCTCAAAAAGAAATAGGGTAGTCATAATGGGGGACTTCAACTATCCCCAAATAGATTGGGTAAATTCTTGTTCTACACATGAAAGAGAGACAAGGTTCCTCGACATGTTAGCCGATTATTCCCTTGAGCAGATGGTCATGGAACCTACCAGGGGAAAGGGGATCCTGGACTTGGTTCTAACTAACGCACAGGATTTGGTTCATGATGTGCTTGTAACCGAGCCCATAGGAACCAGCGATCACAACACAATAACCTTCAACTTAACCATGGGTAGCAAATTGTCAGTGAAAACTAACACAGAGACCTTAAACTTTCACAGAGGAAATTTTGACAAAATGAGGAAAATAGTAAAGAAGAAACTAAAAGGAACAGTAAAAAAAGTCAAATCCCTCCAAAATGCTTGGAAACTGTTTAAAAATATGTTACAGCAGGCTCAAATAAAATGCATTCCTAAAAGAAGAAAGAGGATTGGAAAGTCCAAGAGGATACCAGTATGGCTTACGAATGAGGTAAAGGAGGTTATTGGAAAGAAGAAAAACTCATTTAAGAAATGGAAGGCTCTTCCTACCGAGGAGAACAGGAGGGATCACAAACTCTGGCAGACCAAATGCAAGGCGATAGTTATGAAAGCCAAGAGAGACTTTGAGGAGCATATAGCCAAGAATATTAAAAATAATAACAAAACCTTTTTTAAGTACATCAGAAGCAGGAACCCAACCAGAAAATCAGTTGGGCCACTCGATGACAATGGTCAGAAGGGGATAATCAGAGAAGACAAGGAGATTGCTGAGAGGCTAAATGACTTCTTTGCCTCCGTTTTCACCGAGGAGGATAGAGAACATCTGCCTGCCACTGAATTAGTTTTCCCAGGGAGGGAAATAGAAGAATTAAACCTGATAGAGATAAACAAGGAAGATGTTCTTGCATGCCTTTCTAAACTAAACGTCAACAAATCGCCGGGTCCAGATGGCATCCACCCTAGAATTCTCAAGGAACTCAAGTGTGAAATTGCTGAACTTCTAGCTAAAATATACAATCTTTCTCTAAGATCAGGCACTGTACCGGAGGATTGGAGGGAAGCAAATATAACCCCGATCTTCAAGAAAGGATCCAGAGGTGATCCAGGAAACTATAGACCAGTCAGTCTAACCTCAGTTCCAGGCAAACTGATGGAAACCATTATTAAAGATAAAATTACAGGGCACATAGAAAAACAGGCATTGCTGAATGAAAATCAACATGGTTTCTGCAAAGGCAAATCATGTCTTACTAACTTGTTAGAATTCTTTGAGGGTGTAAATAAATACATAGATAAAGGGGCCACAGTTGATATTGTATATCTTGACTTTCAAAAGGCTTTTGACAAAGTTCCTCACCAAAGGCTCCTAAAAAAGCTCTCCAGCCACGGAATTAGAGGACAGGTCTTGTCCTGGATTGGTAATTGGCTAAATTGTAGGAAGCAAAGGGTGGCAATAAATGGACAATTCTCCGGATGGAAAGAAGTGAGAAGTGGTGTACCCCAAGGTTCAGTTTTGGGACCTTTACTTTTTAATTTATTCATCAATGATCTGGATGTAGAAGTTAATAGTGAGGTAGCCAAGTTTGCTGATGACACTAAATTGTTCCGGGTTGTGAAAAGTGAAACTGATTGTCAGGAGCTCCAGAAGGATCTCTCGAAATTGTGTGAGTGGGCAACAAAGTGGCAAATGCATTTTAACCTAAACAAGTGCAAAGTTATGCACATCGGGGCAAAGAACCCCAATTATACTTACCAACTGATGGGGACCAAACTTTCTGAGACAACCCAAGAAAGGGATCTTGGGGTTTTGGTGGACAGCTCGATGAAGATGTCAACCCAATGCGCAGCAGCAGTAAAAAAAAGCAAATTCCATGCTTGGCATGATTAGGAAGGGAATCGAAAATAAGTCAGCAAGTGTTGTATTGCCTCTGTACAAATCGATGGTGAGACCACACTTGGAGTACTATGTACAGTTCTGGTCACCGCACCTCAAGAAGGATATAATGGAACTGGAAAAGGTGCAAAAAAGGGCAACAAGAATGATCAAGGAAATGGAGCGCCTCCCTTATGAAACCAGATTGCAACACCTTGGTCTCTTCAGCCTTGAAAGACGGCGTTTAAGGGGTGACTTGATCGAAGTGTATAAAATCATGCATGGGATAGAAAAGGTGGATAGAGAAAAATTCTTTTCTCTATCACACAATACCAGGACAAGGGGGCACTCCCTAAAGCTCATAGGTAAGAAAGTGAGGACAAATAAAGGGAAATATTTCTTCACCCAGAGGGTCGTTGGTTTATGGAATTCACTTCCTGAAGGGGTCGTGACAGCTGTCAGCCTTGACAGCTTCAAGGCAGGGCTAGATAGATTCATGGATGCAAAGTGTATCGATGGTTATTAAAACGGATGTCCATGTGCCGCCTCTATGTTGGTTGAGGCAGGCAGGATTCCCTTGAGTACCATTTGTTGGGGGTCAAGGGAAAGGGAGGGTTTTGCCTTCTCTTTATGCTCAAGATCCCCATGTACAATTGGTGGGCCACTGTGTGACACAGAATGCTGGACTCAATGGGCTTTGGCCTGATTCAGCATGGCTCTTCTTATGTTCTTATGTTCTTATGTTCCTTTGTTTTTGCTTGAAGACGTTTTGCTTCTCATCCAAAAAGCTTCTTCGGTTTGGGTGGAACTGAACTGAACTGAACTGAACTTCATGGAACTGGAGAAGTTTCTTGGATGAGAGGCAAAATGTCTTCAAGGAAAAACCAAGACAGTCCAATTGCCTTTTGAAAAAGCAGCTTTGAGCCAACCATGACCTAGATCACTGATGGTGAATCTTTTAAAGACCGAGTGCCCAAAAACTGGCCCTGCCCCCACTCCACCCCCTGCCCTGCCCCCACTTTTCCCCCGCTCCATCCCCCACCCTGCTTGCCCCCAGGGCCACTTACCGCCTCCAGGGCCCGCCGCAGATTGCCCAGGCAGCCCAGCAGCGCCATGGCGGCCACACCCTCTGCCCACACCCCGCAGCATCAACTGTGCGCAATGGGGGGGTGAGAACAGAGTCTTGTCTATGCTTCCTGGCTGCCATGTCCTTGGCTGTGCTGCTCCGTGTGGGCCACACTCGGGGGCGACTCTCCTCCAGAGGGGTTGCTGGTGAGGAGGAGGTCACGGGGGGAGGCAAGGCTGGGGCAACGGCACGTATGCCCGCAGAGAGGGCTCTGAGTGCCGCCTCTGGCACCCGTGCCATAGGTTCGCCACCACTGACCTAGATGATGAGCATGGAGCACTTACGATCGCAACTGAACCCAAAATTTCTTCTGCTAAGCAAGACAATAATAAGTGAGTTTTTGTTCCATTTACCACCTTTCCTGCCCCAGCTGATCACTGCAATTCTTAAGTTAGTAACATGTTGTGTTGTTAAGTGAGACTTCTCCATTGACTTTGCTTGTCAGAAGTTTGCAAAAGGGGATCACGTGACCCTGGGACACTGCAACCGTCGTAAATATGAGTCAGTTGCCAATTGTCCGAATTTTGACCGCATGACCATGGGGATCCTGCAATGATCATAAGGATGAAAAACAGTCATAAATCACTTTTTTCAATGCCGTTGTGACTTTGAACAATAATTAAACGAATGTTGTACGTTAAGGACAACTGTATTCTGCTTGGGCCACTCCCTCTGTTTCAGTCCAATCTACATCACAGGGTTGTTGTTATGAGGAAAGTAGGAGATAGAAGTGGTTGGATATGTTTGCCACCTTGAATTGTTTATAAAAATAATAAAGACAACATACAAATAAATACAGAAATATTTCTGCATGGATAGATTTGCCAGATGGAGGGGAATATGGATAGAGAAAAGCATCATTAAAGGTTTTCAAAAGCAGATTTGACCATCATTTGACCAGGACTCTTGCCTTGAGTAGGAGGGGTTGGACTAGAAGACCTCCATGGTCCCTTCCAAGCCTACAATTCTATGTTCTAAGGCAGGGGTAGGCCACCTTGGCTCTTTTATGACTGGTGGACTTCAACTCCCAGAATTCCTGAGCCAGCCATGCTGAGGGGAAAGGGAGAGGTTTCCAAGCTGAGCCATGCTGGCTCAGGAATTCTGGGAGTTGAAGTCCACCAGTCATAAAAGAGCCAAGATGGCCTAGCTCTGCTCTAAGGCAAGGAAGTATCTATATTGGATGATGTCCCATGAATTACAAATGGGAAAAGACAAAGGTCTTCCTTGAATAGGTAGTCCTTGACTTACAATAGTTTGTTTAGTGACTGTAGACATATAGTCGAGGCTGGAAGTGAGGAGTAAAGAATATTTACCAAACCAGACGTTTACAAAGATTAATACCTAGTGTTATATGTTGTGTTCTATGATGATTGATTATTAGTATGATCTTATGTTTAATGTTTAACTACTACCTCAGGACCTATTATCAGGGATCATAGAGAATAAAAAATGTAACAGGTGTATAATAGAGGATTGAAGTGAGGAGTGAAAAATGTTTACCAAACCAGACGTTTACAAAGGACAATACGTAGTGTTGTATATCAGATGCTATGATGTTTGATGCATACAAAGATTTTATGTTCAATGCTGATTGTTTTAATAAAGGAATTTATAAAAAAAAAAGTTACAACGGCAGTGTTTTTCACATTTACAACCATTGCAGCTTCCCTCTGATCACGTGATCAAAATCCAGACGCTTGGCAACTGACTCATATTTAGGAAAGTTGCAGTGATAGTACAAGAAGTCCTTGATTTACAACAGTTCATTTAGTGACCGTTCAAAGTTACAGCAGCATTGGAAAAAGAGACTTATGACCGTTTTTCAAGGTTACGACCTATGTTCATGTGATCAAAATTCACACGCTTCATACTTATGACCACTATTGTGCCCCAAGGTCTCGTGATCCCCTTTTGCGACCTTCTGATGCACGAAGTCAATGGGAGAGCCAGATTCCCTTAACGTCCTGTTACTCACTTAACAACTGCAGTGATTCACTTAACAACTGTGGCAAGAAAGGTCGTAAAATGGGGCAAAACTCACTTAACAAATGTCTCACTTAGCAACATAAATTTTGGGCTCAATTGTGGTCGTACGTTGAGGAACAACCTGTACTGCTGTAATCCCTAACTGATGCAGGCAATTCTTGATTTACGATCATAATTGAACCCAGAATTACAATCCTAAATTGTTGCACAGTCATTAAGCAAGTGTGATCAGACCTGATTTTAAAGCAATTTTTGCAATGGTTCTTAAGGAAATACAATGTTCATTAAGCAAATCCGTTTTCCCCAAGCGGCATTTTTTGGCTGGCAACAAGAAATAAATGCTGGAAAGTAGTAAAAAAAAAAAAAGCATTGAATATCATGATGATATGACCGAGAAGGCTGCAGTCACAAAGGTGAGCTGGTAGCCAAGCACCCAAAATGTGATCATGGAGGGGCAGAATACAATTGAACCCTAATAACTTCAAAATTGAGTTGTAAATAGCCAAGAGGGAATTCATTGTAACTTCAAATGCTTGCTAAGTGATCAGTCATAAATGAAGGACTGACAGCTTGAAACATGCAATCAGATAAAAAAAATATTAAAAAGAAATATGATTCCTCCTTCTCCTTCTTCTTCTTCACCTTCCTCCTCCTCCTCCCCCTCCCCTCCTCCCCCTCCTCCTCTTTTAATCATTTTGAGACTATTAACAAAGGCAAATCATCATAAAAGATTATAAAAATCTCATTGGAAAGAACGCTGAATCCTGGCCCCACATATTTCCAGCTCTGGAGCTGAGACATCTGCATTCCTCCAATTTTTGTTTATTCCCAAAGTTTTCCCATTGGGGTCATTCAACAGACAGTCAACTCCATCAATTTTTCTCTCTCCAGGGTTGAACTCCGGAAGAGCTTGATAAGACAAAAGATGAATAATCAACATGTCGAGAGTTAAATAAACTCTACATATTTCTCAGCTGAATCAAAAGAAATGGCTGAATTATTGATGATACTCCCTGTTGACTAGAGAGACTTTCCCTGTGTTTTAATCTATTTTAACGACTGGAGGCTAAAACATAGGAAGAGCAGTTGCAGGAATTAGGTTAGTCTCGTTTAATGGAAAGAAGTACTGGGAGGGTGACATGACAATGTTCCAGTATCTCAGGGGCTGCCCCAAAGAAGAGGGAGTCAAGCTATTCTCCAAAGCCTCTGAAGGCAGGAGAAGAAGCAACGGATGGAAACTCATCAAGGAGAAAAACAACCTAGAATTAAGGAGAAATATTCTGACAGTGAGGACAATTAACCAGTGGAACAACCTGCCTCCAGAAGTTGTGGGGAAGGTTTTAAGAAGAGATTGGACAGCCATTTGCCTGAAATGGTATAGGACTTCCTGTTTGAGCACGGGGTCAGACTAGAAGACCTCCAAGGTCCCTTCCAACTCTGTTTTTCTGTTTTCTGTTTGGAGCAATGTTATAATTGTTGAAATGTTGTGATTCTGAATGTTGTGATTGTGGGTTGAGTTACAGTGCTATCCAAATATACGGAATTATTTATTAATTGGTTCACTGGTTCTGCCCCATAACAAGGCTGATGAATCCTACTTAGTCCTCTCCTTATGACTTGTTTAATGACTATTCAAAGATACTACAGTGGGCTTCCTCAGTCACACTATCACATTTTATGTGCTCAATAATTTGCCTGAATATACAGACAATTGGCAATGTCCTTGGTCACATGACCACCATTTACAACCTTTTCCCACCAAATCAGCATTTACTTTCAGTTTCTGACAAAAATCAGTTTGCTTAATGACCACAGAGTTCACTTAACAACCACAGATTCACTTAATGACCATGGTGATTCACTTAACGATCACCACCCCAAAAAGTTGTAAAATTTGGTCAGTCACATGATGACCCTGCTTTACAACTGTCATGACTTACAACCCTAATAGGCCATAATGGTCATAAGTCGAGGACTCCCTATATTACTAATTATTGCAGGCCAGGGTTGAGTTCCCCTAGTTGTATTTTCCATCCCACCAAGCATAAATTAATGGAACGTGTGGATGATCTCAATCTCAATCAAAATAAAGCTGGGAGGGACTTTGGAGGTCTTCTAGTCCAGCCCCCTACTCAAGCAGGAGAACCTATACCATCTCAGACAAGTGACTGTCCAGCCTCTTCTTAAAAATCTCCAGTGATGGAGCGCCCATGATTTCTGGTGGCAGGTTGTTCCACTGGTTGATTGTCCTCACTTTCAGGAAGTTTCTCCTTAATTCCAGGTTGCTTCTCTCTTTGGTCAGTTTCGTTGCTTCTCAGACTTCTCTCTGGTGCTTTGGAGAGTAACATGACCCCCCTCTTCCTTGTGGCAGCCCCTCAGACACTGGAATACTTCTATCATGTCTCCCCTACTTGTTCTTTTCTTTAGACTGGCTATATCCATTTCCCTGCAACCGTTCTTCATATGTTTTAGTCCCCAGGGCTTTAATCATCCTAAGTTCCTCATTTCTGCACATTTATCCAAAGTCACAACATCTTTTTCACATGGTGGTGACCAAAACTGGATGCAGTATTCCAGGTGTGTCCTTAGCAAGGCTTTATGAAGCGGTGCTAACACTTCACGTGATTTTGATTCTTTCCCTCTGTTTATACAACCTTAAAGGGAACAAACAGATAAGAGAGGGAGGAATTTGCAATCACTTAAAGGGTCAGAGAAAGAACCTGGTTTTGATCAGGCAGTTAAAAGCAAAGGAAGGAAGTTTCTGCCTTCAGACCTGCAGGTTTCTGTTAATGTAGCCTTACGACAAAGTAGATTTAGCACATCTAATCATGTCTCCTATCTGGTTTAGCCAGGAGGGCTGACATATAACCTGCTGATGGAAATCACCCATTACAGTAGTCCTCAGTTTACACTGGAGTCTTCAGACTTGGCCCTTTTATGACTTGTGGACTTCAACTCCCAGAATTCCTGAGCCAGCGTGCCTGGCTGAGGAATTCTGGGAGTTGAAGTCCATGAATCATAAAAGGGCCGAGTTTGAAGACCCCTGGTTTACATTGACAACCATTAGTTTAGTGAAGTTTGAAGTTACAACTTATGACCGTTTTTCACACTGACCACCACTGAAGCACTCCTACACTCATGAGATCAAAATCTGGGTGTTTGGTAACTGGCATGTATTTATGACGGTTGCCATGTCCCAAGGTCATGTGATCTCCGTTGGTGACCTTCCCAGCCAGCTTTCAGCAAAAGATTCATTCATTGGAGAATGCCAGTTTCGCTTAATGGTTGTGTGTTTCACTTAGCAACTGCAATGATTCACTTGGCCACTGTGGCCAAAAAGGTTGTAAAATGAGCCAACACTCACTTAACTTCCTCGCTTAGCAACAGAAATTTTGATGGAGGGGAAAAACAGACCCCCAACTGTTTAAAGAAGCAGTAACTGCTCTTTTCCAAAGGCCTGGAGACAAAAACATACGAAGAACGGATGCGGGACTTGGGTTTGGCTAGTGACTAGTCGAAAGAAAAGAAGAAACAGGGGAGACATGATAGCAGTATTCCGGTATTTGAGGGGCTGCCACAAGGAAGAGGGGGGGTCACGTTATTCTCCAAAGCACCCAAAGGCAGGAGAAGAAACAATGGTTGAAAACTGATCAAAGAGAGAAGCAACCTGGAATTAAGGAGAAACTTCCTGACAGTGAGGACAATCAACCAATGGAACAGCTTGCCTTCAGAAATTGTGGGCATCACTGGAAATTTTTTTTTAAGTTTTTTATTGAATACAAAAAAAGAGAAAAGGATTAAAAAACATTGAACACGGTAAATCGTCTTTGACAGACATCTCAGTCCATATTATACATTATTTACATATAACTTATCTATATACCAACTATACATTTCTAATCTCTATTTTTTATTTTATCTCTTTATTTGTGACCTCTATTATTTTTTCCCTCCATCTATAAAATTTGTTCCATATCAAATAAAATTCTGTGTCTTCCTGGTTTTTTTTAATCTTTTAGTTAACCTATCTAGTTCTGTGCAAAACATAATTTTCTTTATTAGATCTTCCTCACTCGGTATTTCCATTGTTTTCCATTTTTGAGCAAATAGAATCCTTGCCACGTAGCCACGTGAATGATTAAATATGTTTCCTCTTTATTTAAATTTTTCTCTAATATTCCTAATAGTAATGCCTCAGGTTTGTATAGAATGTTTTGGCTAGTCATTTCTATTACCCATTCCCAGACCATACGCCAACACACCTGTGCTTCTCTACATGTCCACCATATATGAAAAAAGATACCCTTTTCTTTTTTACATTTCCAACATGTAGCAGAGTATCCTTTATACATTTTGGCTAATCTGGCCGGAGGAAGGTGCCATCTGTAAATTATCTTATACAAATTTTCTTTATATGATATTGCTAATGTGATTTTATTATTTCGCTCCCATAGTTGCTGCCATTGATCCATATTTATATTATATCCTAAATCTATTGCCCACTTCACCATTGTTTCTTTAACCTGCTCCTCATATAGTTTATGTTCCACCAGGTGTTTATAAATATTCTTTATTTGTTTTTTATCTGGGCCTAGCAGTATCTTGTCTAACCCCGTATCTTGTCTATTAATACCCCATTCTTGCTTATCCTTCATATATTTAGCTTGTATCTGGAGATAAGACCACCATTCCAAGTCTATTCCTTGTTGTTTTAGCTCTTGTTTTTGTTTTAAATAGCCTTCTTCTGTCAAAATGTCTTTGTATATAATAGCCTTATCTTTCCTATACAAATTGGGATATGTGACTGCCTCCAATGGCGATAGCCAAGCCGGAATCTTTGTGTAATATCGAAATTTAACTAAATTCCAGCTTTTTATTAATTCTTGCCGAACCTTATGTCTTAAAAAAATATTGATGATTTCTACTTTGCCCCATCCATATATGAGCATGCCAGCCCTGCTGGAGATCATAACCCTCTAAATGTAAAATCTTTTATTTTCTAAGGTGATCCAGTCTCTAATCCAAATTAGGGCCACTGCTTGGTAATATGGTTCCCAATCTGGGAAACCTAACTTTTAAGAAGAGGCTAGACAGTCACTTGTCTGAGATGGTATAGGTTCTCCTGCTTGATCAGGAGGCTGGATTAGAAGGCCTCCAAGGTCTATTCCAGCGGTTCTCAACCTGTGGGTCGCGACCCTTTTGGGGGTCTAACAACACTTTCACAGGGGTTGCCTAAGAACATCGGAAAACACATATTTCCGATGATCTTAGAAACCGAGAAACCGCTCCTCTATCCGGCCGCCGCCGCCACCCTCCTCCTCCTCCGCCAGCTCCTCTGCCTCCAGGGCACCCTTCTCCAACAGCGCCTGCTCCTGCCGCCACAGCGCCATCGCATGCACCCTCAATGCCGCCCCGGGCAAGCTCAGCTGCATGGGCGGCCGGGCCAAGCCATGCCAAGCCCAGCCAGGTCTGGACTGCTGTGGCACTGCCGCTGGACTGCTCCGCCGCTGCTGCTGCCCCTGACTGAGCTGACCTGCGGCGCCGAGCCAGTGCCCACGCCTTCTGGTTGTCCGGCTGCACTCCGCTTCTGGTCGCCCTCTGCGCTGCACTGGAGCCTCCCCCACATCGCCCAGCCCGCCTCCCTCACCGTCGGAGGCCGCCTCGGCCCTCTGATGCCCGGTGCAGCCCTAGGGATGGCAGGCAGGAACAGCTCCTTCCTGGCTCGCTGGGCTTCGGGCCCCGGAAGCGGCCAGGCGGCAGGGAAGAGGGCAAGGCAGCGGCGATGCCCACATGTGCATTGGAGGCCAGCCAGCCGGGCTGGGAGGGGAGAAGCAGCGCCTTTCGAGCGGGAGCTGGCGCTCCATCCACACCCCTCTCGTGTGTGACGAGTCGGGGAAGGGTTTGATGGTGAAGGGCTGCGCGGTGTGGAAAGTGGCCCCCACAACCCCGCCGCTGCATTGGTGCTTAGGAGGCTTTAGGGGCGGGCAGGTCCCAGGGGGCGGCTGGGAGAGGGCAAGACGTGCCTGGATGAGGATGGAGGGCTCCAGGTTGGCGGGCGTGAGAGGGCGGCCGGCGGCTCCGAGGCGCACGGATTCTCCGCGCGGCTTCCGAGGCCCCGGAGGTCACGCCGCTTGGCTCTCCACCAGGCTCTCCACCAGAGCCTCCCCCCCTCTCCGGGCAATTGTGCAGAGCTGCTTGTGTGTCCTTGGCAGCGCCTGTGGGCAAGGCTGTGTGCCCAAGCCGAAATGCCGTGCTTTTCCTACCGCTTCTCCTCCTGTTGGTCAAAGAGGCAGATGCGATTTCCCTTTCCCTGGTTCTTTTCATCTGAGCTGGAAAGGACAATTTGGGCTATTTTATTACCGGTACATGTTGCTTGTTTTATTACTTGTTGCCTTTGCTGAACCAGTGATTTTCAGGAGCTGCAGAATGCCTCCAAGTAAAGCCGCAGCAATTACCCGGCCAATTTTCCCTGCTAGGGCATCTGTGTGTGTCTCCAGACCTTACTGGACTACCATCCCCAGCAGCCCTGAAAAGCACTGTGGAAGAGTAGGGAATGCTGGGAGTTGCAATTCATCACCATCTGGGAAAACATGATTCTCCAAAGATCAATCCATCCTTCCTTCCTTTCTTCCTTCTATCCTTCCTTCCTTCCTTCCTTCCTTCCTTCCTTCCTTCCTTCCTTCCTTCCTTCCTTTCCCCTTCAATCTCCTTCCTTCTCCATCTCCTTCCTTTCCCCTTCAATCTTCCTTCCTTCCTTCCTTCCATCTCCATCCCTTCCCCTTCAATCTCTTTCTAGTTCCTTCCTTCCTTCCTTCCTTTCCCCTTCAATCTTCCTTCCTTCCTTCCATCTCCATCCCTTCCCCTTCAATCTCTTTCTCCTTCCTTCCTTCCTTCCTTCCTTCCTTTCCTCTTCAATCTCCTTCCTTTTCCATCTCCTTTCTTTCCCCTTCAATCTCTTTCTCTTTCCTTCCTTCCTTCCTTCCTTCCCCCTTCAATCTCCTTCCTTCTCCATCTCCTTCTTCCCCTTCAATATTCCTTCCTTCCTTCCATCTCCTTCCTTTCCCCTTCAATCTCTTTCTCCTTCCTTCCTTCCTTCCTTCCTTCCTTCCCTCCTTCCTTCCTTCCTTCTCCCTTCAATCTCCTTCCTTCTCCATCTCCTTCCTTTCCCCTTCAATATTCCTTCCTTCCTTCCATCTCCTTCCTTTCCCCTTCAATCTCTTTCTTCTTCCTTTCTGCCTGCCTTCCTTCCTTCCTTCCTTCCTTCCTTCCTTTCGTCCTTCCTTCCTTCCTTCCTTCCTTCCTTTCCCCTTCAATCTCCTTCCTTTTCCATCTCCTTCCTTTCCCCTTCAATCTTCCTTCCTTCCTTCCTTCCCTCCCACCCAACATTTTTGAGCAAGGAAGAGTAATGATAGCAGCGTTCCAGTATGAACCAAGAAGTGACTCGGCTCAGAGGTCTAAAGACTGAATTGTGGTGAATGACCCCTTCCTCACAATCATGGGGTAATTATTTCCACCATCCCCCAAAATTATTAGGGTTGTCTTTTCCGAACTGAAACCTCCAAGTTGCTCGCTTAAGTGGCCTTCCCATCTGTTCATCGACAACAATAAGAGGCAAATTATATTCTCATTTTCTCCATCCCACTTCAAATTAGGTGGGAGGGGGAAAGGGCTTAGCCACGCATATGACCCCAGAATAAAAGAACTGCATGCAAACTCACGGCGCAAGATCGAAGGCGTTCTTATGAATTCCCAGTGATATTAAAAAGGCACTTATTATATTACTTTTTTATTTTGTTTTGCACTGACTGCGTTGAGAGCAGAGGGGGGAAAAATATAGTTGCTGTAAATGTTCAGATGAAAAAGAGCTCTTTAAGCAGAGATTTTCCACCCCAAAAGATAAAAAGAAAATAGGAATTTGCGCAAAGGGGCACCTCGTTTTTTTTGTTGCTAAAATCTTGGTCAGCATGTTCTCCCCTCCATATCTGCTGCTGTTGTTCTGAGCATCTATCTCAGTGGTTCTCAACCTTTCTCAGGTTGAGACCCCACTTGCCCCGCCCATGCGCGCCGCGACCCCGACCCGCGTGCGCGCGCGCGCACCGGGAAAAAATTTTTTAAAAATTTTTTTTAAAAAATCAAAAAAATAAAAACAAAATGGCGGCCGCGACGGGCGGATCGATCGGCCCGTTGCACGCGCCACGCATGCGCACATTCATAAATATGAATCAATTAAAAATTTTAATTTTTTTTTCGGCGTGACGGGCGGATCTGTGCGTGCGCGGCGCGCGCGCCAAAAAAATAAAACATTTTTAAAAAAAATAAAAAAAAATAAAAAAAATAAAAAAAACAAAATAGCGGCCGGCGGTGCCTGGCGACCCCCGCGAAATGGTTGCGCGACCCCAAATGGGGTCGCGACCCCAAGGTTGAGAACCACTGATCTATCTAGACCAGGGGTTCTCAACCTTGGCAACTTTAAGACTTGTGGACTTCAACTCCCAGAATTCCTCAGCCAGCTTTGCTGGCTGAGGAATTCTGGGAGTTGAAGTCCACAAGTCTTAAAGTTGCCAAGGTTGAGAACCCCTGATCTAGACTACACGTAGTCCTCAACATATGACAATTGAGCCCCAAATTTCTGTTGCCCCATTTTACGATCTTTTCTGCCACAATTGCTGCGTGAATCACTGCGGTTGTTAAGAATTGTTAAATGAATCTGGCGTTTCCCGCCCCCCACACACACACACCTTTGACTTTGCTTGTTAGAAGATGACTTAACAGGATCACGTGACCCCAGGACAGTGCAACCATCATAAATATGAGTCAGTTGCCAAACGTCTGAATTTTGACCACGTGACCATGGGGATGCTGCAACGGTTGTAAGTGTGAAAAACAGTCCCTTTGTTCAGTGCTGTTGTAACTTTGAACGGTCACTAAATGAACTGTTGTAAGTCGACAATCGTGTTAAGCAAATTGCTGCTGTTGTTAAGTGAATTATGCGGTCATTAAGCAGGTCTGGCTTCCCCTATTGACTTTGTTTGTCAGGAGGCTGTCAAAGGGGATCACATGATCCCCGGGACACGGCAATGGTTATGAATACATTTCCATTCCCAAGATTGCCCAAAGTTTGATCATATGACCACAGTAACTTAATCTGGCCTGGTCATAAATCACTTTTTTCAACACCAGCGATTCTCAACCTGTGGGTCGCGACCCCATTTGGGGTCGAACAACCATTTTACGGGGGTCGCCAAGCACCGCAGTCCATATTTTTTTTTTGGTCGGCCATTTTTTGGGGGGTTGGCCATTTTTTTTCCTATCGCGATGCGCCCCGTCGCACCGCACATGCGCAGTGTGGGCCCGCCATTTTTTTTTTTGCGCGATGCGGGCCGGGGTCGAGCCCTGGAAAAGGTTGAGAACCGCTGTTCAACACCATGGTGACTTTCAATGGTCACTAAAAAAATGGTTGTGAGTCAAGGACGACCTGTTATGTACAATATAATCATAGTTGGCTGACACTTTTTAAAATTCGTTTGTCCTATTATTTCAAGATTTCATCCTTGAAGACCATAAATAAGGGACAGTTAACCCTCCTGGAATTCATTCTTCCATTTGCTTTTCCTTGGGATTTTACAGAAATACAGGAATCCTCATTTAGTGACCATTTGACGTTACAACAGCACCGGCGATTGGCCCAAAGTCACCCAGCCACCTTTCATGGCTAAAGGAGGCCTCCCTGTCTTCTAGTTCAAACATTTGCACTCAACCCAATTCCCTGAATAGCAAAGCAAGGATGTAATTGAAACTTCCTGCCCTTGTGTGTGTTTGTTGCCTTCATGCAACATCTTTGCTTGTTTCGCGTGGTGCTCCCTCTGATGTACAGATTAGGTGAAACGTGGCTCAACAATAGTAACTGTTAGAAGGATCTTGGAGTCCTAGTGGATGATGACTTAAACATGAGCCAGCAATGTGCGGCAGCAGCTGAAAAAGCTAATACAATCCTTGGTTATATAAACAGATGCAAAGAATCAAAATCACATGATGTATTAGTACCGCTTTATAAAGCCTTAGTAAGGGCACATCTGGATTCCTGCATCCAGTTTTGGTCGCCACATTACAAAACAGATGTTGAGACTTTGGAAAAGGTGCAAAGAAGAGCAACTAAGTTAACTGAAGGCCTAAGAGACTAAAACATATGAACAATGCTTGCAGGAACTGGGTATGACTAATCTGGAGAAAAGAAGGACTAAAGGTGACATGATAGCAGTATTCCAGTGTTTGAGGGGCTGCCACAAATAAGAGGGGGGGTCAACTTATTCTCCAAAGCACCTGAAAGCAAGACAAGAAACAATGGATGGAAACTCATCAAGGAGAGAAGCAACCTGGAATTAAGGAGAATCTTCCTAATAGTGAGGACAATTAACCAGTGGAACTGCTTGCCTCCAGAAGTTGTAGGTGCTCCATCACTGGAAACTTTTAACAGATAGACCATATATAAGAGAAACACCAAACAAACAAAAGGTACTCGGAGTATACTTGAAGAGGGAAGGGAGGAGGAAAGAACGTTTACTAAAACAGATGTATACAAAGATTAATACCTAATGTTGTATGCTATGTTCTAAGATGATTGTTTAGCAATAGGATCTTTGGTTTAATGTTGACCACATTAATATGGAACCAGATAAGAGAAACACCAATCAAACAAAGTGTTACAGGAGTATAGTTGAGGCTAGACGCGAGGGGTGGGAAAAAGGCTTACTAAATCAGACATTTTCAATGACTAATACTTAGTATTGTATATCAGGTGCCATGATGATTGCTGCACAATATGTTTTTATGTTCAATGTTGATTGTTTTAATAAAAGAATTTTATATTAAAAAAAAAGAAGAGACTGGACAGCCATTTGTCTCACACTGTATAGGGCCTCCTTCTTAAATGGGGGGGGGGTTTGGACTAGAATAGGGGTGTCAAACTGCTGGCCAGCAGACCGGATGCGTCATGGCAAACCGCACCCACCCCTTTGCCGGCAATGGGAAAAAAGTCGCAATACGGTCGCGACACATCACGTGACATTGCGAGTTTGACACCCCTGGACTAGAAGATCTCCAGGGTCCCTTTCAGCTCTATTCTAATTGATGTTAAGTGAGAAAATCTCAGCTGCCTACTGATCAGTGTAATAAAATTCATAGGTTTGGTTTACTCTGCGCCCCTTGCTAGCAGATGGTAATAAAGGCACAAATCCCTGCAGATTACAGACTAATTAGCTAATAACATCAACAATGCCCTCCCCCTTGGTTTACACTTTTCATATAAGTGATCACTCTCAGTTTAATCCTGATAGATGTGAATCAGGATTTGGGGTTTCCCAGCAACTTCCCTTTTCTAGGCCATCGTCTCTAATAAAGACTAAACAATGGAAGGGAATATAGATGCCTGGTGAAGGGGCAGAAATGCATCCTGAATTCCATGCAATTTTGATTGTCTTAGATTTTCACCTGTTTTTCAGAAATATAGAGAAAGCTCTAGTCACACCTGCGACAACTTTCCCTGCTAATGGGAAATAGATAATGCTTGAATTAGGATAATAACTGAGGCCTGCAATTACGGTTGTAAGTTGATAAGTTGTAAAGTGAATCATTATTTGTCCAGACACAATTTTACAAACTTTTTTTTGCAGTGATCATTACATGAAGCATTATTCACTTCAGAACTGGCATGTAAGTCATTTTTTAAGGGGACTCATGACTAATTGGATGGATGGATGGATGGATGGATGGATGGATGGATGGATGGATGGATGGATGGATGGATAGATGGATCTGTAGCTGCTGACAAACTGTACTCAACAAGTAGTCCTCAATGGCACTACATCCATCCATCCATCAAAGATAGAAGCAACTTGGAAGTATTCCAGTATTTGAGGGGCTGCCATAAAGAAGAGGGGGTCAACTTATTCTCCAAAGCACCAGAAAGCAAGACAAGAAACAACAGATGGAAACTAATCAAGAGAGAAGCAACTTGGAATTAAGGAGAAACTTCCTGACAGCTAGGACAATTAACCAGTGGAACTGCTTGCCTCCAGAAATCGTGGGCGCTCCATCACTGGAGGTTTTTAAGAAGAGACTGGACAGTCACCTGTCTGAGATGGTTTAGGTTCTCCTGCTTGAGTAGAGGGCTGGACTAGAAGACCTCCAAGGTCCCTTCCAGTTCTATTCATTCTATTCATTCTAATGGTGGTAAGTCAAGGATTACTTTTAAATAGTATCACTCAGTTTTAACACATTTTGGCCAACACAGGTGATCCTTGACTTACGATCACAACTGAGTCCAAAATTTCTGTTGCTCAGCAAGTGGTCTTTGGAGACCACCTCTAGAAACAGGGTTTTTTCTGTTCTTCTGAATCTGGCAGCCTTTGTTACAGGATGGATCTTTCCGTGTTAGCCTTGTGCCACCTAGTGGCCCTCTGAGGAAATGCTCTCTATCTCTTCCCATTCACCAACTTTTCCCCAACACAATTATTGACTTACAACAGTTCGCTTAGTGACCGTTCAAACTACAGCGGCACTCAAAAAAGTGACTGACTGCTTTTCACACTAATGACTCTCACTGCATCCTCGTGGTCACATGATCAAAATTCGGATATTTGGCAACTGTCTCGCATTTATGACGGTTGCAGTGTCCCAGGGTCATGTGATCCCCTTTTGCGAACTTCTGACAAGCAAAGTCAATGGGGAAGCCAGATTCACTTAGTAACCATGTTACTCACTTAACAACTGCAGGGATTCACTTAACAACTATGGCAAGAAAGATCATAAAACGGGGCAAAACTCACATAACATCTTCTTTCCAAAGATCTGCAGGCTTTCGGAATTTTGAAACAGGTAGTTCTCGACTTACAATTGACCCCACCCCCTCTAAAATTTCTGTTGCTAAGCAATACAGTTGCTAAGTGACTTTTGTCCCATTTTACAACCTTTCTTGCCACAGTTATTAAATGAATCACTGCAGTTGTTAAGTTAGTAACATGGTTGCTAACAACTGCCTCACGCAGCAACAGAAACTTTGGGCTCAATTGTGGTCGTAGGTTGAAGACCACCTGTATGCTCATCTCATGCTACACCACTTTTAAGAAAAACGTGGTTGGTTAAACATTTGCCAGATTCACACTTCACACTAATCCCCCAGACCTCACTTTGTATGTGATGCTACAACAAAAACAAACCAATCTATTGTGATGGTGCACACCATAGGCTAGTGCTCTTTGTTTCGACCCAACAGCCATTTTGTGGGGGGGGGAAAAACCTATCCTTTTACTTGAAATGCGACTCATTCATATCATCAGGGGTAGGCCATCTTGGCTCTTTTATGACTGGTGGATTTCAACTCCCAGAATTCCTGAGCCAGCAAGGCTCAGCTTGGAAACCTCTCCCTTTCCCCTCAGCATGGCTGGCTCAGGAATTCTGGGAGTTGAAGTCCACCAGTCATAAAAGAGCCAAGCTGGCCTACCCCTGGTCTAGGCCTAGGCCACTTTATGACTCGTGGACTTCAACTCCCAGAATTCCTGAGCCAGCAAGGCTCAGCTTGGAAACCTCTCCCTTCCCCTCAGCATGGCTGACTCAGGAATTCTGGGAGTTGAAGTCCATGAGTCATAAAAGCGCCAAGGTGGCCTACCCCTGGCCTAGGCCTAGGCTACTTTCTGACTCGTGGACTTCAACTCCCAGAATTCCTGAGCCAACATGTCTCAGCTTGGAAACCTCTCCCTTCCCCTCAGCATGGCTGGCTCAGGAATTCTGGGAGTTGAAGTCCACAAGTCATAAAGGAGCCAAAGTGGCCTACCCCTGCCTAGCCCAATTCTTACAACTGTGACATCACCTCATGTAATGAAAGTGTGACATATTGGAAGGGAAAGGGCACCTACACGAGATCATAGGGGAAGCAATGTCTTGCGCACGATAACATCATGATGCCAATGATAGGATGACATCATGGTGTGCCTGGTATCCTTGTGGCTTTGATCAGAGATCTCTGAGGTTGGGAAATTCATTGAAAAAGAGTAGTATATTCTTTTGAGACTTTGGGGAGGGATGTCAAAAAATGCCAAGATGGCAGCCAGGCTCACAGACTCAGCTGCCATCTTTTGACCACTCCCACTCTGCAGACTTCCTTGTACAGGTAACTTTGACCCTTTCATTTAGTGACCGTTCAAAGTTACGATGACACTTTAAAAAAGTGACTTAGAACCATTTTTCATACTTACGACCATTGCAGTGTCCCAGTGATCAAAATTCAGACACTTGACAACTGACTCATATTTATAACGGCTGCCGTGTCCCAGGATCACGCGATTCCCTTTTATGACCTTCTGACAAGCAAAGTAATTGGGGAAGCTAGATTCACTTAACAGCTATGTTACTAATTTAATAGCTGCAATGATTCACTTAACAACTGTAGCAAGAAAGATCGTAAAACGGGACGAAAGTCATGTAAGAACTGTGTCACTTAGCAACGGAAATTTTGGGCTCAACTGTGGTCGTAAGCCAAGGGATCAGGATTTAGTGGCCAAAATCATTAATGTAACATTGGGAATGCTTAAAAATGTAACTTTTTCATCAGTTCCTCTTTTAACAGTTAGCTAATCTTTAGAAAATAATGATGGCTTTATTACCAATGATTTATTTTCCCTTAAGAGACAATAACCTCTGTGTGTACATTGCATAAAAATTAGTCGATGCCTGATTCCTTTTTTGGCACAACTTAGCAAACCAGCATTTTGCTTTATTAAAATATCACTTTGGAACAGAGCAACATTTTTTAAAATAATAATAATAATGATGATAATGGAGCTTATTTAGGCTCTGAAACAATGCCAGAAGCATTTTAAAATGCTGGGCCCTTTCCCCCCCTTGAAAGAATATCTACAATTATATTTAGCCCTCTGATCAACCTTTAAAAAACAGAAACTTGATTCTAATAGATAATTGCTCTAATTTTCCATTTGGTATTCTTGCAAGTGAAGACTTTTTTTTTAAAGGCAAAAACTGAAGCCAATCAAACCAAATAAAGTGGAAATCACAAAAAGCGTTATCTGTAATTTATTCGGTTTGATTGTCTTAAACAATTGAATATATTTTGATATTCGAGCAGCCCTCCCCCATTTTTTTAACACTTCTACCATTCATGATGGTTTCAAAATCAGATGGATGTAACCATCTGTCATCTTTGTTCTCCAAAAATGATCAAATTGAGGCAAAAAGCATTTCCTTCCATTTAGGAAACATTGCACCTTAAATGCTGAACAATAGCATGAATCCAAATTATCAAGAGGAACACAGAACAAATTCTAAAGTTGCCCTTAAGTCATCATCTATTTCCAAAGCACTTTGTTGCAGGTGATATGATAACAGTATTCCATTATTTGATGGGGATCAAAAAAAGGGGGGGTCAATTTATTCTCTAAACTTAAAGCACCTGAAGGCAGGACAAGAAGCAACGGATGGAAACTAATCAAGGAGAGAAGCAACCTAGAACTAAGGAGAAACTTCCTGACAGTGAGAACAATTAACCAATGGAACCACCTGCCTCCAGAAGCGGTGAATGCTCCAACACTGGAAGTTTTTAAGAAGAGACTGGACAGCCATTTGTCCAAAATGGTATAGCGTTTCCTACCTGAGCAGGAGGTTGGACTAGATGACTTCCAAGATCCCTTCCAACTCTGTTATTCTGTTATCTTTTTGAGAAACAGAAGGTTTCAGAAAACCATTAATCCAGAGAGAGTTGAAGTAAGACTGCCACATGTTTGCATTTTAACAATTCGATTCTTACTAAGATTAATCTATTTTGCTTCCTGTCAATTTGCTAAGAATAAAACCAGCTGTTTTGAGGAGGGATACCTGGTTCATTAAGTCCAAAAGGCAATTTAATTCCACCCACTCTCTTTATTTTGTTTAAGGTTTCCTGCCATCTAACTCTGCATTTTTCATTCCGTGCCAGATTTCAACCTTGTTATTGCTATTTATTGTGGAAAACATCCAGACTGAACAATTTCTATTAAGTGCCAGTAAAATCCACCAGGAATTTATTAATCTATAACTAGAAGTAAATTAATTTCAATGAGACCAAACTATGGCTGAGGTAGTGTAAACTATGCTCCTGAATTCTCTAAACAACCAGCTTAGAAAGATTGTGTGCAGCGACATATTAACTAAATAAATGTAAAAGGCTGTCCTTTGTTCTCATAACATACGTGGTCCTGATCAGAGATGTGTAGAATGTCACGTATTAAACTTAACATGGGGCCCATATTATTTTGAGCATGCAGAACAGGGAAGGGTGGGCAAACTTTAATGGACAGAGCAGCAAAAGGTAATTTGTAGGTAATTTTCAACACACAGCCACAAATGAGCCCACAATTTTCCACTGCTAAATGAGACAGTTGTTAAGTAAATTTTGCCCCATTTTACAGCCTTTCTTGCCACAGTTGTTAAGTGAATCCCTACAGTTGTTAAGTGAGTAAACACGTTTGTTAAGTGAGTGTGGCTTCCCTGTTGACTTTGCTTGTCATAAGGTTGCAAAAAGAGATCGCGTGACCCCGAGACGCTGCAACCGTGATCCGTACAAGTCAATTGTCAAGTGTCTGAAGTTTGATCACTGGGGACGCTGCAATGGTCATAAGTGTGAAAAATGGGCATAAGTCACCTTTTTCAGTGCTGTTGCAACTTTGAATGGTCACTAAATGAACTGTTGTCATTCCTGTAGTTGTCCCCTCTCCCTAGTCCAGGGGTAGGCCACCTGGGCTCTTTTATGACTGGTGGACTTCAACTCCCAGAATTCCTGAGCCAGCCATGCTAAGGGGAAATGGAGAGGTTTCTATGCTGAGCCATGTTGACTCAGGAATTCTGGGAGTTGAAGTCCATGAGTCATGAAGGGGGCCAAGGTTGCCTACTCCTGGCCTAGGTCATTCCCATCTACCCTTTAGGTTCTCTGTTAACATTTACTCATTGAGTGACCATTCAAAATTATGACAACACTTTGTGGTAGTGCTAAACAAGTGCTACTCGTAACAAGTTCGAAGTTCCAGCCATCACGATAGCCCACAGTCACGTGATCATGATTTGGGTGCTTGGAAACCTGCTCACACTTACAACAGTTGGTTGCAGTAGTGACACCCCCCCCCCAGTCCAGCTACAGCAATCACTAACCCCATCCCATCCCGGCCTGCTTGCAAGCCATCCAGGACTTGAGGTTTCAGTTTCCCCAGTGACTTTGCCTGTTGGAAGTCGGCAGGGAGCTGTGATGAGGTTCTCACTTAACAATCCGCGATCCTCACTTAACGCCAGCAATGGGGAGTGCCAGCATTGCCGTGGCTAAGTGATGTGACATCGCACTTTAAATTGTTTTAGTGAGAGAATTTCCTTATTTTTGTTGTTAACCAAGAACTACCTCTGTGGACCGTTTGTTGAAAAAAGAAAAAAAATAAATTCATGGCTTTAATTAAATTTATGGATATGGAGTGGAAAGAGAAGATGGGAATTAGTTGATAGAAAAAAGAAGGAAGCTATAATTCTCTTTCCTTTCCTTTCCTTTCCTTTCCTTTCCTTTCCTTTCCTTTCCTTTCCTTTCCTTTCCTTTCCTTTCCTTTCCTTTCCTCTCCTCTCCTCTCCTCTCCTCTCCTCTCCTTTTTTCTTCCTACTTTCTATTTTCTCCTTTCCTTCCTTCTTCCCCTTTCCTTCCTTTCCTTTCCTTTCCTCTCCTCTCCTCTCCTTTTTTCTTCCTACTTTCTATTTTCTCCTTTCCTTCCTTCTTCCCCTTTCCTTCCTTTCCTTGTTTTCCTTCCACTTTTTTTTCTCCTTTTTCCCCTTTTCCTTTCCTCCCTCCCTTCCCCTTTCCTCCCCTCCCCCTTTTCTTTAACTTCTTTCTTTTTTATTTTCTATCTTCTTTTTTGCTTATTTTGTCTTAAATTTTCTTTCTTTTATTGTATTCAAGAACTCAAATAAGTAAATATGTCTGCAGCACCTTATTTTCTTCCTTCTCTGAGACCCCCCTTAAAAATAGGCTGACGATTGTGATGAGGGTGAGATTGTGTCTGCCTTGCTCGCTCATATCACAATCCTTGGCTGCTTTTTGGGCTGTTTGTTTGTTTGTATTAGCCGCTCCAATTTAGGGAGCTGATATTCTGTTTGTTGTCCCTTTGCCACTCCACATTCTAACAACCTCTTTCATGTCTTAAAATTTGTTCCCTGTTTTTCCGATTCTTACAGCCAGTCTCCATGGAGGCTGAAAGCTCTAAACTCTCTCCACGGAGATGAAAAACAAAAACAATCCTTAATGCAGTTTCAAAACTGTGCAGGAAATGAAAAGAAAGGACTCTCCAATAAATATAATTTTACATTCGCCAAAGAAAGCATAAAAATTGTGTAAGATGGAGTCTTCTATCCTCTCTGCCAAAAAAGGGCCCCCAAAACTTAGTTCCGGATTTTGTAACTTTAATTAACCAGGATGATTAAAGAGCAAATAGGATGATTAAAGGCCTGGAGACTAAAACATACGAAAACGGTTGCAGGAATTGGGTATGTCTAGTCCAGGGGTAGGCCACCTTGGCTCTTTCATGACTGGTGGACTTCAACTCCCAGAATTCCTGAGCCAACCTGGCTCAGCTTGGAATCCTCTCCCTTTCCCCTCAGAATGGCTGGCTCAGGAATTCTGGGAGTTGAAGTCCACGAGTCATAAAAGAGCCAAGGGGGCCTACCCCTGGTCTAGGCCTAGGCCGCTTTATGACTGGTGGACTTCAACTCCCAGAATTCCTGAGCCAACCTGGCTCAACTTGGAATCCTCTCCCTTTCCCCTCAGCATGGCTGGCTCAGGAATTCTGGGAGTTGAAGTCCACCAGTCATAAAAGAGCCAAGGTGGCCTAGCCCTGGTCTAGTCTAATGAAAAAAAGGAGTAGGGGTGACATGATAGCAGTGTTTCAACATTTGAGGGACTGTCACACAGAAGAGGGGGGGTCAACTTATTTTCTAAAGCACCTGAAGGCAGGACTAGAAAAAATGGATGCAAATTATTTATAAGGTGACCAACCGTCCTCCTTTAGGGAGGACAGTCCTCCTTTTGTAAGTTCTGTCCTCCCTCGAAAAGTGTCCTTCTACATGTCCTCCTTTTCGATATTTGAAGACTAATCTGCAGGGCTTTCCCCCCCCCCATAGAACGCTCAAAACGGCGTTCCAGCACCTTTTTTTGATGGGTTTTGTTTTTTCAACTTTTGCATGAATTGTGCTACTCCCGCTATTGGCTTTTGAAAGCCAATAGGAATTGCTGCTGAGTGCGCCAAAACACCCGGTCAGCAAACTTTGCACATGCAAGTTGTCTACAGCGAAGGCGAATTGGTAGGAAGTTTGCACCCCTCCCTGCTACCCAACTACACCATCTCCTAGTTCAGGGGTTCTCAAACCTTGGCAACTTTAAGACTTGTGGACTTCAACTCCCAGAATTCCTCAGCCAGCAAAGCTGAGGAATTCTGGGAGTTGAAGTCCACAAGTCTTAAAGTTGCCAAGGTTGAGAACCCCTGTGGACCTAGTTAGTCCCGAAGATACCTGGAGGAGATTGGAGTGGCGATGCCACAATAACTTTCTCTTGATCTTTAGCCCTGCTAGGGTAATAATGGTTGCAGGTGCAAGAGGCAGGGGCAGCGGGGCTGCTGCTGGCGGGGGTGTGAGGAGCAGTGGTGGCCGGCTGCCCTTCCTGCTGTGGGAGCCGCGGGGCCTGCTCTACATGTGGCAGCACTGCTGGTGGGGTGGCTGCGGGCGGGGACGTGGCATGTAAGCATAATTACAATATTAAATGTTATTGTTACAAATGTTTTTTTATTATGTATTTATCATAATATAGTGTATTCTATATTATTGTTGCAATGAATAAAATGTTTCTTTTATTTACGATATTTTTTTCTTCAATTTATTTGTGTCCTCCTTTTCATTGTAAAAAAGTTGGTCACCTTAAAATTAATTGAGGAGAGAAGCAACCTGGAATTAAGGAGAGACTTACTACCGGTAACAGTGAGAATAATTTATTAGTGGAACATCTTTCCTTCAGAAGATGTGGATGCTCCAACTTTGCGGGTTTTTAAGAAGAGATTGGACTGGTCTCAAATTATATAGGGCAGGGGTAGCGAACCTTTTAGAGACCGAGTGCCCAAACTGCAACCCAAAACCCACTTATGTATTGTTGGGTGCCGGCCCATTGGGTGGGTGTGGCTGTGGTGGTAACGGCAGACTGGGTGAGACTAAAAAGTTCAATCAATCAATTCCAACTTTGCGAGATCTTTTTTTTTCCCCACAAGAAGTTGAAATTGATTGATTGATTGAACCTTTTTTTTTTTTTTGCATCCGGCAGTGGAGGGCTAAAGCAAAAAAGTTTTATAAAACCCAGCTGAAGACCTAGGACTGGGACAACGGCTCACATGCCCACAGAGAGGGCTCTGCATGCCACCTGTGACACACGTGCCATAGGTTCACCACCATGGATATAGGGTCTGCTGCTTGAGTAGGGGGTTGGATTAGAAGACCTCCAGGGTCCCTTTAAGCTCTATTCTGATTGAATCCCACATTATTTCCCACAAATATATTTTTATTTATTTATTTATTTATTTATTTGACTTCTATGCTGCCCTATTCCGGAGAACTCAGGGCGGCTCACAACATAATAGAAATCAACAGTTAAAAATACATATATATAAAAACCCCTAATTTAAAAGAAAAACCAATCATTCAACATACTTGATACTTAATGACTCACGGTTCAAGATCAATGTTTTCCATTGTATTAATCATGCCTTTCTATGCCAGGAAAGCATTTTAATTAATTTACATGCAGTATTGTTTATCCTTCTACTGAGATGTATTGATATTAGCGGATGCAAACACCGTCACAGCAAGCTGAAAAGGCCTCTTTTAATTTTTTTAAAAGCATCGTGTGAGGAAGAACGGGATTGATTATTATGAATATCACTGCAAAATTCTCATATTCTGTACTGTATTCAACTTACAACCATAGCAGAGATCAAATTTTCTGTCGCTAAGCGAGGACAGCTCTTAAGTGAGTTTTGCATGCTTTTGTGACCTTTCTTGCCACAGTTGTTAAGTGAATCGCTGTGGTTCTTGAGTTAGGCAAGCAGTTGTTAAGTGAATCTGGCTTCCCCCATTGACTTTGCTTGTCAGAAGTTCACAAAACGGGATCATGTGACCTCAGGACACTGCGACCGTCATAAACATGAGTCAGTTGCCAAGCATCTGAATTTTGATCACAAGACTGTGAGGATGTTGCACTGGTCATGTGAAAAACAATCATAAATCACTTTTTTTCAGTGCCGTTGTAATTTTGAACAATGACTAAATGAATTGTTGTCAGACTACAAAATTCTGTAAAGTCTGCTGTTTTGTTTAATGCCATCGATTCTCATTTTGGATTAGCTTGGGGGAGTTTGTTTACAGCTGGGGAGAATCAGTAGGGGAGAAATAATGATCCAAGCTGGTCTGATCTCCTTTCAGTTATCTTCTGAACATCCCTGCGAGGTAGGCTGGGCTAAAAGGAACCAATTCAAAATAGCCCAGGCAGGATCTATGGCTGAAGTGGGTTCACACCTCAGATTTCCCAGCAGCACAACAATTGAGTAACCAGGTAATTGAGGTTTGCAGGGGCTGGAGAGACCATGCTGAAGTGTGGCTGTAGCTTAGTGTTTCCTGAGGACTAGTCCCCTGAAATTGAATGCTACAAATATTACAACCTTTCATCCTCTTACTTGCCTTAACAAAATAATAGAGTCAGATTGAATTCCCCTAGTTGTATTTTCCATCCCACCAAGCATAAAATAACAGAACGCGTGGATGACCTTACTCTTAATCAGAATAGAGCTGGGAGTGACTTTGGAAGTCTTCTCGTCCAGGAGCCCCCAACTTTTTGGCCACTAGGGACCACTTCCATGGACAAAAGTTTTCCATGGACCAGAGAGTGTGTGGTTTTGTGTGCTGCCTCCATCCCACGGATGGGGCTTTTCTTGTTTGTGCGGACTGTTTGCTGGCATGCCGTGGACCGGGGTTTGGGACCTCTGTTCTGTCCAATCCCCTGCTCAACCAGAAGACCCTATACCAGGGGTAGGCCACCTTGGCTCTTTTAAGACTTGTGGACTTCAGCTCCCAGAATTCCTGAGCCAGCATGGCTCAGCTTGGAAACTCTCCCTTTTCCCCTCAGCATGGCTGGCTCAGGAATTCTGGGAGTTGAAGTCCACGAGTCATAAAAGAGCCAAGGTGGCCTACCCCTGGCCTATACCATTTCACACAAATGTTTGTCCAATCTTTTCTTAAACACTTCCAGTGATGGAGCATCCAGAACTTCTGGAAGCAAGCCATTCCACTGATTAATTGTTCTCACTGTCAGGAAATTTCTCCTTAGTTGTAGGTTGCTTCTTGTCTTGATCACTTTCCACCCGTTGCTTCTTGTCCTGCCTTCAGGCGCTTTGGAGAATAGCTTGACTCCCACTTCTTTGGGGCAGCCCCTGAGATACTGGAAGACTGCTATCCTGTCCCCCCCTCGTCCTTCTCTTCGTTAAACTAGACATACCCAATTCCTGCAGCCTTTCCTCGTATGTTTTAGCCTCTTAGTCCCCTAATCATCTTTGTTGCTCTTCTCTGTACTCTCTCTAGAGTCTCAGCATCTTTTTTAATATCCTGGTAACCAAAACTGGACGCAGTGATTCCAGGACTAATTAACCAGCCTCGATTTAATTATCCTCGATTTCAGCCATCCGGAGACGGACCGAGGTTCCCCTAACACGGAGCCTCTCTTTCTTTGGGAATCTGGGGGCTGGGAGGGTCGTGCGGGGAAGAACTACAATTCCCAGGAAGCCTTGCGTCCCGAGCCCGTGCCCATGTCCTGGCATGCCACCGTGTTTCTGGAGAAGGCGGTTTCCGGGGGGTGGGGGAGCGAGATTCCGAAGGGAGACACCCCTTTCCTCGCCCGGGGACGCCTTTTGTACGGATCCTGACGACTGGGTCACCCGTCCCCGGTCCTGCCCGGGGCAAAAGTTGCTTTTCCTTTGTGCAATTCAGCCCTCTTCCCCTGCCCCGTGTCCCAGCGCCTTTCCCGCGGGGCCGTCTCCCCTCCTGCTGGACACCGCCTGCTTTTGCAAACGAGAGCTCAGCCCGGAAGGATTGCACGGAGCTCGGTAAGGCCGTTTCCACGTCCTTCTCCTACCCACCCGCGTCCGAGTTTTGCATTCGTCTCGCCCCTTCAAGCCTTTTGATGAAGCCATTCCGCCCGCGCCCCCTCCCCTCCCCTCCCCCCACGATTTTCCTTTGGACGGGACTCGGTTATGGCGCGTTCACACGACACGCCCGACGAAGCAACACGGGATTCCGCCGGTCGTGGGAACGCAAGCATGCGGTGGCAGCGAAGCTGGGCCATAAAGCTCAGGAGCTGGGCTTGCTTGAGCGAGGCCTCCTGAGTTGAATACAGCCTTTGCAGATCGTGTGAATCTGTCAAAACCTCTGGGGTTGAGACTGTGGGAGATATTGCCTCTGAGGCAATACATCTCTGCTGAAACTGAGCAGGTCTCAGACACTGCTGGTACCCCCTTGGGGTGATAGGATCTGAAGGGGGTCCTCCTTAGGTTGAAGCTGACTCAGATAACAGTTTTGCCCATGTCTTCAAGGGTAGCCCAGGGCAGTAGTCAAGGCTGCACTGAAGCCATTGGATGAATCATGGCTGCATTCACTGGGCAAAAGAGCTGTGAGTTGGTTTAACCACCTCATGTTTTTCTTTTTTTCTTTTTTCTTGTTTTAATCTGTATTAAGAGTGTTTCCATAGAATAAAAGGGAAGGAAGAGAGGGAGGGAGGGAAGGAAGGAAGGGAAAAAGGAAGGAAGGAGAGAGGAAAGAGAAGAAGGAAGGAGGAGAGGGAGGGAGAGAGAGAAGGAAGGAAAGAGGAAAGAAGGAAGGAGGAGAGGGAGGGAGAGAAGATGGAGGTAAGAAAATCAAACAGATAAATATTAAGAAATATATGAATAACTTCCAGTCTTCTTTTTAACAGGTGGTTAGAATTGTATTGTTCCTCCTTCCTTGTGAATCTTATACATCCCTTCTATCCTTCATTTAATCCATGTTTTTCTTAAATCTTCAAATCCAGAAATCATTATATCATTTCTTTTCTTTTTCTTTCAGCAAAAAAGTCCATATAAGGTTTCCAGCCTTTCAAACCAGCTTTATTGGAGTTTTTTTTGTTTGTTTGGGGGGGGGAAGGGGTTGTTTTTCATTGCATTAATTACAACCCCTAACCTAGGAAAGTATTTTAATTAATCTGCCCCCTTAATCCAGTGCAATATTGTTAACTTCTGGTGAGTTGTAAGATATTAACAGGCACAAAAACAGCTAACAGGAAGCAGATGAACGTATTTTAATATGTTTTCCAGAAGTATGGAAAGAATATAACTTTACTGGATTCAACAAAGGAACCCCCTCTCCCCTGGCTATTTCTTCACACCCCGCCTCAATGGGTCACTCCTCCGTTCCCCGTTCGTCTAGGCCACATCCACCAGTCTTCACTAACACTTATATCTGGGGTTTTTTTTTTGAAGGTTTATGGCAAGAGTCTTCAAACTTGGCAACTTTAAGACTTGTGGACTTCAATCCCCAGAATTCCTCAGCCAGCCCCTGGTTTGTGGGAACATGGTTCCAGATGGGAGCATCTACCAGGAAGTCAAAAAAGTCAAGATGGCAGCCCAAATTATTCAATTATATTCAGGTAGTCCTTAACTTACAGCAGATCATATAGAGACCATTCGAAGTTGCAACAGCACTGAGAAAAGTGACTTATGACCATTTCCCACACTTATGACCGTTGCAGCATCCCCATGGTCACGTGATCCAAATTCAGGCACTTGCCAACTGATTCATATTTATGACAGCTGCAGTGTCCTGGGACCTTCTGACAAGCCCAGTCAATGGGGAAGCCAGATTCACTTAACAGCTGTGTTACTAACTTAGCTGTAATTATTCACTTAACAACTGTGGCAAGAGAGTTTGTAAAATGGGACAAAACTCACTTAAATGTTTCACTTAGCAGCATAAATCTGGGGCTCATATTGTTGCAAGTCAAGGACTATACTTAGTTGTGGCTGCCAGTTTTTGACCAACTCCCACTGGATTTTTGCCAGATGTTTCTTCCCCTTTCTAACTGGAAAAGAATCAGATATCTTCCAGCTATATTGAGATTATATCCCTAAATAAACTACAATTGGGTAGTTCTCATCCCATTGACATAACCAGGTTTGGTCCCCATTTGTAATTCTCTGCCTGAAATACAAAAGAGAATGCAGGCAAGGAATTAAAGTAAAATGGAACAAACAAACAAAAAAAAAGCTGCAGATAAGCATACTTAAGACATGTTTCTTTTCTTTTTTTTTCAATCAAGCAGATAATGGCTAAGAACATCATCCAAAGAAGTCCCTGATCAAGTACATTGACTACAAAAGTGCATCTCCTATCCTAGTGGAAGAATGAAAGTGTTACTGAAAAACCCGAGCTGAAAGCAAAAGAAAAGAATTTACTTGAACAAAGTTGAGCAAACTTTGTTTCATTTCTCAAGAAAAAGGAATAAAAGAGAAAATTAAGAAATGCATGTCAGTGACACATGTAACAAGAGTTTTGGCATTGGGAGATAATCTGCAGATCTATCAAAATAGTTTGCAGGGGGGAAAATTGTTCCATTGTGCAGTGCCTATGACAGGATCTCTGATAAAAAAAATTGTCTATCTTAAAAAGTAAGCCACTAAGTCTTCCTTTATTCTGAGTTTGAGGTCAGATTCAAAATTCATAAAAGGTCGGACTCTGCATTCTTCAAACACGATGAAAAGGATATTGAGGCAATGTTAATCAGACTTGCTCGGGGGGGGAAGTCTGGATTTGACCTCATCATTACACTTTTCTTCCCAGGAAGTTGTTCACATACATGGCCGTGGCAAGAAAAGAGTACCACCAAGTGATGGAACCAACAGGTTAATTCGGTTCCAATCAACACAGAGCAAATCGGAGTTTTCCTTAGGTGATGCCCAAAACTTAGGCACAAATGGCATCGCAGGAGAGAGATGTTTGGGAAACTGCAGGCAATCCAAAGATGGTTAAAAATTCCTGGGCAATTCAGAATAAAAAGGAAATAGAGACGAGTCCGGAATGGAATCTTTCTATGGAAGACGGTCTGGCTCTACATTTGGGGTCTCTTGGAAACAAATCCCTGGATGCAGACGAGCAAAAAAACTCACCAAAGAGATATTCCAATTTTCCTCTGGAATTTCAGTCGGAAGACGAAGCAGAGGATATTGCAATACATGCCAGCTGCCTAGCGGGCGCATCCCAAATCAGCATCAAAGAGGAAAGTTTAGAACACCCCGGATATGAATGGGCGCTGTGCCAAAACCCTGTCCCGTTTCTGGCTCAAAGGATCAAAAAGGAAGCCAACACAAACCCCCCACTGAATCCAGAGTTTGGGGAAAACGTGGACGCACCCTCAATTTTTCTCAAAAGGTGCCCTACTGCCGTGTTTATAAAACAGGATGGGAGCTTTGCCAAATCCCAGGAAAATATCCCCCTAATGCTGGAAGAGCCGAAAGCAGAGAAGACGTTTCCCTGCCCTGTTTGCAGCAAAGAATTCAATCAGAAGTCTAATCTTACTCGGCACCACAAAATCCACACGACCGAAGGGTCGTATAAGTGCGCCAAGTGTGGAGAAAGCTTCCGTATGAATCGGCAACTCCTTCGGCACCAGCGGATGCATCTGAGCGATCCGTTCAAATGCACCGAGTGCGGGAAGAACTTCAGCCGGAGGTCCAATTTGATCAGGCACCAAAGAATCCATACACGGGAAGCGCCCTACCAGTGTCCCGAGTGCGAAAAAACCTTCAACCAGAAAACCAATCTTTTCAGACACCGGATGATCCACATCCAGATGGGACCTTGCAATTGTACGAAGTGCGGGAAACTCTTCACGCAGAGGAAGAATCTGGTCAAGCATCAGAAGCTGCACCTGAGCGAAGGGGACCAGAAATGCTTCATTTGCGGGAAGCAGTTTCGGCTGAAGAAATACCTCCGGCGGCATCAGAAAATCCACAGTCGTGAGATGCCAAATATTCATAAAACTCAGATGGAGTGAACTGGAATTACAGACCGGTGGTCCCAGAGGTGCTTTTTCACAAGGCAGCTGGACTTCCTTGTTTTTTCTTCGAAGACGTTTCGCTCCTCATCCAAGAAGCTTCTTCAGCTCTGGCTGGATGGTGGTGGGGAATGGAAGGATTTATACAGTCAGAGCTGAAGAAGCTTCTTGGATGAGGAGCGAAACGTCTTCAAAGAAAAGACAAGAAAGTCCAGTTGCTTCCTGAAAAAAAGCATCCTGACCTGGATGACGGAGAATCTCCATAGACATAAAGGCTGGTGGAAAACTCAGAATGGCAGGGCAGGTCGTTCTCGCTTAGCAACTGCCTCTTTTAGTGACCTTTGCAGTTAACGACGGGGGAGGAAACAGTAACTTTGCAACCAGTGCTTCCATTTATCACCTTTGCAGGTTTGTAAAGCAAGAAGGAAGGAAGGAAGGATCAAAACCACACTGATGATTTTACTCAGCAATTGCTTCTTTTAACGACTGAGTTGCCAATTATGGTTGCTAAATGAGGACTACTTGTAGGCATACCTGAAGATGCGGACACCCAAGTGAAATATGAAGGTTTCGTATGCTTAAATCACATTTGAAAAAAATCATAACGGTCCTCCTCCTTGCAGCCATCTGGGACTTAAAGCAGTGTGTTTTCACTGTGTGTGTGTGTGTGTGCTAATTCACAGGACTAATTTTGTGTGTGTTCTCCAGGAACGCAGAAAGTAGCGCTAGGATGGAATAGAACCTTTGTCATTGTGAATTTTTGCCTGGGCACCCTACAGAGGGCATCAACTTTCTGGTTGCTAAGATACTTCCCCAAAAAATGGAATTAGAACTAAGTTTGTAAACTAATTTGATTTCTGTTGGTTACACATCTTGAAGCTTCATTCTGCTGAGCAATTTAGCTCCACCTCCTCCACAGCTAACAAAAATTGTGCGAAAAAAGTTATATAATTTTTTTGCACTTGTGTAAGATGTGCAAGATAACTTCAGGATTGTTTTGGGTGGAAAGACACATATAATTTCCTTTAGAGTCTCAGCCCAATGACTGTGATTTAAGAAGCAGGCGGTTCCTATTTCCTGTCATTTCTAGCCAACGTGTCAGGTCTTACGGGGGGGGGGGGTGTAAACAGGTAGGATGATCTCATCCTATTTTATTCTAAAGCTGCATTAACAGAATCTTGCAAGTCTGAAAGTGAAACATCTGCTATCTTTCTGGTCCCTTCTGAGCCTTCCTGTGTGCATTATGCAGCCGTGGGCTGCGCCATTTCTTATCTGACCGTTTTCTTGGCAATGTTACTTTGCCCTACGGACAAATCATGTAATGTGGCTTACGGTCAAAGACAAGGGGATTTTAAAACATCCGGTCCTCAAGTGTCGTTTTACCTGAATAAAACTTCCATTTCCATCCTGCTTCCTAAGTTACGCAACAAGATTCCTTTTCTGCAATGACAGGTAATCCTCGGCTTGCAACTGTTTTATTTAGTGACCATTCAAAGTCACAACGGTACTGAAAAAAGGGATGGCTATTTTTCACAGCAGCATCGTCCCCTTGGTCATGTGAACAAAATTCAGACGCTTGGCAACTGACTCATTTATGACGGCTGCAGTGTCCCGGGGTCACGTGATCTCCTTTTGCGACCTTAACAAGCAAAGTCAATGGGGATGAAGCCCAGACTCACTTAACATTGTAAGCACAACATAAAAAAATTAGGGTGAACGTTGGCTTGTCCGTTTCTCTAACGATTCTGTGATTTGATATATCCAGCCGTGCAGATTTTCGGGCAGATCAAGAGGGAATTGACTGGCAGTGGCTTTTTTTTCCTGGCGCCTTTTTCCTGTTTGGTCTACAAGCCTGGGGATTTGCTGGTGTTGCCGTCTGAATATTGGGCAAAGCATGGGTTGAACAATAAATAAACTGAATTATCTGTGGCCTCTTTGCTTTAGTCTGTAACGCATCTTAAAAAGTCAAGGTTTTGTTTCCCCCCCCCAAGTTTGTGTTCAATATCTGGTGTTTCTTATCAATAAAAAAGTGGTCTCTTCTCTCTGTGAACCCCACTCCCTTCTAGCATTGATGATATTACCAAGTTTAGTAATGAAACATCTGTAAGAAAACAACCTCAGTTGTTCTCCTCCTTCCCGTCTTTCTCTTTTTCCTATTTTCTCCTTTTCCTGTCTTCTATTTCACCTCCTCCCACCCCTTTCCTCTTGTAGCCTACAGCTCTGGGGTCTCCTAATAGGCTGTCATGTAAATACAGGTAGTCCTTGACTTACGACAGTTCATTTAGTGACTGCTCAAAGGGACACGACCGTTTTTCACATGGACCATTGCAGCATCCCCATGGTCATGTGACCAACATTCAGATGCTTGGCAACTGACTCACTTTTATGATGGTTGCAGTATCCCGGGGTCATAGTACCCTCTTTTTGCAACCTTCTGACAAGTAAAGTCAGTGGAGAGGCCGGTATTGCTTAACCGTGATCCTAATATGTAAACTATGATTTATGACCTATGACCTATGACTTACATGTATATTGTGGGGCTATGCATAGACAAATCCCTTGTGTGTCCAATCAAACTTGGCCAATAAACAATTATTTTTCTTTATATCTAGTAATAATAAAGTTGGAAGGGACCTTGGAGGTCATCTAGTCCAACCTCCTGCTCAGGCAGGAAACCCTACACCATTTCGGACAAATGGCTGTCCAGTCTCTTCTTAAAAACTTCCAGTTGGAGCATTGTCTGTCTATTATCTATAATTTATCATATCCATCCATCCCTCTCTATCATATCCATCCATCTATATCTTCTATCTATCTATGTCATTAATTTTACAACTGCAGTAATTCACTGAAAAACTGGCAAGAAAAGCCATAAAATGGGGCAGAGCTCACTTAATAACTATCCTGCTTAGGAACAGAGTTTTGGGCCTTAATCGTGGTTGTAAGTCAAAGACTACCTGTACTAGGCAGACCACCTTAACTATGATGAAATTTGCCATCACCCCCTCAGTTTTTCCTGCCTCCCACCGCCTCCCCCCCCCATCTGAAATTCAGGACAGACCTAATTAGTTAGCAAGGCCTTAAATCCAGCCAAGACTTATGTTTTGGCTTTACTTAACTTGTAAAATCAGCGGCACAACAGGTTGTTCAGGCTGATGGGAGCAGGTGGGTAGGAGAAATTGCATATGGATCACAGCTAAGGATGCAAAAGTGGGTCACTAATCCAACAGCAGTGGGCACTTTAATCCTTCCTGAGCAAGAGACTAAAAGGAGCCAGGCCTAGTTCCTTTGCTTATGGAAACCGTGGCTTTAAAAATAAAATCCACCTCTGTGTAGACTTTGATCCTGTTAAGAGGTCAGCCGAAGGATTAAGCTGCTCAAAAACAATTTGTCTTTTGGGCAGGTGCTGAGAATAAACCTTGGAGAAGATTACCGTTAGAGAATACTATGCATAAATAATTGATAAAGAGCAGAGAATAAAAGTTCTGTGTTGCTGCTAGGAAACTCTTTTGTGTTTTTTTCTTGCAATGAATACAGTTGTTTTTTTAATTTAAACTTATTTTCCAGGGTACGTGCTGGAACAGAGTCCTGATCTGATGCCTCCTATTCCAGGCACCTGTAACTATATATTATGTATTTTTAGTGTTTAGGAAACAAAAAGAGAGCCAAAATCTTATTTTCTCGCAGGATTTCCGCAACTGGAGAGGTGAGGTTGCGAGTTAGGAAAATTGGACACACTCAAATTATGAGGAACAATTCCAGACAAAGTAGGGCTGTAGGCATGGATGGTGTTTTTTCCCTGGATGGATGGAAGTGATTTTTTTTCCAAATTTGGTCACTGTTAAGATGCGCGGACCTTAAATTCCCAAAATTCCTCAACCACAGTAACTCTTGGAATTATGATTAAATAAAGACAAAGACTAGTCATGTAAATTGGAGGGGGGGAGTATATACTGTGTCTCTGTGGTTACAGTGTTTGAACGTTTGTAACTATCATTTAATTTAACTTAACATGTCCAGGTTCAGACCGCTATATTCCACCATGACTCTGAGTGACTTAGAATTTAAAAAATAATAAAAAAGAAAATTAACTTATGACAAAGAAAAGAGAGTAGAAACCACCTTGTAACATGCAACATCAAAAGATGAACGGAGAGAAAACAGGGAAGGGAAAGGAAGGGAAGAGAGGAGGGTGTGAGGAAGGAAGGAGGGAGGAAAGAAAAAAAAAGTGGGTGTGAGGTGGGAAGGAAAGAGTAAAAAAGAAAAAAGAAATGGGTATGAGGAGGGAGGAAAGAAGGAAGAAAGGAATGAAAAAAAAAACCCAGATGCTGGTTCCCAGGGCACCTGCAGCAGTTCTCAAAAGCTGCGTCTGGCAATGCTTTATCGTGCAGCTTTTGAACCCACTACCTTTCCCTTTTTCCAAGGATCTTGTTTTTCCACTCCTCTTCACACTGGCTGCCTTTAGTCTCTGGAGGCCAAGTCTAGGAAAGATTCTGCAATTGCCAATTTGAGGAGGGGGCTTCCAGCAATAGCACTGAGACATCCCATCCCACAGCACTCTCTGGACAGTTTACAAAGGTCAGCCTATTGCCCCCCCCAACAATCTGGGTCCTCATTTTAACAACCTCGCAAGGATGGAAGGCTGAGTCAACTCTGAGTGGGTCAGAGTCGAACTGCTGACAGGCAGGCAGAGTTTCTGACCACTGCACCACCAGGGCACAGTAAAATTGCTCCCAGGGTGGTGGTTCTCAACCTTTTCTTTATCACGGACCCCTTTTAAGTGCCTATTGTGGCCACGGATCTTGGCCACAGACCCCCAAGACTTAAGATTTAAATCATAACATTCCTTCTAGTCTTCGTCTCCCCTTTGAGATAATATCGCACCCGCCAGGGGTCCACGGACCACAGATTGAGAGCCACCATCGTCCCAGGACAAACTCCAAAGGGCGCCGATCGCCTTTTCTGTCTATACAATTTTCAGAGAAGAAAAAATACTGGACGATTAATGGACAGAAGACTCTGCTCTGAGGCCAGCAAGTAGTTAAGACATCCATGGTTCCAATCTGTACATTCCTTGGCTGAGTCCAAGACAGTTAGTCCTCTACTTACAACCACTTGTTTAGTGACCATTTGAAGTTGTAATGGCATCGAAAGAACCATTTTTCACACGGATGACTTTTGCTGCATCCCTGTGGTCACTGTGATCAGCGGAACCAAGAAAAGTAATTTATGACTATTTTTCACACAATCATTGCAGCATCCCCGCGGTCACGTGATCAAAATTCAAAGTCTTGGCAACTGACTTGTATTTATGATGGTTGTCGTGTCTTGGGGACACATGACCCTCTTTTGCAACCTTCTGACAAGCAAACTCAATGGGGGAAACCAGGATTCACTTAACAACCGTGTCGCTAAATTAACAACTGCAGTGATCCACTTAACAACTGTGGTAAGAAAGGTGGGGAAAAATGCACTTAACAAGTCTCTTACTTAGCAATGGAAATTTGGGGCTCAGTTGTGGGTTGTAAGTTGAGGACTACCCGTAGTGCAAGATTTTTTGAAAATGATTCCTAAAGTGTTAAAGGGAAGATACTACTGTATGAAGTTGCATTCCCAACAATTTGTTTTCCAGTACAAATAGTCCTCAGCTTATGATCACAATGGAGCTCAACGTTTCTGTTGTTCACTGAGACAGTTATTAAGTAAATTTTGCCCCATTTTACAACCTTTCTTGCCACAGTTGTTAAGTGAATCACTGCAGTTGTTAAGGTAGTAAGATGGTTGTTAAATGAGTCTCACTTCCCCATGGACTTTGCTTGTCAGAAGGTTGTAAAAGGGGATCACAGGACCCCCTCAGGACACCGTCATAAGTACGAATCAGTTGCCAAGTGCCTGAATTCTGACCAATTGTTTGGTTGTCCTCATCCTATTGACATAACCAGGTTTGGTCCCTAGCTGCAATTTTATGCCTGCAATATAAAAGAGAATGTTTGGAGGGAATTAAAATAATATGTGTGTGGGGGGGGGAATGGATGAAGCTCACTTAACAGTCTTGCTTAGCAATGAAAATTTGGGGCTCATTTGTGGTCGTAAATTGAGAACTATCTGTATGTGTTTATGGAATACTGCAACCGGCTTATAAAGGTGAGCCAGTTGCCAAGCGCCAAAAATGTGGTTATATGACTGAGCACATGTGTACGCTCCAGAATCCAAAAGGTCATCTGCATCTTTTTGGGAGTTTAGTCATAATTTTGAACAGTTTCTCTGTGAGGGTATAAGTGAGTATATATTTCTGTCCTATTCTGAAAAGGAGCAGTAATTGCAGCTTTCATGGAACTTTAAGTCCTGTAGCGCCATCTGCTGGGAAGGAGGTACAATACACTGAAAAACAAATACATGCAGTCCTCCACTTACAAACACAATTGAGCCCAACATTTTTGTTTGCTAAGTGAGTTTTGTCCCATTTTAGGACCTTTCTTGCCACAGTTGTTAAGTGAATCACTGCAGCTGATACGTTGGTAACCCAGTTGTTAAGTGAATCTGGCTTCCCCATTGGCTTTGCTTGTCCAAAGGTGATCACGTGACCCGAGGACGCTGCGACCGTCATAAATACGCATCAGTTCCCAAGGATCTGAATGTTGATCACATGATCTGCTACAAAAGACATGTGAAAAACGATCCCAAGTCTTTTTTTTCTTCTTCTTCAGTGCTGCTGTAACTTTATAAAATTTCACCTGAGAATCTCGTTTTAATGAAAGGCGATGTGGCTCTGCCAAGTTAAGAGATTCTGGCATGGAACGTTCACTTTTTCTACACAGTTAGTGCTCGGCTTACGACTGTAATGGAGAGACAAGAGACGTGACGTTAAGACAGCAAGACTTAAGACAACCTGGCACGTTTTCAAGCCATTTTAATTGTGGTTATTGGAGATGGGGAGTTAAAAATCACGGAGAGCTCAGGGACTGGATAACCAGGGGGGTCCCTGGTTGTGCGAACAAAGCCATGTCAAATAATACCGTACATGTCATAAAACCTCTATTAACGCGGACAATTAAAAGGGGACTTCATGGCGAGTTTTTCCTTCCGGGCGTTAGCTTCAGACCTCCACGGCCTCCTTCTTGCCTGTCTCCTGTCCCTCGAAGGGAGGATATTTGGTCTCCACATCAGCCCAGGTTATGATGCCATTGGCCAGGTCGCCCACCAGGCCTGGCAGCTCCGAGACCTAAAAGGAAGAACAAGAGACACACCGATCAATCCAGGATTAAGTGTCTGTGTCTCTTGAGATTCTCTCAGAATGCTGGAAAGTCATGCCATGGGACTGGCTGCCCAGCAAAGGGATTTGGTTCCTGTGGGGTGCGCTTCTCCCCCACAAAGCCAGAGACAGCACGGCAACACACCTCCCCGTGTTTCCCCCAAAATAAAACCGGGTTTGTTTGTTTTTTGCCTCCAAAAGAGGCACCAGGTCAGGGGTAGGCCACCTTGGCTCTTTTATGACTCCGGGACTTCAACTCCCAGAATTCCTGAGCCAGCAGGGCTCAGCTTGGAAACCTCTCCCTTTCCCCTCAGCATGGCTGGCTCAGGAATTCTGGGAGTTGAAGTCCACGAGTCATAAAAGAGCCAAGGTGGCCTAGACCAGGGCTTTATGACTTGTGGCCGCTTTATGACTGGTGGACTTCAACTCCCAGAATTCCTGAGCCAGCATGGCTCAGCTTGGAAACCTCTCTTTCCCCTCAGCATGGCTGGCTCAGGAATTCTGGGAGTTGAAGTCCACGAGTCATAAAAGAGCCAAAGTGGCCTATCCCTGCCTCAGGCCTTATTTTCAGGGGGGTATCTTTTATACTCAATTCTGACACCGACAGCCTTGCCCAGTCAGGCCACTTCTTCATTCTGCAGCTGCATCCGGGCCTGTGTTTTGCAGTCAGGCCTTTCTGGAATGCCTATGCAGCTGAGTATCGAGCAATGGATTCAATCTATAGCTCGGTTCTCGACTGCAGTGGCCTTCCAGAAAGGCCTGTGACTGAGAAATGCAGGCCTGGCTGCAGAAGACGGTACAAAAGAAGTGGGCTAGCTTATTTTCGGGGTAGGCCTTATTTTTAGGGAAACGGGATACCACTACCATGAACAAACCCAAAGATGCTTTTCCAAAAGGCAACCGGACTTTCTTGTTTTTCTCTTTGGGAACGTTTCGCTTCTCATCCGAGAAGCTTCTTCAGTTCTAACTTTAGTTCTTCCATTAGAATTGAAGAAGCATCTTGTGTGAGAAGTGAAACGTCTTCAAGGAAAATCAAAGGAAAGTCCGGTTGCCTTTTAGAAAAGCATCTTTGAGACAACCACAACCTGGATAGACTGAGAATCTCCAGATATTCACCACCAGAGAAGAGTTCCTCCTGTGCTCCAGCAGTCTCCACCCCAGAGGGTGGTTTTGACCACTCTCCATGGGCCCTTGTTTCCTTTCTTAATTGGTCCTTTTCCCGATGTAAGAAAGAAGCCCTGGAGACTTCTAACCTCTCCACAGAAATATCTTTATTTAAAATATTTATAATCCACCTACCACCCAGATCTCACAGCAATTTATAACCCATAAAAGAATTAGAAAGGTTTGCAACGGTATTTCTCAACCTTGCCAACTTTAAGACTTGTGGACTTCAAGTCCCAGAATTCCCCAGGCACCGTAGCTAGCTGGGGAATTCTGGGAGTTGAAGTCCACACGTCTTAAAGTTGGCAAGGTTGAAAAATGCCGGTTTGTAGAGATGGATATGCATTCTGTTGGTATGTGTTTGTGTGAGTAACTTTCTTCTCTCTCCACCTTTCATTCCCAAGGACATACTTTTATTTTCTGCAGATTTTACTCTCCCATCCTGTGCAAAAGCTGCCCAGAGCCCATCGTACCTCGGCCCGTATCTGCCGCATGGAGTCGCGATCTCTTAAGGTGGCTGAGTGCGGGGTCTTATTGACCGTGTCAAAGTCAACCGTAATCCCGAATGCCACCCCGATTTCATCCGTCCTCGCATACCGCCGGCCGATAGATCCAGAAGAGTCGTCCACTTTGTGGGAGACTCCATTTCTGGTCAGAGCTTCAGCTGGTTAAAAAAAAAAAAAGTGTGGGCGGATTAATTCATTATTACATGCACAGTCTGTTACTGATTTGTCTAGTCTGAAAAACACTTCACAAGTAGTCTTTGACATATGACCATCGCTGAGCCTGGAATTATGGCCATTAAGAGGGTCATCACGTGACTATGCCCCGTGTTACAATCTTTTGCGTGAATCGTTGTTGTGATTGTTAAGCGATGGCATTGTCCATGATGGACAGTTTTTGTTGGAAACAGTAAGTAAATGCCAGTTTTCAGCAAAAATGTCATTAATTCATGGTCAGGTGACTGTCTGATGGGGCAAACAGCCATAAATGTGGGCCGGTTGCTAACCAATCAACTGATTATAGTGGCACAGTGATTAGAATGCAGCGTTGCAGACAAACTCTGCCTACTGCCAGCAGTTCGATCCTGACCGGTTCAAGGTTGACCCAGCCTTCCATCTTTTTAAGGTCAGTAAAATGATGACCCAGACCAGTGGTGGCGAACCTATGGCATGGGTGCCAGAGGCAGCACTTAGAGCCCTAGGCCTTAAACTGGGTTTTATAAAACCTTCTTGCTTTAGGCCTCTGCCGTGTGCAAAAAAAGAGAAAGGTTCAGTCAATTTCAACTTCTCACGGGGAAAAAAAAGATCTTGCAAAGTTGGAATTGATTGATTGAACTTTTTAGTCCCACCCAGTCTGCCATTACCACCACAGCCACGTCCACCCAGTGGGCCACACCCACCCAATGGGCCACACCCATCGTCCGGCACTCGACGATGCATAAGTGGGTTTTGGGTTGCAGTTTGGGCACTTGGTCTCTAAAAGGTTCGCCGTCACTGACCCAGACTGTTGGGGGCAGGACATGCCGACTCTGTAAATTGCTTAGAGAGAGCTGCAAAGCGGTATATAAGTCTAGATGCTATTGGTATTGTGAGGGGCAGTTATTAGAGCTTTGGTCGTAAATAGCTCTTGGAGAGTTTTGTCGTAACTCTGAATGATCGCTAAACAACTGGTCATAAGGACTATCTGTAAAGGTGAATGTGATACAGATCCCCAAATTGCTGGCTAGGAATCTTAGCTTCTGTAAGTTAAGTACAGCCTTATTTACAGGACGAAAACTTTAGAAAAACAGCCCTTCTCACGTCCCAAAAACACAGCATAAACTTTACATCAGTGGCCCCCAATCTTTTGGCCAACCTTGGAGAAAGGTTTTTCCACGGACCGGAGCAGGCGTGTTTTTGCCTGCTGCCTGCATCCCACAGATGGGGCTTAACTTGTTTGTGCGGTCCGGTTGCTGGGATGCCATAGGCCAGTGCCGGTCCAGAGACCCTGAAGAGTTGGGGATTCTGCAAGCTTTCCCCAAACGGAAACCAAAATAAAAGGCCAAAATATCCCAAGAATCCACTTTGCGTTTCTTAATGTCAAATGGAAAATGAAAGGACAGCTTGCGTCAAGGGGCGAAGCTTCAGCAAGAGGTAGTTGGTGCAATGACGTAGAAGGCACCTGCCCAGCTCCGTTCAAGCTCTCCGTTTTTACCCCGTGTTCAACTCTTACAATTTTAATGGTTGTTATATTTATAATTATAACTATGTATAATTCTGTGTAATATTTATAATTGTATAAATAATAATAATAGTAGTAGTAGTAGTAGTAGTAAAGTTGGAAGGGACCTTGGAGGTCATCTAGTCCAACCCCCTGCTCAGGCAAGGAACCCTACACCATTTCAGACAAATGGCTGTCCAGTCTCTTCTTAAAAACTTCCAGTGTTGGAGCATTCACGGCTTCTGGAGGCAGGTTGTTCCACTGGTTAATTGTTCTCACTGTCCGGAAGTTTCTCCTTAGTTCTAGGTTGCTTCTCTCCTTGGTTAGTTTCCACCCATTGGTATAGAATTCTACATATTCTATATATTTTATTGCATTGGGAGCTGCCTGGAATTACTTTGGATAGTGAGATGAGCGACATATAGATTTAATGAATAAGAGATAATAATAAAATCAAATAATAATAAAAAAGAAAGGAAGAGTTTTCAAAACAGTTTCCTCTCTCTCAATGAGGGAGAAGCTGGAAGAGCCTAAAGTATAGGCCTCTCATCATATTTCCTACTCTATGCAGGTCTCTACTACTGGGTAAAACTATAACACAACTTTTAACCAATTGTTTTGTGAGCATGGCAATGACAAAATCCAGACATATGATACTTCTACCCCATACAGGTAGTCCACAACTTACAACTGTTCAAAGTTACAACGGCACTGGAAAAAAACTTATGACCATTTTTCACACTTACGACCGTTGCAGCATCCCCATGGTCACGTGATCAAAATTCGGACACCTGGCAACTGGTTCATATTTACGACAGTCGCAGTGGGTCACGTGATCCCCTTTTGAGACCTTCTGACCAGTCAAGGGGGAAGCCAGATTCACTTAACGACCGTGTGACAAATTTGACAACTGCAGTCATTCGCTGAACAAACTGTAGCACGTAAGTTCGTTAAAACGGGGCAAGGTTTGCTTAGCCAATGTCTCTCTTAGACACAGAAATTTTGGGATCAACTGTGGCCATTAAGTCAAAGACGACGTGTAAAATCCCCTTTCCGGAAGTGATTCATCCAAACCACCTTTATTTGCAGGGAAGCCTTTTTACTCACACAGCTCCTTCACGAATGGAATGAATTCCTGGTTCTGACTCAAAGGAAGAACGGAGCACTTGAAAGGAGCCACCACGGCAGGGAAGCTGAAGAACTAGTAGGGAGAAGAAAAACAAGCAGACATTCAGAAAATTAGAGCTGGTAAAGCTGACCTGAGTAGGGCAACTTAAGACTGGGAGACTTACCCAGTTTGAAACATTTTTTTTCCAAGAAATTTTTATTAAAATATATTATAAAACACCAAAGAAAATAAAGAGGGTGTAGGGCAGTGATGGCGAACCATTTAGAGACCGAGTGCCCAAACTGCAACCCAAAATCCACTTATTTATCGCCGAGAGCCAGGTGGGTGTGGCCCACTGGGTGGCCGTGGCTGATGGTCATGGCAGACTGGGTGGGTGTGGCCAAAGTGGGCGTGATCACCTCAATGTTGCTCGTGGGGAGGGACGCCTGTGGGGGCCGGGCAGGGTTGGGGGGAGATCCAGGGGGTCTCTGGCAGGTGGGGCGGGGGGCAGAAGGCTCATCCTGCGGGGTGAGGCGAGGCCAGGCCAGGCACGGCAGGGGTGCCATTGTCATAGGGCAAGGTGAGACGGGGGCCGGGGCAGCTGCAGCCTGACACCATCAGACCCTGCACACAGAGGCCAGCGAGTGCATGGGTGCTGGGATGCATCTGGCCACGTGGGACCTCTGCAAGTTAGCGGGCAGCTGGTTGAAGAGGGACGGTTGCCATCTCCAGGGCATGGCGCGCGTGCCCACAGAGAGGGCTCTGAGTGCCGCCTCTGGCACGCGTGCCATAAGTTCACCACCACTGCTGTAGGGGAAAAAAATAAAAAGACAGTAACTTTCAACTTTTGTCAGTATAGTACAATTCTAAATATAACTGTAGCCTTAATTTTTTGCTCTGCATTTCTATACTGTTTTGGTGTAGTGGTTAAGCTGCTGGTTTAGAAACCAAGAGGCAGTGAGTTCTAGTCCCACCTTAGGCATGAAAATCCATGGGGGGGAGGGACTTTGAGCCAATTCCTGATTCCCACTTAACCACTGTGGCAAGAAAGTCCGTAAAATGGGAGTAAAATTCACTTAAAAACTGTCTTGCTTAGCAACAGAAATGTTGGGCTCAATCGCGGTCGTGAGCTGAGAACCACCTGTAAATCAGAGCTGCCTTATGGCCACAAGAAATCCTACCGTTCGCTGCTCATCTCCCTCCCTGATGCGGAATGTGTGCTCAAATATTGTGTACATGATTCTTCCAAGCCCAAACGAAGGCTCAATCACATTGGGGACAATCTCTTCCACTAGAAAACGAGAGACAAAGAAAAACCTGTGGTTCCTGGGTCAGCTCCAGTAAAGAAAGAAACTGTGTAAGTTCCCAGGTTGAAGACTGTTTTTATCATCAGAAAAAAGAAAGAACAAAAGAGAGAGAGAGAGAGAGAGAGAGAGAGAGAGAGAGAGAGAGAGAGAAAGGGAAGGGGGTATGAAGAGGGAAGGAAAGGGAAGGGAAGGGGAAGGGGAAGGAAAAGGAAAGGAAAGAGGGAGGGAAGGAAGGAAGAAAGGAAGGAAGGGGTATGAAGAGGGAAGGAAGGAGGAAGGAAAAGACAAAAAAGGAAGAAAGAGGAAGGGAGAGAGAAAGAAAGAGAGAAAGAGAGAAAGAAAGAAAGAAAGAAAGAAAGAAAGAAAGAAAGAAAGAAAGAAAGAAAGAAAGAAAGAAAGAGAAAAGGGGGTATGAGGAGGAAAGGAGGAAGGAATAGAAAGGAAGGAAGGAAGGAAGGAAGGAAGGAAGGAAGGAAGGAAGGAAGGAAGGAATAGAAAGGAAGGAAGGAAGGAAGGAAGGGACAAAAAACAGGAAGGAAGGAACAGACAGAAAACAGGAAGGAAGGAAGGGACACAAAGACAAAAAAATCAAGAAAGGAAAGGAAAGGAAAGGAAAGGAAAGGAAGAAAATTTAACAGTCTGCTGCCCTCTCAAGATCATTTTGGGGGGGGGGGGCACTTCGGCTGAGACGGCTCTAGTTTCTGAAGAGTAGGGAGGGAAGTAAACTTACCATGCAGGGTTTTCTGGAACCTCTTCACGGCGACCATGTCCTTCGTTACCTGAAAGGTTTTCCCTTCGGTCTCAATCACAAATTCCCTACCAAAGGAGAGAAAGGGGGTGTCAAAAGGAGGCTTAAGCGCTTCTTCCGACTGTGGATCTAAAGGGGCATTTGGAAGCCTCAACTGGTGCAGGACACGTGACAGTCCTGGAGGTCCCCCCTGAGCAGCTTGTGTGACTGCTGTGTGGACTGCACTGGTCCAGAAGAGCCTTTCCTGCTCTGGCTCCCCTCACCCTTTGGAACACGGTGTCCCTTGAGGGGAGATCCACCCCCTCCCCTCTTGCCCTTCCAGAGGAGCCTTAACGCTGTCATTTAGGTCCCAATGGACGTGTCCCACTCGGGAATTGGAAGAGCAGATGAGAAGGTCCCACCTTTACACATTGCTCTCTTTGTCAATGCATTGAAATGTTCTTCCTTTGACAACATATGCAGCCTTTTTCTTTCTTATGCTTTACTCTTAGAATTAGATGATGCTGGGGGATGGATGTGATGGGAGTTAGTTAGACATACAATATTGTAATAAGAGCGGATAAGGCATGGCAGGATGAAGAACTGGGTGGAAAGCCAGCATTTCAAACTAACTGGAGAATGTGATTTATGACTGTTAGTTATAGGAGGGAATTGTGCTTTGATCTATGTGCTGAGGGGAAGGGACGACCATGCCCGATGCCACGTTATTTGAATAAAGATTCTTTAAAGTAAACAATGCCTCCAAGTTCTTTGAAGCGTAACATCTGTCGGAACTATGACACTCTTCTTATCTAGGCTTTTTGTTAATTTCCAAATTAAACAAACATTCTTAGTGCAGAATGTTTTCATGTTGTTCATGTTTTGATCGTTTATAGAGAATCTCAATCGTTCAGCTCATGGTGCTCCCAAAGAGGCTTTTTCCAAAAGGTAACTGGGCTTTCTTTTGTTTTTTTTCTCTGAAAACATTTTGCTTTTCACTCCAGAAGCGTCTTCAATTCATTGATGAGAAGTGAAATGTTTTCAAAGAAATGAAAAAAAAAAAAAACCCAAGAAAATCAAATTGCCTTTTGGAAAATAGGATAAGGAGGGTAGCTGGGTATCCATCAAGAAGTATTGTGAGATAAAGAGATTTATTTTCTTTTTATGACCCTGCAATCCCTTGAATGGAGCTTGAGCATTTACTAGCCGGATGCCCTTCCTGATGCCCGTGCGGAGTTCGCAGTAGATATTTTCTCTTTGTGACCCAACAGAGAGACATATATCACTGCCTAGGCTTGAACTCTCAACCTTCTGAGTGGAAGGCAAGAGTCTTCACCTCTAGGCCACCAGCTGTTCTAAGAGAATGAACTCCGTAAAATCACACTGGATTTCAACATTTATTGTGTTTGAATGCTGGGTTTAAAAATCTTGAGTCGCACAGCTCCCAAAGAGATTGAGATCTTATCAGGCTCAGCTTACCCTTTTTCGCTGAGCTGTGTCTCCATCTCAGTGATGTAACACTCGTCACAGATGGCAAGATACTCCAGGACCAGCTTGGCGTCCTTCTTGTATGCCTTCCCGATGGCTCCCTTGTTTGCTTCAAACTGAACCATGTTGGCGATCCTGTACGGGTGGCGCTAAGGAATCCGACTGCAGGAGTGTTTGTGCATAAGATGAGGCAGGTAAATGCTTTTTTTAACCGGTCTTTCCCACCACTTCTTTTGCACTTTTGACTTACGATCACAACAGGGAGCAGAACTTCCGTTGCTAAGCAAGGAGGTTAAGTGAGTCACACCCAATTTTACAACCTTCTCTTTAGGCTTTTTACAGGTAGCCCTGAATTAACAACTACAACTGGGACCAGAATTTACACTGCTAAGCAAGACAGTTGTTAAGTGAGCTGCTCCAGTTTTAAGACCCTTTTTTGCCACGGTTGTTAAGTGAGTCATGTAGCTGTTAAGTGAATCCAGCTTCCACCACTGAGTTTCTCAGCTTTCACGTGGGAAGCTGGCTGGGAAGGTCGCAAATAGTGATCACATGATCCCACGATCACTGCAACCATCATACAAGTCAATTGCCAAATGCCCAAATTTTGATCACACAAGGGCTGGTTGTAATTTACTTTTTTCAATGCCACTGTAAATTTGAATGATTGCTAAACAAATGGTTGTAAAGGGAGGACTACCTCTCGATATGCTCTGATTAGGGATTGTTACATTTCTCCCTCTGGACCCGGCTATTCTGCAGCTATTCACAAAATTAACTTTCACATCCAGAAGCAGCTCAAGCTGTCTCTTCTCTGTGCAGCCCTGGAAAACATTTGACAATTTCAACTTAAAAGGACCGGATTAGCTACTCAAGAGGCCACGGGAATTCAAGGAAGCGAGGCAAGCAGCTCTGTAGAAGTAGCCATCAAGATACGACTAAAACTGAGCCTGTAATTTCAGTTGTTAAGTTGTGACAATCATAAAGTTAATCCCCATATGACTGTACCCAATTTCACAATTCTTTTTTGTGTCGGTCATGAAGCAAATGTCACGGAGGTTAAGGTAGGGGCGTCTTCAAACTGGGCCCTTTTATGGCTTGTGGACTTCAACTCCCAAAATTCCTCAGCCAGGCACGCTGGCTGAGGAATTCTGGGAGTTGAAGTCCACAAGCCATAAACAGGCCAAATTTGAAGGCCCCTGGGTTAAGGGAACCCACTATGCACTATATAGCCTATTTTGTTTTTTTTAAAAAAAGAAAACAGTGGTCACATGACCCACAAGACGCTGCGAAGAATTGCAAGTGAGGGTCACTTGCTGAGTGCCTAGTATGCAGTCACGTGACTTGAGGCGGCACCTGATTATCCAAACTATGAATCCCAGCCATAACTATAGCTTTTTCAGGGTCTGTTGTAACTTCGAACAGTCCCTAAGTGACCAGCTGTAAATTAAGGACTACTTGTACTGAGATAGTTGGTATCTCATTTCAAGTTTCAAGCTGGCCTCACAGAAAAACCACAGCTCCCAGTTCAGAGCAGTTCCCTGACCAAAAGGGACGGAACCCGCCTTAGAAAACAGCCGTGGCTTTATTCCAGGAAAGGATATGGGCTCCTTCAAGGGCTTCTCAGCCACGAGGGGGACTTTGGTGGCTCTGGCATGGCAGGAGAGGTCATAGCAAGAGCGGTCAGCGCAGCCAACGATTTCAATCCACCCCTGGAAAAGTCAAAAAAAAAATGAAGCCTTCGCTTAGACCACCGGTCGGCAACCCGCGGCTGCAGAGCCGCATGTGGCTCTTTGAGCCTTCTACTGCAGCTCCCAGTCCTCCTCCACCATTTGCAGAGGGGGGGGGCACTTGCGCTTCCCGTGTGTGTGTGTGTGTGTTTGTGTGTGTGTGTGTGTGTAAAAAAGAGAGTGGCCTCACGCTGTCCTCCAACAAGCTGACAAATGTATTGGGCGGGGCTCCTCCCTTTGCTGCATCCCAGCGGGAAGCAGCAGAAAGCGGGAAGCAGCAGCTCTCTCTGTCTCTGTCTCTGACACACACAGAGTGGGGGAAGAGAACTGGCAGACCAAGGGCAGGAGAGAGCCAGCCCAATAAGAATGTGTGTCAGCTTGTCGGAGGACAGCGTGAAGCCAGCTTGCCAGGTGAGCAGAAGATCAGAGGGGGGGAGAGAGGGAGGGAAACAAAGAGAGGGAAGGAGGGCGGGAGGGAGCGAGAGACAGAGAGAGAGAGAGAGAGAGAGAGAGAGAGAGAGAGAGAGGCAGAGAGAGAGAGAGAGAGGCAGAGAGAGAGAGAGAGACAGAGAGAGACAGAGAGAAAGAGAAAGAGAGAGAGAGAGAGAGAGAGAGAGAGAGAGAGAGAGAGAGAGAGAGAGAGAGAGAGAGAGAGAGAGAACTCATGCACAGCAGCCTCCATTTCTTTTTAATTAAACTCTTCAATCAAGTCTCCCCCCCCCTTGCACGTGTGCACAGCTTTTGCAGCTCCTAGTGTTTTCTTTTTTCTGGGAAACGGGTCCAAAGTGGCTCTTTGAGCGTTTAAGGTTGCCGACCCCTGGCTTAGACAAATCATGACATTCAAGCTATCCTGCACAGCAGGCCCTTCACCCTGGACTTAAGCTCAAATAAATGTTTTCATCTTCTTAAATTAATAATAATAAAGCACTCTGAAGCAGTATATAAGTCTAAGTGCTATTGCTTACGTAGGAGGTTTTGGACTCCGCGTCCCAGCAGTCACAGGCGTAGTGAGCCATCTCGTTCTCCATGTGCTGCCGGAAGCGAAGCTTCTCCGGAGAGATGCCCACTTTGATGAGGTAGAGATAGATGCGGCCAATGAAGTAGCCCAGGACGGAATTGTTGATCACACCCTTGGGAAGCAAAGAGGAACAAAAACGGTTAAGAAGATATAAAGGGCCGGAAAATCTTCCAAGCCTTCCCTTACTTGACATCTCTAAGGATCGCGGGCAATGCTATCCCGCAAATTCTTAGCCAGTAGAATACAAAATAATAGAGCTGGAAGGGACTTTGGAGGTCTTCTAGTCCAACTCTATGCTCAGCAGGAGATGTTATACCATTCCAGACAAGTGGCTATCCAGTCTCCTTTAAAAAAAAACCTCCAGTGATGAAGCACCCACAATGTCTGAAGGCAAGCCGTTCCACTAGTTGACTGTTCTGTCAGGAAATTTCTCCTCAGTTCTTAGGTTGCTTCTCTCCTGGATTAGTTTCCATCCGTTGCTTCTTTGTTCTGCCTTCAGGCGCTTTGGAGAATAGGTGGACCCCCCTCTTCTCTGTGAGAGCCACTCAAGTACTGGAAGACTGCCATCACGTCACCCAAACACCCCTGCGAAGAGATGTCTGCATTTTCCCTCAAAATTCTGAAATCTCTTCTCAGATACACTTCATGTGCGCCCCTTAAGGCACGATGATTATTGGAACCATATATTACCTCAGTGTTTCTCAACACTGATGTGTGGACTTCAACTCCCAGAATTCCCCAGCCAGCCATGCTCTATCTCAGGGGTCTTCAAGCCTGGCCCTTTTATGACTTGTGGACTTCAACTCCCAGAATTCCCCAGCCAGGCATGCTCTATCTCAGGGGTCTTCAAGCCTGGCCCTTTTATGACTTGTGGACTTCAACTCCCAGAATTCCCCAGCCAGGCATGCTCTATCTCAGGGGTCTTCAAGCTTGGCCCTTTTATGACTTGTGGACTTCAACTCCCAGAATTCCCCAGCCAGGCATGCTCTATCTCAGGGGTCTTCAAGCTTGGCCCTTTTATGACTTGTGGACTTCAACTCCCAGAATTCCCCAGCCAGGCATGCTCTATCTCAGGGGTCTTCAAGCTTGGCCCTTTTATGACTTGTGGACTTCAACTCCCAGAATTCCCCAGCCAGGCATGCTCTATCTCAGGGGTCTTCAAGCTTGGCCCTTTTATGACTTGTGGACTTCAACTCCCAGAATTCCCCAGCCAGGCATGCTCTATCTCAGAGGTCTTCAAGCTTGGCCCTTTTATGACTTGTGGACTTCAACTCCCAGAATTCCCCAGCCAGGCATGCTCTATCTCAGGGGTCTTCAAGCTTGGCCCTTTTATGACTTGTGGACTTCAACTCCCAGAATTCCCCAGCCAGGCATGCTCTATCTCAGGGGTCTTCAAGCTTGGCCCTTTTATGACTTGTGGACTTCAACTCCCAGAATTCCTCAGCCAGGCATGCTGGCTGAGGAATTCTGGGAGTTGAAGCCCACAAGTCATAAAAGGGCCAAGCTTGAAGACCCCTGTTCTATCTTAAGAATGCTAAGCAGCCTTGCCAAGGTGTTGCAGCCCAGGTTTTTCTGTTCTTAAACCCCAGCGGAAGATAAAATAGTGACGGCTACATATTATGGGACTTGAAGTCCAACCCCTCAGCAGGAACCGGGTTAAACCCAGCTGCTATAAAGCGAAGAGCTTGGACATTGCCATGAATTCAGGTGTTGTGTATTTCTGATTTCATTCTCCTTCTACCCTGAGTGTAACTAAGGGAGTCAACCGAATTTGTCTTGTGTTCATAAGAACGCCCCAGTGCTTACCTGCTCAACAGCATCCCCCAGACGCATGAGGCGGGCTGGCTGCCCACTGGTCTGGGCTTTGGCAGAATACAAGAGGATATGGAGGTCAGCTACATTCTGAAACTTAGGATGACATTTTTCACTGGGATCCACAAAATGTTCGATTTCTGCCATCGTGAATTCCCTGAAACACAAAGAGAAACACTTCGGATTGGAATATCTGTTGATAAGATATGAGCAGATCTTACGGGGATACGGATAATCCTCGATTTAGCGACCATTTTAAAGTTACGACCTGCCTGAATTGGTTCACTTAACAATTGTGGTGATTCACTTAACAGGGACACACACACACACACACAAAATAATCACTTTGATTTTTTTTTTATTGTACACTTGTCCAGAGGTTCAAAAATGTGAAAAATAAAAAGGCTGTAAAATTGGGGATGACAATTTTCAATTTCACTCAACCATCGTCTTGCTTAACAACAGAAATTCTGTTCCCAATTCTGATCATAAGTCAAGGACTGCCTGTTTTTTAGGGACTCCTCCTCCCCGTTTATACCTCCAGGTCCAGCAGTTATGACATACGGTGGTTTGGGTCCACTGAGTTTTGTTTGGCAGGTCCCACTGGTAAGTCTTTTCGGTTGTGGCCCCTGCTTTGTGGGACACCCCCTCTCCCCAAAGCAAGGCTGACACCATCCCTTCTAGCTTTCCAGAGGTCCCTAGAGACCTGACTGAGTGATTGAGACGTAGTAATCAACGACTGCTCTTCATCCGACAGCCATTTGTCTGAAATGGTATAGGGTTTCCTGCCTGAGCAGGGGGTTGGACTAGAACAGTGATGGCGAACTTTTTAGGGACCGAGTGCCCCAAAACCAGCCCCTCCCCATCCTGCCTGCTCCGCCCCTTCCCTCCCCCCTGCTCTGCTCCCCCACCCCCGCAGGGCCACTCACCGCCTCCACGGCCCACTGCAGATTGCCCAGGCAGCCCAGCAGCACCATGGCTACGCCCTCCACCCGGGCCCGCACCAACAACTGTGCACGACGAGGCGTGAGGGTGGAGGGTGGGAAATATTTCTTCACCCAGAGGGTCGTTGATTTATGGAATTCACTTCCTGAAGGGGTCGTGACAGCTGTCAGCCTTGACAGCTTCAAGGCAGGGCTAGATAGATTCATGGATGCAAAGTGTATCGATGGTTATTAAAACGGATGTCCATGTGCCGCCTCTATGTTGGTTGAGGCAGGCAGGATTCCCTTGAGTCCCATTTGTTGGGGGTCAAGGGAAAGGGAGGGTTTTGCCTTCTCTTTCTGCTCAAGATCCCCATGTACAATTGGTGGGCCACTGTGTGACACAGAATGCTGGACTCGATGGGCTTTGGCCTGATTCAGCATGGCCCTTCTTATGTTCTTATAGTCTTATCCCTGCTGTTTGGCTGCACTGCTCAGCACAGGCCGCGCCCATGGGTGACTCTCCTCCAGGGGCGCTGCTGGTGAGGAGGGGGCCACAAGGGGAGGCGGGGCTGGGATGACGGGGCGCGTGCCCACAGAGAGGGCTCTGAGTGCTGCCTCTGGCACGCGTGCCATAGGTTCACCACCACTGGACTAGAAGATCTCCACGGTCCCTTCCAACTTTTTTATATTATTATTATTATTATTATTATCATCATCATCATCATCATCATCTAGCATTTTTTATTTTTGTGTCCTTTACCATTTTAAATTTTTTTATCAGTACTTGTTTGTTCATTTAGTGATCATTCAAAGTGCAACAGCACTGACAAAGTGACTCGTGACCATTTTTTTCACACTTAATGACCATTGCAGCATCCCATGGTCATACGATCCCCTTTTGCAACATTCTGACAAGCAAAGTCAGTGGGGAAGCCAGATTCACTTAACAACCGTGTTGCTAACGTTAACAACTGCACTGATTCACTTAACAGCTGTGGCAAGAAAAGTCATAAAAATGGGGCTAAACTCATTTAACAAAAGTCTCACTTAGCCACAGAAATCTTGGGCTCACTGCTGGTCGTTAAGTCGAGGAGTGCCTGTATATTACTTTAGCTTCTGTTGCATACCACTAGAGCCGCTTGATTGTGAAGTGGGTGACTATATAAATATGACGAACCGATAAAAGATAAAATAAACAAATCTGTCAAATCCAGTTAAGGACCATGTCCCCTCTCACGTTTTTGCCCGAATTTTCAGAGCAATTACCTGACTCTGATGAGACCTGAGCGAGGAGAGATTTCATTCCGGAAGGAGTTGCCGATTTGAGCAGCAGCAAAAGGCAATTTGCCTTGGTTGAATTCCAAAAGGCGTTTGAAGTTCAGAAATATGCCCTGTGCGGTTTCCGGCCTCAAATATCTATCGGGAGGGGGGGGGAAATGAGTAGAAATAGAAAGCAGGAACACTTAGAGCAGCTGTTAGCAAGGTAGCCTCGTTTCCCAATGTACCTCTGTGAAAATTTCTCCTACAATGAGGAAGTAATAGTCAAACAGGTAGCCCTCAAATTACAAGTGTTTGTTTAGTAACCGCTTGAAGTTATAAAAGCACTGAAAAAGCCTTACGGACGGTTTTCACCAGTTCTGATCCCCACGATCGCACGATCAAAATTTGGACACTCGGCAACTGGTTCACATCTATGACGGTCGCAGGGTCCTCAGGTCAGGAAATCCCCTCTTGCGATCTTCTGACAAGCATGTTATTAACGAGTGAATTTGCCGCAAAATGGGGGTAAAACTCACTCTACAGTTGCCTTGTTAAGCAACAGGGAAATTTTGAACTCAGTTGCGGTCGTAAGTTGAGGACTACCTGCAATAACAACTCCTGATGGAGTTCAGAATAGGATTCCCACTCTCAGTTCACTTTGTCCTGGGTCTCTGGAGCAAGGTCTCTGACACAAATGAACTTCAACCTCCAGCATTCCCCCAGACCAGGGCTAGGCCACCTTGGCTTTTTTATGACTGGTGGACTTCAACTCCCAGAATTCCTGAGCCAGCCACGCTAAGGGGAAAGGGAGAGGTTTCCAAGCTGAGCCAGGCTGGCTCAGGAATTCTGGGAGTTGAAGTCCACCAGTCATAAAAGAGCCAAGGTGGCCTACCCCTGCCCCAGACTATCTGTAACGTACATCCCCAGGGCATTAAGTTTGCTAGACCTTCCCAAATCACAGGAGGAAAATACAAGGCAGAGTTTTGGGGGCTGGCATACCTTGCTGTTTATCTACCTTTCTTTCCTCTTTGGAGGGATGGGTCATCCTGTCCCCCAGAATGAAGCAACGACCCCCAGATACTCCCTCAAATAGGGAAACTCAACCAGCTGCAAGCACAAATGCAGGAACAAATTCAAATCCAGCAAAATCCAAGCGCCACCCTTTTCATACACCCACATACCCAGGCATGTTTCCTCCTGGACCAATAGAGGTCTTGAACATGAGATTGAAAGACACCGGAGCAGTGAGGTCATTTCCTGTTAGGGGGGACTTCACGTTGTAATTGACGAACAGATCCGCAAGTTGTTCCTGATTGTAGTTGTCCAGCTAGCAGGAAAAAAAAAAACCAGAAGACAAATCTTATTAACCTAGCAAAATACAAACCGGCCTAATACAGGCAGCCCTCAATTTACAAAAATTCATTTAGTGACCGTTCGGAGTTACAATGGCACTGAAAAAGGGGACTTATGACCATTTTTCACACTTCCGGCCGTTGCGGCATCCCCATGGCTGTGTGATCAAAATTCAGACGCTTGGCAATTGACTCGTTTTTATGACGGTTGCAGTATTCCGGGGTCATGTGTCCATATTTTGCAACCTTCTGATGAGCAAAGTCAACAGGGAAAGCCGGATTTGTTTAACAAGGGTGTGACAAACTTAATAACTGCAGCAATTCACTTAACAACTGTGGCAAGAAAGATTGTAAAGTGGGGCAAAACTCATTTAAGAACCGTCTCTTTCAGCAACAAAAATTTTGGGTTCAACTGTGATCCTAGATCAGTGGTGGCAAACCTATGGCATGGGTGCCAGAGGCGGCACTCAGAGCCCTCTCTGTGGGCACACGCGCCAAGCCCTGGGGATGGCAACTGTTCCTCTTCAACCAGCCACCCACTAACTCGCCGAAGTCCCACGTGGCCGGATGCATCCCATGTGGCTGGTTTCTCTCCCCCCATCCCACCCCTCCTGGCCTAGCATACTCTCCTCTTCCTGGGCACGACCCACTGCATCGCCTCCTCGGCTGTTGAATGGCTGTCCAGCTCAGAGGCGGCTTCTCTGAACTGCTGGCGGCGGGCTGCGGAACCCCAGAGTGCGCTGGTCGAGGGGCCGGTAGGCTGTGGCTGCTGACGGACACCATCGGCCCCCATGCACTTGCTGGCCTGTGTGTGCGGGGGCCGGTGGTGTCAGGCAACAGTCACCCTGGGCCCTGCCTCGCCTTGCGACAATAGCACCCCTGCCCTGCCTCACCTCGCCTCACCCCGCAGGACAAGCCTCCTGCGCACTGCCCCATCTGCCAGAGACCCCCTGGATCTCCCCCAACCCTGCCCGGCCCCCACAGGCATCCCTCCCCACGAGCAACATCGAGGTGACCACGTCCACCTTGGCCACACCCACCCAGTCTGCCATGACCACCACAGCCACCCCCACCCAGTGGGCCACGCCCACCTGGCACCCGACGATGCGTAAGTGGGTTTTGGGTTGCAGTTTGGGCACTCGGTCTCTAAAAGGTTCGCCATCACTATCCTAGATCGAGGGGTACTTGTATCATTTATTCTGGTTCTCCCCCCCTTCACACGCCCATGAAAAGCAGGGGCCACCGAGTGCTTATTTAACTGACAGAAAAACCACGAAGCACAGATGGGATCACAATCACATTTTCTGGGGTATGAGAGTGTGCGCACTAAGCCTTCTCCGCCTGCCAGATCGCCGACTGACCTGCGTGATCACGTTCTCCATTTCCATCTTTTTCTCCACGGCGCATTTCTTGTCCGACATCAGCTTCTGTAAATGAGCTGCAAAAGGAGAGAAGGAAACAGTGTCCATAGGTATTTTTTTTTCCTTTTAGTCAATCAATCCAAATACAGCTGGAAGGGACCTTGGAGGTCTTCTAGTCCGACACCCCGCTCAAGCAGGAGGCGCTATGCAATTTAAGACAACTGGCTGCCCAGTCTCTTCTTAAAGACCTCCAGTGATGGAGCACCCATAATTTCTGGAGGCAGGTTGTTCCCCTGGTTAATCGTTCTCACTGTCAGGAAGTTTCTCCTTAACTCCAGGCTGCTTCTCTCCTTGATTAGTTTCCATTCGTGGTTTTCTTGCCTTGCCTTCTGGTGACTTGGAGAAAAAACAATGGATGGAAACTAATCAAGGAGAGAAGCAGCCTGGAATTAAGGAGAAACTTCCTAACAATAAGGACAATTAATCAATGAAACGACTCTGTAATCCCTTGCATCAGGGTACGGTTGGGGCGACTTGAGATTGAGGATTTACCGGCCGGATGCCCTTCCTGCTGCCTATGCAGGGTTTGCAGCAGACAATTACTCATTGCTCCCAGAGAAATATCTGCCACTGGCCTGAATCTTGATCATGTGACCATGGGGATGTTGCAACAGTCGTAAGTGTGAAAAACAGTCATAAGTTACTTTTTTTCACTGCTGTTGTAACTTCAAGCTGTCACTAAACTAACCAGAGAAGCAACTTAGAACTAAGGAGAAACTTTCTGACAGTGAGGACAATCAACCAGTGGAACGACCTGCCTCCAGAAGCGGTGAATGCTCCAACACTGGAAGTCTTTAAGAAGAGACTGGACGGCCATTTGTCTGAAATGGTGTAGGGTTTCCTGCCTGAGCAGGGGGTTGGACTAGATGACCTCCAAGGTCCTTTCCACCACCACCACCACCACCACCACTATCATCCAAATGGTTATAAGTTGGGAACTATCTATATGGCCTTCCCTTGTAATGCACAGTCATAAGGAAGAGCTGGGCATGGGGCACGCCGTGTCCCGCTTCAAGGAAGCTGCAGGTAGTCCTCAATGTACAACCATTCATTTAGCGACTGTTTGAAGTTATAACAGTGTGGGGGAAAATGAATTCATAAGCGATGCAGCCTCCTCACTCATGTGATCAAAATTCAGGCACTCGGGAACCAGCATATGTTTATGACGGTGACAGCCGGCTGGGAGTCACGTGATCTGCTCTTCGTGGCTAGCCCAACTGGCTTCAGACAAGCAAAGTCGATAGGGGAAAGCTGGATTCGCTTAACGACCACATGATTTGTTCAACAACCATACTGATGGCAAAAAGGATAGTAAAACTGGGCATGGTTCACATATCAACCACTCTGCTCAGCCATGAAAAACCTGATCCCAATTGTGGTCCTAAGTAGGGGACTATGTACTTAAGACTACCTCCACCTCCTCTACTTACGACTCAATTGGGATCGGATTTACGCAGAACAGCCGATCCCACCTTATCGTTAAAATCATCTAGAGGGCAAGAGTCTATAGCAGCATTCCTCGTGTTGTGTAAAAACAAACGCAAAGTGGAAAGAATGCCATGGAGATAAAATCTGAACGTTGCTACGCTAGACCCACAGATAAAATTAAGCCATTTCTTTGCCAAGCGATTTCTAGCTGGTAGCAGACTGAGTAAGAATGCCTCAACCTCTGCTCATTAGAATATTAGGTCCACAAAAATAGTGAGGTCTTATTCATAGCGAGAATTTAGCTGAGATTCCTCACAAGTCAGGATATGACCACGTGACTGGATGTTGGCTGAAACAAACTGCAGTTTTTAGTCCTCCTGATTAGCATCTGTGCTGTCAGTAGCAAGCATCTCCCCTCTTCAGAGGTGAAATTTGAAACCATGGCAACTTAAAAGATACAGGAACTTCAACTCCCAGAATTCCTATGGTAGTACCTGCCCTTTTGGTCTTTCAGGAAAGGCCTAAAACCTTGGCTGTGCCATTGTGAGTGGGAGCCACAGCAGTAATACTGAACCTTAGCAACGGTGATATTAAATGGATGTATGATTTGTATTCACTGGTTGTGATTTTTCTTAAAGTTTTAATCGTATTTTGGGGATAACTGCTTGCTGCTGGGCTCATTATTATTATTTTTTTAACGCTTCTGTGGTTGTTTTCATTGTTAGGAGCTACCCAGAATTACATTTGTAATACAGGTGATTATAGAAATTATGTTGTTGTTACTATTATCAGTGGCAAATTTGGTAACAGAATTCAGGGATCTGAAATCTACACATTTAGAAATAGCCGCAACTGGCAAACAATGGTTTAGAACAAGTCAATTATAGCTCCGTTCTTGTAGAACACTATCCACGGCCGCCCAGCCAAGATTCTTACTGCTCCGACCATTTTGATTTTCTGCAAACTGTTAAAGACTTAATCTTTTAAAATTAAAGATTTAAAGATAAGGATAGTGACTGAGCCCCTTTGGGTTATGGTTCTGTTGTCCAATCAGATGGTGTTTTACCTTTTAATATGCAGGTAGTCCTCAACTTAATGGCCACAACTGAAACCAAAATTTATATTGCTAAGTGAGACATCTGTAAGGCAAGTTTTGCCCCACTGCATGGCTTTTCTTGCCACGTTGGCTAAGCGAATCACTGCAGCTGTTAAGTGAGTGACACTTCGTTTGTTAAGCGAATCTGGCTTCCATTGACTTTGCTTGCCAGAAAGTCACAAAAGGGGATCACATGACCCTGGGGACATTGAAAATGTCATAAATATGAGCCACTTGTCAAGTATTTGAATGCAAATCACGCGACCCTGGGGATGGTGCAACAGTCATAAGTGTGAAAAATGGTCATAACTCACTTTTTTCAGTGCTGTTGTTAACTTCAGTCACTAAATGAACTGTTGTAAGTCGAGGACTACCTGCAGTCTTTTATCCCAAAGGTGTGCTTTTTTTTGGGGGGGGGGGAAAGGTAACTGAACTGTTTCCCCCATCCAAGAAGCTTCGTCAGGATGGAAGGATAGTATTTCTTTGCAGTCCTCTGGTCGTTTAGCCCTCCCTCCCTGAGAGCTCTTGAGGCCACTTGGGGGCTTATCTGTGCCCTCAGGGTCACCTGAATCAAGAGTGCCAATGGGGAACTTTCTTGGGACTGCTGAAAGGGCTGCCTTGTAAAGAGGAGACAGGTGGGGTCGTACCCCTCCCCCTCTGTTAAAATGTTCGCACAAATGGCCTCTTTTACCCCTCTTTCCAACCAGCAGCCCAGAATATGGACTTTTCTTTCTTCGAAAGTCTTCTTCCTCAAGAGAAAAAGCCAAGTCCAGTTGCCTTTTGGAGCAACCACGACCTGGAGGACTGAGAATCTCCACAGACATTTGGCTGTCTTTTAAATTCTCATCTGTAAGATGCCAACAGCTGCTGTGGAGTGCAGTGGATGTTCGGGCAAGAAGAAGTCACAGACAGGCCCTAAACATCATTGTGATGAAATTAGGTAGAGACGACGAAATAATATGAAGCATACCCTTCAGGAGGTGATCAGCTCGGAAGCATTCTCCGCTTTTTACATCTTTCACCATGAAGTCTGCAAATTTGTCCACATGTCCAGAGGTCCTGCCAGGAAAAATACCAATATTATCCAACATAGAGCAAATACTAGTAACTTAAGACATTCGTTCAGCGACAGATACGACATAGTAAAAGGTGACTTGCAGAAGGTCCTGGCACTTACAACTGTCACAGTATCCCCACGTCAAAATTAAGTCGCTTTGGCAACCAAGTGTATTTATGATGGCTGCAGTGTCCTGGAGCCACATAAATGCTGTTTGTAAACCCGCCACCCCACGGCGTCTGGTGAGCAAAGTCAATGGGGGAAGCCAGATTCATTTAACAACGGCATGATTCACTTAATAACTGCAGTGATTTTAAGAAGACTGCCATTTGCCTGAAATATTATAGGATTTCCTGCTTGAGCAGGGGGTTGGACTAGTCCAGGGGTTCTCAACCTTGGCAACTTTAAGACTTGTGGACTTCAACTCCCAGAATTCCTCAGCCAGCAAAGCTGGCTGAGGAATTCTGGGAGTTGAAGTCCACAAGTCTTAAAGTTGCCAAGGTTGAGAACCCCTGGACTAGATGAAGGAAGCAGCCCTCTCTAGGTTTATAGAGTTAGCCTATTGCCCCCAGCAATCTGAGTCCTCATTTTACAGACCTGGGAAGGACAGAAGGCTGAGTCAACCTCGAGATCCATCAGAATTGAACTCTTGGCTGTGGGCAGAGTTAGCCTGCAATACGGCATTCTAACCACTGCACCACCACAGCTCACAAATCATTTGTCACAGTATTTTGTGACACTGGCTTCTATATCAACTTATGAAGAGTTTTTGCTAGATCTAGGTGACAGTGACTACACCGGCGTGCATGGGACACCAGGTTGAGGACAGCAGCCTTAGATATTTGTGTATATTATATTAATAAGGAATCTTATATAATAAAGACCCCTGGTGGCGCAGTGGTTAAATTGCAGTATTGCGGGCAAACTCTGTCCATAGCCTGGAGTTTGATCCTGACAGGGTTCAAGGTTGCACTCAGCCTTCCATCTTTCTGAGGTCGGTAAAATGAGGAGCCAGATTATTGGGGGCAAAATGCAAATAACGCTTCTACATTGTAAACCATGCACAGAGTGCTATAAAGCACTATGGGGCAGTATATAAGCCTATATCTGTAGTGGCAAACCTATGGCACGGGTGCCAGAGGCGGCACTCAGAGCCCTCTCTGTGGGCACACATCCCATTGCCCCAGCCTTGCCTCCCCCATGACCCCATCCTCACCAGCAGCCCCCCTGGAGGAGACTCGCCCCGGAGCGTGGCCCATGCGGAGCAGTGCAGTCAAGGACATGGCAGCCAGGCAGCATAGACAAGACTCTGCCCTCACCCCCCATTGCGCACAGTTGATGCTGCGGGGCGCGGGCAGAGGGCGTGACCACCATGAGCACGCTGGGCTGCCTGGGCGATCTGTGGCGGGCCCTGGAGGCGGTGAGTGGCCCTGTGGGCAGGCGGGGCAGGGGATGGGGGCAATGCAGGAGCAGGGCAGGGAGGGTGGAGTGGGGGCAGGGCCAGTTTTTGGACACTCGGTCTCTAAAAGTTTCACCATCACTGGCCTATATGCTATTGCTATGTTATAATAGTCCTAAGAAAAAATCTAATGGCAAAAGCAATGTAATTTGATGAGGAACTAAGTATGAAAGAAGGACTGTCAACTTAATAAAGCCACTCCTGGAGAAAATCTATCTAAAGCAGCGGTTCTCAACCTTTTCCGGGGCTCGACCCCGGCCCGCGCCACGCTTGCGCGGCGCAACAGGGCGCATCGTGCATGCATGACGGGGCGCATCGCGCATGCGCGGCACGAAAGCCCACATCACAAAGGGGGAAAAAATGGCCGACCCAAAAAAAAAATAAAAATGGCGGGCCCGCATTGCGCATGCGCGACGGCCCGCATCGCAAAGGGGGGGGGGAATGGCCGACCAAAAAAAAATGGCGGACTGCGGTGTTTGGCGACCCCCGTGAAATGGTCGTTCGAACCCAAATGGGGTCGCGATCCACAGATTGAGAACCGCTGATCTAAAGTCAACAGTTCTTTGATGGCATGCAATCAATCAATCAATCGATTTATGATGTGCAACAGAGGAACTCAGACTGACTCTTGAATTTTTGTGGGAAGGAGGGACAGTAGCTGGAGGGGAAGTGGGAAACAATAGCACTAGCACTTAAGATTTATATGCCACCCAATAGTGCTTTGCAGCCTTCTCTAAGCGGTTTCTAAGCCTATTGCCTGATTTATCTACCTTTTAAAAGACATTACATAGCAATAGCACTTAGACTTATATACCGCTTCACCCTGCTTTGCAGCTCTCTCTAGGTTTACAGAGTTAGCCTATTGCCCCCCCCCCAGCAATCTGGGTCCTCATTTTACAGACCTCGGAAGGATGGAAGGCTGAGTCAAGCTTCAGTTAGTCAGGATCGCACGCCAGGCTGTGGGCAGTGGAATGCAATACTGCATTCCAACCACTACACCACCACAGTGGAGGGAGGGAGGGAGGGAGGGAGGGAGGGAGGGAGGGAGGAAGGAAGGAAGGAAGGAAGGAAGGAAGGAAGGAAGGAAGGAAGGAAGGAAGGAAGGAAGGAAGGAAGGAAGGAAGGAAGGAAGGAAGGGCAAATTGTACTTCCATGACTCTTCAGGGAAGACAAATTAATATGATTTCTGGACGTAGCGCCTAGACCAGTGGTTCTCAACCTTTTTCAAGTTGAGACCCCACTTGCCCCGCCCATGTGCGGCGCGATCCCGGCGCGTGTTGGGCCGATCCGTGCGTGCGCGGTGCGCGCGCGCAACGAAAAAAAAAACCAAAAACAAAATGGCGATCCGCGATGGGCCGATCCGCGCATGCGCGGCGCGCGCGCGACGGCCTGAACTGCGCATGCATGGCGCGCACGACAAAAAAAAAACAAAATGGCGTTCCGCGACGGCCCAAACTATGCATGCGCAGCGCGCACGCGACGAAAAAAACAAAACAAAAAAAATGGCGGACCGCGGTGTCCGCGACCCCCGCGAAACGGTCGTTCGACCCCAAATGGGGTCGCGACCCATAGGTTGAGAACCGCTGGCCTAGACATATAACCAGGTTCAAACTTTGCAGTTTTCAGATGATGAATGGGATTTTCAGATTTAGGACTACAGATACTCCTCAATTTACGACCACAATTTATGTTCTTAAGTGAGAAATTCATTAAGTGAGTTTTGCCCCATTTTATGGCTTTTCTTGTTAAGTGAACCACTTTAGTTGTTAAATTAGTAATCCGATTGTTAAGTGAATCTGGCTTCCCCATTGACTTTGCTTGGCAGAAGGTTGCAAAAGGGGATCACGTGACCCTGGGATGCTGCGACCATCGTAAGTATGAATCTATTGCCAAGTGTCTGAATTTTGGTCACACAAGCACGGGGATACTGCAATTGGTCCTAACTGTGAAAAAAAATCACTTTTTTCAATGCTCTTGTAACTCTGAACAGTCGCTAAATGAACTGTTGTAAGTCAAGGACAAAATGTACATCATCTGCTAAATATAAGGATGAATAGTGCCCTGCTGGATCACCAGTTCAGCAGTCTGTTCTCACAGGGGCCCATCAACTGCTCCAGGAGTCCACCAGTCTCCCAGCAGACGGGCTCCCAGTGGGAACCCCACTGCCCTCAAGGCAAGTGACAGTCCTGGTCTCCAGGACTTCCAAGAATAGGTTCAATGCCTTTTTGAAGCCAGCTAAACTGGTCACCAGGAGTGAATTCTAAAAGTCATTATATTTCCTTTGGTCAGCCCCAATTCTTCCAGCTTCTCATTTCACTGGGTGACCTCAGGTTGTAATATTTTTTGGAAAAAACAAAACAGCTTCCCTTTTTCATTTGATCCCGACTCTGCTTAATTTTGGGTGCTTAAATCAGGTCCCTTCTCATCTGCCTTCTTTCTTTCCACACTTAAAAGGTCCAAACATCACAACGTTTCCTCCTATAAAAAGTCTGGATCATCTTAGTTGGCCTCCCCGGAACCAAAGCTACACTTTCAACCCTTGCGGTGCAGTGACCAGGACAGCACACAATATTCCAGATGCAATCACAATTTGCTTTTAGACCACACAGATCACAATTTGTAACTATTACACCCTGAGAAACCGGGCTTGTAGAAAGTCGCAGCAAGAGATGGTCCTAACAAATGTTTGAAGAGACGGAGGATTCGGAAAAGCTACACTTTTACACAGAGACGTCTGTGCTTACTTCAGAACAGCTTCTGGTGTCAGCATGGTACAATCTATCTCAAAAATCTGTTCCTCTTGGATGAAGTGCTGCCTCCAGGCCTGAATTATGTTATTCTTCAAAGCACAACCCACAGGACCAAAGTCATACAGGCCGCTCACTCCTGCAAGAAACAAAGCAGGCAAACACAAATCCACAAATCCTGTTAACAACATCTTCTGTTCAATCTGACAAGGGAGGGAGGGAGGGAGGGAGGAAAAGAAAGAAAGAAAGAAAGAAAGAAAGAAAGAAAGAAAGAAAGAAAGAAAGAAAGAAAGAAAGAAAGAAAGAAAGAAAGAAAGAAAGAAAGAAAGAAAGAAAGAAAGAAAGAAAGAAAGAAAAGGGGTATGAAGAGAGAGGGAGGGAGGAAAAAGGAAGAAGAGGAAGAGGGGAATGAGGCAAGAAGGAGGACTAGATAGGAGGGAGAAGACAAGGAGGGGAGGAAGGAAGGAAGGACAAGAAGAAAGAGACAGAAGGAAGAGGAGGGAATAGGAAGAAGGGAAGGAGGCAGAGGAGGAGGAGATGGCAGGGTGAAGACAAGGCAGGTGGAAAAGGAAGGAGGGAGGAAGGGAGGGAGGGAGGGAGGGAAGGAAGGAAGGAAGGAAGGAAGGAAGGAAGGAAGGAAACCACTTTTGGAATCCTAGGGAGTAAAATCAGATTGTCAGAATACAAAACTTGCATCTAGCCTTCACACACAGAGAGCTCTGTGCTTACTTCAAGCCACAGGTGACAAGAGAACTGAGCTTCATTTATTGTTCCTATGAAATTATAACGCGGCAGGTTTATATTATCTCCATCATTCTATAGGTGGAGGAGAAGAAAACCATTCTGTCCCTACGTGCTTCTACCTCTATTCATGGGGAATGAAGTCACTCTTTCTCTAGCACTCTTTCGGATGTCCAGCAGTCCACCTTGATGCTTTAATGCAGGGGTTCCCAACCACGGGTGCTCACAACCCCTAGGGCTGCGAGACCATATTCCAGGGGGTGCGAAAACTCGGGTTTTCAAAATTATAGTGTATGTGCATAATTCATTGCTGTTACTTTTGTAAGGGGTGTAAGAGAATATATCAGAAATGTTCTAGGGGTGCGGGGTATAGAAAAGGTTGGGAACCACTGCTTTAATGCATGGTTCCATTATTTCAATGTTATTTTTTCCCTTTATGTTTATTCATTAAACAAATTTATATAGCTGTCCAACTCACACACAGCGACTTAGGGCAGGGTCAAACATTAAAATAAGTGACTTAAAACATTAAAAAAAAGATTTTTGCCTTGCTTTGAGCTGGACTGAGAACGTTAGGATATCTACTGCTAATTAAATATCTTTCGTTCATATACATACTAAATATATTTTTTAATAAATGACATGTATGTAATAAAACTGATGGCTAATTACAAGGAAGAATGCCATGCTATGGAGAGGTACAGTACCTCCGTAAATAGAAAAGGCTTGGTCGTAGAAAAATCTTCGTTTCAAAGTATCTTCCATTTTAAGCCTGTCCACAATGTCATCCTTAGGCTGCAGAGCCAGCTCCTAAAAAATAAAAACACACAGAAGCATGCGCAGCCATGATGTTCAACTATACACTGCATGATCCAAATTCAGGTGCTTGGCCACTGGTTCATATTTATGACGGTGGCAGCGTCCCGGGATCCCCTTTTGCAACCTTCTGACAAGCAAAATCAAAGGGGAAGCCAGATTCACTTAACAACCGCGTGGCTAACTTCACAACTGCAATGATTTACTTTACAAGTGTGGCAGGAAAGGTCGTAAAATGGGGCAAAATTGAGTTAACAAATGTCTCGCTTAGCCATAGGAAATTCTGGGCTCAATTGTGGATCGTAAATAGAGGACCTGTATTTTCAGAAAAGAGGCACAGGGGAGTCGGTTTCCAAACAAGCACAAACGGACAGCATACCAGCCAAATCACTGTCTGATCAAGCTAGAAAGCAAGGACCAGTGGCTGCTGCAATCCCAAATTATAAGGTTCAGCCCAAGGGCCAGACGAAGGTCAGAAAAGTTAGTTTCTGCTGTAATTAACTTCAACTTGTCCTTGCATCTGCTACTCTGAAAAACTGGATATTAGTTTTTATACGCAGTCATCAGCACTTGCCAATCTCAACCCCAAAATATAAGAACTCTGTTGCTGGTCACCATCGTGATTAAAATGAAAATAGTGTAACTGTATTTCATTAAAAAATGAGGAATTTTGAGGGGAGGTGACTTTGTTGGGGGAACTGAAGAGAAGTGTAGAATCTTGCTGCGTATTTTATATTATACGAAGCTCTCAATTAAGATTTTATGGGCGAAATAAGCCATTTACTCTGGATTAAAAAGAAAAAGAAACGGGGATGGGAAGTTTGATTCCAAGACTCACCTTGGCTTCTAGGAGTCTCTTCCGAGCTTTGAGTTCAGCCACAGCTTTGTCTACATCCATCTGAGGAGCCTTCTCATCCTTCAACTTTCGAACAAGCTCTCCCTGGGGAAAAAACAATCAATCAGAGGTGAATTTTAGGCCAGGGAACCTTAAATCTTATCTTTTGAGGGCATCAAGTTCAATCCCCTGCTCAGGACAGAAATCTAAATTCAAGGATCTGTGAAGATGGTTGTCTGCTCTAGGCTGAAACACTAGAACAATCCTATAAACTTGGTGTGGGGAAGAAACTGCACAGAGACAGAGAAAAAAAAAGGAAAATTAAATAGGGCAAGACATGCAGCAAATAAATTTAATATTTTTTTAACTTTCTGAAAAAGGTGAAATAGAGTAAAGAGCAAATTATGAAGGTATTTTCATTTTACAAACCAACCACCAGACCTTGCCTTGAACTTCAGGACACTCAAAGGTTGCTGAAAGAATCACATTTCCTCTTGGAGACACAGGTAGTCCTTGACTTACAACAATTCATTTAGTGACCGTTCAAAGTTACAATGGCAGTGAAAAATGTGACTTATGACTGTTTTTCACAGTTACAGAAGCATCCCCACAGTCACGTGATCAAAATTCAGATGCTTGGAAAGCGGTTCATATTTATGACGGTCGCCGTGTCCCAGGGTCATGTGATCCTCTTTTGTCACCTTCTGATACGGTAAGCAAAGTCAATGGGGAAGCCAGATTCACTTAACAACTATGTTAGTAACTTATCAACAGCTGTGATTCACTTAACAACTGTGGTAAGAAAGGTCGTACAATGGAACAAAACTCACTTAAAGTATCTTGCATAACAACAGAAATTTTGGGCTCAACTATGACCGTAAGTCAAGGACTATCCGTACTGAGAGAGAGAAAAAAAGAGATTTTCTCCTTTTTAAAAGTCTATACCCATATTTCAGCATAAGAATCCACATTCTACAGATGCACTAATAATGATGATGATGATGATGATGATGATAATAATAATAATAATAATAATAATAATAATAATAAGTTCCGTCCTGCGACGATATCTGTAATACCATCAAACATCCACATCTGCCTATCCCAGGTCCTTGGTAAGGACTCGATAGGGAGACAAAATGCCAAATCCAGTCTGAACATCTGGCTGACTGTGTGATGATCCATAATAATAATAATATGGAAGGGATCTTGGAGGTCATCTAGTCTAATAATAATAACAATAATAATATGGAAGGGACCTTGAAGGTCATCTAGTCTCACTGCCTGCAAAATGATGCACATTTTGTCACTGGGCTGTTGCACAACAGAATCCAAAAATGGCTTAAAACATACTTTTGCCGCAGGCCTGGGGCAGCTAACACCAGTGTATGTTTGTGTGTATGTTTGTGGAATGATTGGTTTTTCTTTTTTAACTTAGGGGTTTTTATATTCATGTATTTTACTGTGATTTCTATCATGTTGTGAGCCGCCCTGAGTTCTCCGGAATAGGGCGGCATAGAAATTAAATAAATAAATAATAATAATAATCTGTGATCATTTGGAGTGGCCCATGTGTGAAGTGTTTAAGCAGGACTGGGAAAATCCTCTCTTCAACAACGATACTCCAGGAAAAGAGTTCAAATTGGTGGCCTGAACCAATAAAAAGCCTGCAGACAACTCCATCAGTCCTCAACAATATTACAACCCAACCTTGGGCAGAACAGGCTAGGAAAAGCTGCTTATTAACTTCCTGTTTAAAAATGTCTTTTTTGGGGGGACAGCTTGATATCTATCTTCATCTGCCAATTTTTCTCTTATGTAAAGAACTGCAGCCATACAGATAGTCCTCGACTTACAACTATGCATTTAGTGAGTGTTCGGAGTTACAATGGCGCCGACAGTCTTCACACATACAACTGTGTGAAAGCATATCCCCAGTCCTGTTATCACAATTCAGGTGCTTGGCAACTGGCATGTATTTACAATGGCTGCTAGCATTTTTGGATCACGGGATCACCCTATGTGACTTTCCCAGCTGGCTTCTGAGAAGCCAAATCAACAAGGGGAAGCCAGACTCACTTAACAACCACGTGATTCATTTCACACTCATGGCAAAGATGTTTCCAAACTTGAGCATGACTCACTTAACAACCACCTTGCTTAGCAATGAAAATCCTGTTCCCATTTGTACTCATGCCTGTAACTGCATTCATTAAAAAAAATAAAAAATCTCTTTTACACCACCCAGTTCTGAATTTCAGTTGAAAGCTATGGATAAAAGCACAACTGAAAGTGGACAAGGAATTGATTATTTTACAAGATTAGAAAGAGGAAGAGGAGGCGGCAGCTTTGGGGAAAATGCAGAAAAGAGCAACCAAGTTAATTAAATAAAAGCCTGGAGACTAAAACATATGAAGAAGGGTTGCAAGAACTGGGTATGGCTAGTCTAGAAAAAAGAAGGACGAGGGGGGACAGGATAGCCGTGTTCCAATATCTCAGGGGCTGCCCCAAAGAAGAGGGAGTCAAGCTATTCTCCAAAGCGCCTGAAGGCAGGACAAGAAGCATGGAGGATGGAAACTAAGCAAGGAGAGAAGCAACCTGGAACTGAGGAGAAACTTCCTGACAGTGAGAACAATTAACAACAGGTAACCCTCAACTTACAACCACAACTGGACCTATATGGCTAAGTGAGACATATGCTAAATGAGTTTTGCCCTTTGCTGCCACAGTTGTTAAGTGAATCATTACATTTGTTAACTTAGTAACATGCTGCTAAGTGAATCTGACTTAGCCATTGACTTTGCTTGTCAGGAGGTCGCAAAAGATGATCACATAACCCCAGGACACTGCGACCGTCATAAATATGAATCAGTTGCCAAGTGTCTGAATTTTGATCACGTGACCATGAGGATGGTGCAATGGTCGTTAAGTGTGAAAAACGATCATTAAGTCACTTTTTTCAGTGATGTACATTTGAGCAATCACTAAATGAACTGTCGTAAATTGAGGATTACTTGTAATGGAACAGCTTGTCTGCAGAAGTTGTGGGTGTTTCATCACTGGAGTTTTTTAAGAAGAGACTAGACAGCCACTTGTCTGTATTGATATAGGGGCAGGAGTCGCCAAACTTGTCCCTTTTATGACTTGTGGGCTTCAACACCCAGAATTCCTCAGCCAGGCACGCTGGCTGGGGAATTCTGGGAGTTGAAGTCCACAAGTCATAAAAGGGCCAAGTTTGAAGAGCCCTCGTATAGGGTCTCCTGCTTGAACAGGGGACTGGACTAAAAAACCCCTTCCGACTCTGTTCTGATTGAGGATGAGGATGATGTTACCCATTCAGTTGTGTCAGATTCTTGGCAATTCCCTGGGCTGGATCTCTCCACAAGAGGGCAACTCCGAATATGATAAATCACAAACCTAACATGCAAGCGGGGAAAGGAAGAGAAGCCTGCCAGTTCTCAAGAACTGCCTCTATTTTTAAAAGAAAGCTGCAGTTGCAGGCAAACGTGGCAGGAGGGTGGGAACTTAAGATTTAAAAAAAGAAGAACATTCAGACAGTTGAAGGAAAGGGAGGACAAGCACTGCGATTTCAGGAACCAACACTGTAGATCTGCAGTGCTCTTAGTTAAGAGTGAAAGCGAAATAGAAAGGAAATCCCAGGTAAAGCATATGCCTTTTGAAGGGATATAAGATACTAAGATCTCTTCAAGCAACAGAGAGAAAAGAACTGGGGGTGAAGAGTGGAAGGAGGATCGCCAGGCACCCCTTCTTCCAGCCCCACATACCGATTTGGCAAATTTTAGGGTAGCTCTGTCCTATATATATATGAAGCAAAAGGATCCGCCCTTTAAACATAGTCCCTTATTGCATCAGGCACCACTGCAGCAGGAAAACATTAACTCATCCCAGCCACCCTGATCTCTGATCAAGAAGATTTCCTGGGTGGAAATCAAAACAGCTCTACTTCCTGTCCCTCTGAAACAAGAAGGCTGACTTTTACAGTAGTGTTTTCTTAACCTGGGCAACTTTTAAAACGCATGGACTTCAACTCCCAGAATTTCCCAGCCAGCAAGGGGAATTCTGGGAGTTGAAGTCCACCCCTCTTAAAGTTGCCTCGGCTGAGAAACCCTGCTTTAGAACAAAGGCTGAAAACTTCACCATAAGCATCCTCTTCATTTTGACAGGCCAAAATGCTTCTTTTGACAATGTTACGTCGCATTGTGATTCTTCAATTCCATCCGGGATCAACCTGAATTTTTAAAATTTTCCCTTAACTCAGCAGGAAAAATGCAGAGTATTTCCATGAAAAAACCACTGCTCCTTCTTCATAGCTACTTCCAAGCTCTGAACCCAGCTCCTTGGCTTTTTTTTTACTTCAACCATTTTTTTGTAGTTCAATCAGTTTTGGGAGGTGCAGGATGATTCAGAAAAAGACAAAGCTTATTCCAATTAAGATGCTACCAATCTGTTTCCTAAAAGACATTCTGACGCATTTTTTCCCCCTGTGACTTGCTAAGCAAAAAAGTAAGAGGCACATGGGGGAATTCTACAGGAACAGAACTATCCATTTAATTAAATCTTGAATAAACAGATCTACAGTCTATAGTCCTCAACTTATGACAGTTCAAACTTACAACAGCTTCAGAAAAAGTGACTTATGACCCATCCTAGAAGTTATGACATCACACCACCCCTACAGTCATGTGACTGCAATTCTGGCACTTGGTAACTCGTTTACATTTACGATGGCTATAGCATCCTGTGGTTACTGATTACAATTAGTGACCTTCCCAATCTGACAAGCAAAGTCGGTGGGAAAGCCGTACTCACTTAACGACTGTGTGATCTATTTAACAGCTATGCAAAAATGGTTGTTAAAAGTAATCAGGTCAAGTGACTGAACAGCCACATCTGATTGAAATTCCAGTCCCAATTAAAGTCATAAAGCAAGGACTACCTCTGTAGAACACTTTGCTTAGCTGACAGGTTTGACAGCTGTCAAATAAACAGGCCTTTTAAGAGAGACAATCACCGCTTGAGAGGCTGGATAAGACATAAAAAGCAGATCCAAGGAAAGGAAAGGAAATTTCCTTGGAAGGGCCCTTTCTCTCACCAAGAAAACGAAAGGCTACCTCAGTGCAATGGATGAAACGTGTGTGCCCCAAAACTTCAAGACACCTACAATTGTGATGGCACGTTTTTGAGGTCAAACTTATAAACAGAAGGAAGGTCGCAGGGAGATCAGTTACTGAGAAGACACAGGCACAATTACCCACAATATCTTCCAGTGCAAGAAGCCAAATCAGATTATATCCAGGAGCACCAAAAGGGAGCGTTTCATTGGGGCGAGAACATCCCAAATCAACCCTTTCAATAAAAGCCACTGGATTTTCTCTTTGGAAGTGGCACTAAGTGACCCACATCAATCACTGGGGAGTGAGATGACCTCGAAAGACCGATAAGGCTTATCTAGAGCTGAGCAACCTCAAGACAACAGACCTCAACAGTACAAGGAAGCGCAAGCAAATGAGGAAGAGAAAACAGTGGTAAGATTTACTCCCGGCACATGAGGGAACATTAATGGGGGGGGGAACATTACCTCAAAGTATCTTGAGGCCAACCTCAAGAAATAAAGTGGTAATTATTTAACTAGAGGTCCCTAAAAGCCTTAAGATCCAGCATCTAATTCTAAGCAAAGTCCCTTCCATCATAAAAATTTAGGGGTTTTTTTGGCAAGAATAAA